>JAODKL010000040.1:3200973-3211885 GCA_026780765.1 Petrocephalus schoutedeni
GGAGGGGTGGGAGGGGGGGCTGGTGAGGTCCAGCACGTCGCCTCTACAGACATTCCACTAAAACCAATAAGGGATATTTCACCAAATCATATGGCATTTTGGCTTTCAGGCTGCCCCAGCTGGGAAAGGGAACCATCCCTTCGAGCAGATTTACTCCCGGCTGGAAAACTTCAGTAATATCGCTTCGTAGTGCGTCAGAGCTCAGGGCTGAGTCACTAATCACCCACAGAGTGTGACTGTGTGCAGTCGGCCCAGCCACGGATGGGCATGCCCAGCCGTGTGCCTTATGCTAGCTAGGACAGGCTCCAGGCCCCTCCCGTGTCCAAGGTAAGGGCCCGCAAGACGGAAGGAAGGGCTCCAAGGAATTAAAAAAAAGAAAAAAAAACATCAGTAGACTTACCTTCTCCAAAGCAGCGATCTTCTCCATCCATTCCTACAAACAAAGACTTGGATCAGACCGCAGCAGAATACCGTAAGCAGCACAGATACAGTGAGCACCCTGAATAGGCCTGGGCCACCGAGCTCTCCCTCCAGCGTGTTTACAGCACACACAGGTCTGGCAGGAAAGTGAAACCAGCTCCATGCCGACCGCGAGTAGAGGGGGAACGGGACCCGAGCGCACAGCAGCCAACCTGATCCTTCTTCGCCAGCGCCAAGGCCATGCCCTCGGCCATTTTGGCTCGGCTGGCCTGGTAGCTTTCATTCTGCTCCTGAAGCTTCCTCATAGATGCTGGGGAGAGAGGCAGGGAGACAGGGAGGGGGGGGATTATCGCAGGCGGCCACGCGTGGGGCCAAAGGCCAGGCTCCGCTTTATCGAGGGCACACTTAGGATTTTCCCAATGCCTACATGGTCCATTTGAGTAGCAACAGGCCTATTTACACATCTGATGCTGTAATTGTTTGTTAGCATTCCTGTAGCCAGCGTTAGCCCACAGGCAGTAGGGGGGTTTGCCCTTGCCTGGGGGTGGGCTGAGAGGATAGGCTGGGAGTAGGACAGCTGGACCATGACTCTTCAGGTAGCTATAAAATAAGAGTCTGCCTTTCTCACTGAGTCACACTGGGAGAATTGTTCAAATTTTAAAACAAAGTCAGGAGTCAAGTAGAGCCGAGCAGCATTGACAAAACTGCGAGAAATGACAGGCACGGCGAGGAAATTAATCTCAGCGGTCAAAGGTCAGGTTTCAGATGGCTGCCATTTTGTCAGAAAGCAAAGGGAGCAGGGGTGCATGAATAATGCAGCTCGGCATCGCCTTTCCCGGCGCGGTGGCGTTCCCGAGGGGGCGGGGCGGGCCAGCCGACACGCGGCTCCAGTCACACGGCACGCTCACACTCCCCATCGCGCCGGGTTACAGGGCGTCTGCCGCCGCCATCGCAGCTTTTATTTCTGCTCTGAGAGCATCGTCAACAGACAAATGAGGGACAAAAACAAACAAACGAGGAAAAGCGAGGGGTACGTACAATCCTGGTGTTTCTCTAACGCAATTTCGAGCTTCTCTTTTGTCTTCTGCAGAACTCGAAGCTGCTCAGCGTAGTCTAGGGGGCAAGAGGTGGGGGGCCAATAAGGGAACCATGCACACGCACACGCACACAAGCATGCACACACACGCACACGCACACAAGCATGCACACACACGCACACGCACACAAGCATGCACACACACACACACACACACACAAGCATGCACACGCACACAAGCATGCAAGCACACAAGCATGCACACGCGCACACACACACACACAAAATAGGTGGGGGGTGGGTGGGGGTCCAAAAGCAAAAAAAAGGGACAACAAAAAGAATAAACATGAGTGAGCACAAATTAAAATGAACACAGAAACAAAAGGATTTTGCGGAATGAGGAGCTTGGGCTGGCCTTAATGGGGGGGGGGGGGGGAGACAGGCATCTAAGGGGCGATAAAGGGGTATTTGGGGGGAAGGGGCTGTATGGTCCTAGCAGGAGGGGCCACCTACAGGGACGGAACCCAGACATTCAGCAAAGGGCACTGGTCTCTCAGCGGCCCCAGAAGCGCCCTGCCTCGTGACTAAAGCCGCCTCCGCGCTACACGACTTTAAAGTCGCCCGGTCGCTGTGCTGCTCACACTGCATGACTCCTCGCCTTGTAAACGGAAGTCTTGAAGTCATTGTGGCTACACACTACATGACTGATCAGACAGGGGGTCACACAAAACAAGAGCAGGAGGAATCGCAGACAAGTGTCTGGTCCCCAAACTGTGTTTTGTCAGGAAAACACACACGTAAATGACACTGGGAAATCGCAATTCTAGTGCCAACATGCTATAAACTGCTAAAACACTGTAGTCAAAAGACATCACTTATGCTAGACAGTTAAAGACATGCAGCAAATAGACCCTTGCATAATATATATGCCAAGTCACTCATTTTATTTTATATGACATATATAATGTAAAATAATAAATATTTTACACACATACACACACCTCATTGTGCCAGCCACGACAGTTTCACACCTACAGGATTCGGAGCCGCCCTCTCACCCCACCTAAGTCCCGCCCCCTCACCTGACAGCTTGGCCTCCAACCTGCGGATCTGGCCGTTCCGTCTCAGCAGCTGGGAGGAGAGGTCGTCCCTGGAGCTGCTGCCATCGGAGGCCTGCGATAGGAGGAGGACATATGAGACCCCTTCCCAACCAAAGTTAGCATTCCGCAGCCGTAAAGTCGACACGACTCCCACCCAGGCCGGGTTTCAGCAGTTTATAAGGGTTTCTGGGGCAGGACCTCCTACTGGTACTGCTTAGAAGAGCAACACGTGTTTCAGGGAAAAGCAACACGTTTCACATGTTAAACAGCTGGATCTAAACCGATGAGGTACTGTGACCATACTGAACCAGGATTGACACCCACACTTTTCTGCTCAATTTGGACAGCTGCCAAAAAAATAAAAAATTCCAGAAGAAGACTTCTGTAAATGTGTGGAGCTGAATTTTTAAAAATATACAAGATCGACCTGACAGCTTTACTAATACGATAACCTTTCAGATTGGACTCAGCAGGAGAGAAAAATAAAGTGCTTATAAAATGCCATGCTAATCTTTTTCTAAGCTCCAGATGAGCAACGCAATAACGACTCAGTGGGCACAGACGGGCAGCTGGAAGGCCAGCCCAGGGCTGATGGAGCGGGTCCACGGTGGGGACCAGGGAGGGAAGCACAGGGGCAAACAGCTTCAGGTAACGCTGGGCTTTCAGGACAGGATGCCTGACAGCGTTAAAGCCAAGCAACCAGGGTGGCATCGAAAATCCCTGCTCTTTATTCATATGAATGGCAGGAGGGGGGTTGTTAAATGACTCCGAGGCAGACGGGGGAAGGATGCTGACATATCAACATCAGATACAAGCATCACACCCACAAGCTCTGAAGTGATCACTGACTTCCATCCATCCACACATCTTCTGACCACTTAACCTGCTATCAGGGGGGCCTGGAGCACAAGGAGGCAGGGTGGGACTAGACACCGCTCCCCCTCCCCCATCCATTGAGCAACATCATTCCTCTGGGGGGGCAGAAGGGAAAAGCTGGGCCGTATAATACCGGAGATTAATGGAAGAGCTTTTCTGCAGAAGTCGTGACTGGACGGAGCAGAATGGAGCCCAGCAACGCTGAGACCATACTGTGGATGCTCACAGACATTTACAGTGGAACTCAGGCAGGCAGCAGTGTGACAAACACAGGTCCATGGGGGGGGGGGGCATGCTCTCATTTCCCTTCATATTTGCAAAGATTTGTGTCAGCAAACTTTTCTGAACTATACGCCTCACCCTGAAAACAGGAACCACAGACCAGCAGACTACAGAGGAAAAACCCAGACCCACACACACAAAATCATGACTTGGGAGCATCATGTAGCTCAGTCTGTGCTCAGGTGGCCTTGGCTGTTGGTTAGAATCCCAAGAACAGGCGAGTAATCATATCAACACCGGGCCCTTGAGCCAGCATGCAGGCAGAGGATGCTGGTAGATCCCATTCTCAAAACCAAAACTAAACAAATAAAATTACCGAAGCAGCAGGATAAACTCAAAGCTCAGCTGACAGATGAGACAGAAAGTTCACAAGTACGAAACAAAATCCACACCCCCAGATCAAAGTGCAAAACCATCCTCTACCCCTCAGTTTTCGTTGCAGTTTTTAAGACTCAGAAGTAAATGCCGTAGCAGCATCCGGCCCGAAGACCTTCAGTAAGCGTGCACCTGCCAAGAGCTGAAGGTGTGTAACAGTATCCCAGGTTTGGGGAGTCACGCGGCGACGCGGCGACACTCACAAAGTCGTCGCCCGAGTCGGCACCAGCGGAGGTGATGGACTCCTTGCTGACGGAGCGCGGGATGCGGCCGGCCGACCGGGGCGCCGTGGCGGCCTCCTCCGCAATCTTCTTCTTCAGCTTGGCAAACATGGCGAGGCGGCGCCCTTCCAGGCCTCGCGGGCTGCCCGGCGCCTCACGGCTCGGAACGCTCGGGTAGTGAGGGCGGGGCACGGCAGAGCGGATGGGGTACTTAAGGGTCACAGCCTGGCCTGCAGTTATGGCTCCATCCACAGAAGAGGAAATGCTTCATCTTCGTCACCCCTAATGCTCTGCGACAGATCAAAACACCAGTTAGCAAATCAAGCATAAGGCTTCAGTACAAATGGAGTATTCCACGGCGGGCAGGACAGGAGTTATAGAATTTTGCTCACAAAGTTTTCAGCCCACATATTAATGTTCAATCTGTCAAAGATACCTCTGAACGGATTAAGAGCCAATAGCCATCGGCACTGACACAGAGGGGAAGCTTATATTAAGGAGAGAGAATTAGGAGACCAGGAGTCAATTATCTGCCAGAAACATGGCTAACTGCTACTATCTATCTATCTATTTATTTGGGGGGGGGGGGTGTACCCCATTTACATAAACCTTACAGTGCAGCAGTCAAGGTAAGAGTACAATTGTACAACTGCAAAGGAGGAAAAATGCCGAATAATGACAACAGTAACGGCATCTCCTGTAAAAGAGCATGTCAAAGATCCACAATTGTTCCAATGACGTCCAAATAGTTCCAAAATCCACAATGACGTCATGGTATCCACGTTGTGTATAATGCACTGTAAACACAGCGGGGCGACCTGAAGTAAACCCAACTTCACATGATCACTTACGAACTTAACAAGCGAGCGGCTATTTTTACGCATGGCCGGCCGGACGCGTCACGCCGCGGGAGCGCGCCGGCTTCCCGGAAGCGCGTGCCCGACGGCGGAAGCGGGCTCCGGGCACCAATGGCCGGCGGCGAGACCCTCTCCCGTCTTCCAGGAGGCGGGCCGCCACAGATCGCGACAGCGCTCCGGCTTAAGGCCTTGACAACTCGACCCGGGACTGAAAAGGGATCTGATCCCGATCCGAGGTTCCGACTCCGACACGGAACCCGAACACAGCGTGACCTTTATACCGAGATGGCCGGCATCGCTGCAGCCCGGCTCACAAGGGGGACCCGCAGCGGCTCCGGCGGCGCCGTCCCAGCGCAGGGAGCGTTTCGGCGCGGCGGCACCTTCCCGTTATGCGGCACCGGCATAAAGCCTGGCCGCCCCCGCCAGCGAGCCACCCGCCAGCCCGCCGCCGCTCACCGTCACCATTCCGCGGCGTTATCACCGAGCGCCGGGGCGCTACTCCGCAGCCCTTCCGCGACGCCTTCCCAACTTCGTGAGCCGCGACGCCCGACAACAGCCGCGGCGCCGGGAAAGCGCTCGACGGAGCGGCTCGGAGCCCGGCGCCGTACCGCGCAGCATTACGACGGCGACAATCGCCACGATGACCGTAATAACCACGTCAGCTTGGCGCCGCCGCGTCACTCGCCACACATATCGGCATTAAAGGCTGCGGCGCCCGGCTAAATGATTCATGGGCATTTAGCTAACGGGTAGAGGTAGCTGCAGGGACGCTTACCGCACGAACTCCGAAAAGAGAGTGAAAGACTGCGACGGTAATCCATAGCGTCCCTAAGCGCCGCGGGAAGTAGCGGGAAGCCCGTCGGAGTCCCCCCGTGAAGGCGCGCGGCGCGCCGCATTTATTATCCGCTTCCAACTTCTCGGCGCGTCTTCGAAGCGCACGGACGTGACAGTGCTGACGTTTCCGAAGCGGCCGCGTGACCGAGGCCCTCGCCGATTGGCCCATTCGCGGGTTGTGGGCGGGGCGGAATGCGATTCGTTCTTGCTCCTGTCATTTAAAAGAAGTAGTTTAACTCTTTGAATGTCTTCGGTCGTGTCTTAGCAAATATTTTTTTCAGGTGGGAAAGACATGAAGGTGACAGAAGGGGGTGCGCGTGTTCAAAGGCTTGCGTATGTATGAAACCTGTCGTTCCAGTCACTTTGGAATAGTGTAATAGCCTCCGCTTCATGTGTAAAAGTCCCGTCGTGTTAATTGTGAATTCGTACGCCAATTTATTATGTAATCCGTTGTTTCAGATTACACTACAAACCTATCATGAACTAGAACATTACCCAGCCTCAGGTTATAACGAATGTAAATATAATACACTAGCCATCCTATATTTTAATGATGTTTGTTGTTCAGTAAACATTTCCCAGATTTTTCCTATTATTTGCAAATTACAAAAGTTTTACGTGTGGGCTAGACCTTAAACACGAATACAATGACTCTTTTGAAAGTGAACAAAGCAATATTAAATGTTTATTTTTAAAAGCATTCAGTGAAAACATTCTATGAAAAAACATTACATATATTCTTATTCTGATTCTTCATATTATTACATCGTTACTAGAAATAAACAAGAACGACATCAATTTGGTGACAAGACAATATTGTTCTGAAGGCAGACAACAGAGCGGTTTAAGACGCCGAAGTACAAGCTGTAGAATCCCTTAGCTTATAAAGAAAGAGTATTCTGACATTTCAGCCTCTGTCTTACACCTTCAGCAAAACACCCTTACTAACCAAGTAACAAGATTCGGCTCTGATCAACACGTTTACTAAAACAACTAACAACATGCCTCTGACATTAACAAAGCAATTACGTTGGGCCCTGGCTAAATCGTGTTTCAACCATGTTTTTTATGTGTGTGTGTGTGTGTATATATATATATATATATTTAGATACCGGCATAACATGTACTTAAACATTCTAAAAAAATAATAAAAGCTGTATTTTATAACGAGCGACCTCCGACGCTGGGGGACGAGACGAGCACACACACAGTTTTCCCGCACAGTGGCGCTGTCGTGCCAGTCGGTATCCGTGCACTGGCATTGTCACAGAGAAGGAACAAGTGCCCCTTCATAGGCGTGCGCTAGGCCCCCTTGTTGGGTAACAGTGCGTATTTTCCTGGCCTCTGATGCGACTATTTTAGGCACAGCTGTTTTACAGCCACACCATTTGTTCTTTTAACTGCGGCCTCTCCTATTTTACAATCAAACGTCAAAGGAATGTTTTGTCTGGCAGTGATTATTGCGGGAATGAGGAATAAGCCTCTCTTTTTCAAAACCTAAGTTTATTCTAGCAGGTTTTATATACATTAGCAGGCTTCCACTGCAAGAATTATTTGAAAGCAAATGACTGCAAATGTAGTTAGAGATTTGCTTAATTATCCTTGTGCAGGTTTTAAAAATGATATCCACTTGTTTTCCTAGATACTCATGCTGTAGGTGTTTGGTTAGCCGTGTTATTGGCTGAGAGAGTTTGCTGTTCTTTTAGCAAAGCCTCAATTTGGGCTCACTGCCTGTCCTTAAATCTCAAAACGTGAAAATGACACTGTTCCTCATTCATTATTGGACATGATATTTAAAAGTTCTGTGCGTAGCTCTGTTAATGAGCAAATGAGTAGCCGAGGAGATGTCTAGAGCACATGACTGTGGAAAGATTTATCTGGAGCATAAAAGTCAGACTTCACAAAAACAGCTCAGTGGACACTTGTGCTAAGGTCTGTCACAGTTAAGACACCCACGCATATAGAAATATATATAATATCTACATATACACATGTTCTTGTTTTCACCTGTGAACCGTACTGCTACCTGGTTTAAAATCAGTCTGTCTACATCACACGTGACGAATGTGAGAAGCTTGGCACACCGCACACATTGGGCTGTATCTAATTCACAAACATGCAGGAGCGGGAGAGGAGCTTCTTACCGACAGCCAGAAACATTTAAAAGTGCATTTTCTAAATAAAGGGTCTCCTATATGTTCTGTAAGTCTTGCAGGAAGTGACACATGGCCAGCATCCCTACTGCAGTTAGCCATAGTCACAAAACCAGTTAACAAATCACCGTGAAGAACTTCAAAGATTAATCTTGCTTCCCCTGCAGAAGAGTGGGGGAAGTTCAAAGCTTCTTCTGTAAATACAACAGGTTCATTAACACGGAAGATGAAAGAATTCTGGGAAAAGAACCCTAAAGCAATGGGCAGACTCCACCATAACGAGTATTTTTAAAACTGTAACGTGAGAGATGTAAACTAGGACGGGGGTGGGTCCTGACCAGATCACACACATACAGATGGATTACAACATATTCTCTCAAAGGAGATGTTACTAGCCAGTACAGCTTAGGACTGTCCAGGATCTGGCACATTACACCATGATGTGAGAGTGCGTGTGAAGTCTGCCTCGATCCCACAATAATGCAATTTGTCGCTATGCCGACAGTACATGGTACAACTATTCATTTTCTAGTATCTCCCAACAAAAGTGTCTTCTTATGTACATTTAGAACCAAATTCTAAGGTGCAGTATAAAACTGTTTGGCCATGTTCTAAAAAAATAGATGATCAGCTCTTTTTAAAAGTAGAAAAATGTACGTCTAGTGAGAGAATGATAAAACAAACTGGACGTTCTTGTCTAGGAATGTTCGATGCCATCAAGTGGTCTGAGGGAGCCAGCGGGTGGCAGGACTGTCAGTAGCCATCCAGGGTGTTGCTGCAGAAGAGGGACTGCACATCCAACATGGCTGCCAGCTCTAGCACACGCTTCTGCAGCAAGCTATTCTCAACCGTGTCCGGCTTGGGAAGCTGGGGGTAGGACTCCGGGTAACTCCGGGAATCCTGCATTAGGGGGTGGGGTGGACAAGCATAAAGCATACCGGGCTTCTGGGGGGCGATCTGTAATCCATGCAGCCTCGAATAAGTAATGTAAACAGCGAGGCAGGACAAGATGTGTAAATGTACCCAGAGCACCTTGTGCATGCTAACATGCTAACATACCCGGAAGAGCTTGTGCACACTAACTTGCTAACATGATAACATTCCAGCAGCAGCTTGTGCACAACAACATGCTAATGTATCCAGAAGAGCTTGTGCACGCTAACATGCTAACATACCCGGAAGAGCTTGTGTAGCCTCAGGACGGCTGAACAGAAGACGAAGCGGATGAGGAGAAGCCGCAGGAATTCATCCCCATAGAACTGCAGAAAGGCCTGGTCTGAATGAGAAGGAGACAGCGGGAGGTTGTAAAACAAGGTGCTATCAGATTTGTCCTGAGGACCTGCAAGCTGGGAAGGTACCTATGCTGCGAGAGCGGGTGATCATCTGGCCCACTTCCCGGTACACAAGGTGCAGGAACTCCTGAGCCTTTTCCCACAGGCCCTGCCGTAGGCTACTGAGGCCACACACGGAGACAAAAGCCACTATGGGGCTGTACAGGAAGAGAGTGAAGAGGCTGCCGCGCTGTGATTGGTCTGAAAAAAGAAGGGGGTGGGTTAATGTGATAGTCACATGACAATATCTGCCTGTAAATAATGTGGGATTGATAGCAGTTTTCAACATGACAGTCTTTCTTGTATGGTGGAAACTGTACATTTGTAGTATGAGTTGTAGTACAAGTTGTGGTAAATAATATTATTTACGGGTGACGGGCATGCAAAACAATTCTCTACAAATATATGTGGAGGTGATTGTCAACACAGCACGCAATGAAATGTGTCCTCTGCATTTAACCCATATGTGACATAGCTGTGGACAGCCAATTCATCAACCAGGGAGCAGTGCTTGGGGGTAGTACTTTGCTCAGGTTATCTCCATAGGCAGGGATTCAAACCAACAACCTTTCAATTACAAGTGTGCTTCTCTAACCACTAGGCCACCACTGCCCTTCAAATCAATAAAAATCTTTAGAAACAGTTGATGATAATATTTCCTTGCCAGGGGCCTGCACTAAGTACAGGTTTACAATGTAGAACAAAGATTTTTCCTAAAGGAAGAGCTTACCCTTAAAACTAAACGAAACCACCTTAAAACAATGTGACAGCCTGCAAACTTAATCACTCCACCAACTTACTCAAAAGTTGTCTAAGTCCACCTTTAAGAATATGAAGCAGCTGTACTGGTCACTGAATCCCATGTCTTTCACTCCCAAAGCAGTGACTTGACCTGCACACGTTTACACTGCTACACTGACATCAGCTGGACCTTCCGCATTTATACCTAGACTGTACACAATTTTACTTGACTTTGCTATTTTGCACTTCCTCTACCGGCCCCTAGAGAATGAGCTCCCCCTTTGAGTCTGATTCCTCCTAAGGTTTCTCCCTCGCCACTTTGGCCTCTGGCTTGCTCACTGGGGGCTTTGGGCAGAGGTAATGTAAAGCTGTGTAAGGAAAAAGACAACGTAATGTTGTGAAAATACGCCATGTAAATTACACTGAATTGAATTGCATCTTCAACAACTGATGTAAGAAGCTGCAAATACCAACTGCAGGGTCGCCAGACTCTTTTCCCACATCTGCTACTCAATGGCATCCCCACAGTGAGACCTGCATTCTCCTACAGTGAAGGCAGTTACCCTGACCTTACCATCAGCTACAGAGCAGCTAGTTGGATTGCCAAAATCCATCCATCCATCCATCCATCCATCCATCCATCCATTTTCCAACCCGCTTATCCTGTTCAGGGTCGCGGGGGGTCC
>JAODKL010000040.1:3236638-3255663 GCA_026780765.1 Petrocephalus schoutedeni
CTTCAAAAATTGCTCATGAGAAATTTTATATTTATTGTCCCCCCCCTACTGTTAAATGAAATTTACGCCCATGCCTGAGAGTGATCCATTCTTTCACAAATGTTTGTAGAAGCAGCCTGCATGCCTATGTGCTTGATTGTATACACCTGTGGGCATGGAAGTGATTGGAACACCCGAATTCAATGATTTAGAGGGCTGTCCCAATACTTATGTCAATATAGTGTATTTCACTGGGTACTGTGTTCTCTCCCTAGAAACATTTGGGTCACGCTGAATAGTGTGTTTGTGAGTCCTTGGATGGAATGGCATCGTACTTTGTTTCCTGTGCTTCCTGGGATAGGTTCCAAGCTAATTGCGACCGTGTGCTGGACAAAGAGTCCAAAAGGATGGATGACGTGCATTACTTCATACAGACACTTAGAGAATTGCATGCGTCATAAGACGTGCATCCTCTGTGACCTGGGCGCTGATGAACCCATTGTTGCTACTGTGATAAAGATTTGCATCATCACTTAAGTCATTCGAAGTTCAGAGGTTAAGAATACTTCTATAATCTTCTGACTTGATCTGACCAGACTTCGGGGTCTGAATTGTTAGAATTTTATACTTTAGATAAACGTAGTGGATAAACGTTATATCAAAAAGCATTTACTCACTGTGCTTTATAACGCTATATGTTTTTATTTACTTACTGATGCCTGCCAATAAATAGGCAAGTATTCGGGATCTGCTACTCACATCGCATTCATTCCAGAAGATGGCGCCTTTGGGCCGCTGAGATTCTTGGACCTGCCGTGGCCTTCAAAACGAACAAAAATCTGCTGTATAAGGAAATAGTCCGGCAACAGTGGATTCTCACGGTACGGGCATTACCCGTGCAAAAACTCGTTTAACTGGGACGATTTGTAAATATGTTTTCACTTGTGCAGTCTGTGTAATTGCGTAGGGAACTTCCAATGAAAATTGCGAATGTCATGCTAAAGCATGTGATTTCTCACCGGCTGTGGATGTATGTGTACTCTGAATTATAAAAGGTGACTCTTTAGTTAATGCAGGTACTAGGCTATACGATGGATAGTAATGACAGCCAATAGGATGTGTTGAGATGGACGTGATGCACATGGGTTTACGTCAATAAAAGCTTTTCCTTCTTGGCTGGTATCAGTCGGTACCAAACTGGGGTGTGTCACGGTGTATTCCTCCGGTACACACACCGGAACCGCTGAGCGCATCTTCTCTGCCAACACTAGTCTCTGAAATGAATTATGCAACTTTTCAAATACTAGGCAAATGCAAAGCTGTACGAGGTAAACTAAGAAAATGTATTATGTTATAAAAGGTTCTGATAACCTAAAACTAACCTCCGCATGCAGGCAAGTTCAATCGGACCGTTTGCGTGAATTATAATGTAATAAACGACCTTTATTAACATTAATCTATCACTTCGCGGTGTCCGTGCATAAGATTCCTAACTGTCGCAAACTTTAAACACCTCCCTACTGTAATAACCGAAGCATGGCAGCAGCAAAAGTAATTTGCATAACTAGCGACACGCAAGGACCGGACAGGGATCACACAAGACAAGGCACGGGCAAGCATACGCGCCACAGTAGGAAATGCAACAAGTATTTATAGCTACACAAACAAGGGGCTATTTACAATTACCCAACATGCTCCGGCGTTACAGTATATCTATCTTCACTCCTGTTCCTGGTTACTAATGTTTCTCTGTATTTATGCTACCGACCGACGACTGTTCACGGAGTTGGAAGCGAACGGGACTCCGCCCTTCACGCCTTTTGATACGGTCGACTCCTCCCGTCGCAGTCGCTTATTGGTGCGTCTGAGTGTCAATCACCGGCCGAGCCGGCGAGGGGGCGGGGCTCCTGTAGTAGAGTGGCGAGCCTGTCACTCGGCGTACGGATCGGCGCTCGGGCGGGCGGGCGGCGCACGGCGGGCTGCCGGCCAGACGTCCTACTTGAAAAACAAGTTGTCCTTATCGGGAGCAGAGTGGGACAAGCTGGAGATCAGCGCGGCCGTAAGCTTCTCGGGAAGGTGCCATTTCCTTGGGGTCTGCATGGAGAGTTAAGAACACCATGAAGTGCGCGTCCCTAATGATGTCCGTGCAGCCGCCGAGTCTGCATTTCATTCTAATCGCATGCATCGGCTTATGCGAGGCTGCGCCGCGCCTCGGCAGCAGCGATGTGCCGTCCGTCGGAAAGGGGTCCACCGTCAGACCGGCCAACTCCACCACCATGCCCAACCACCTCCCGGAGGACGGGATCGGAGTGGCCACTTCTCTCGCCCTGACACCGGCTCCGAGCACCGCTTCCACGGGGACTTTTGCGAGTACGCCGCCGCTAGCCCTCAGCCCGTCGGGCACTACGGCTGCCGCTGGGGCCGGACACGCCGCGCGAACTGCGATGAAGCAGGCGCCCGGAGCCGCTCCCGTACCGTCACTCGCTGCAGCGGCGGCGTCCCCCGAGGTCCTAACCACTGTCCCGGCGGCACCGGGGGACGCCGCGTCGCCGGGCACCGGAAGGAGCACCAGAGCATGGGCGCAGAAGAGCGACGACCCGCACCTTACCCCCGTCACCGACACACAAGGTGAGGAAGAGTTGGAAAGAACCCAGTATGGATGTGCTGCTAACGGAACCGAACACACTCATATTATTAAAGCAAGCCTCCGTATATTATGCGGTTTATTTAATTCACCTTTCCGATGCTTCCCAGAAATGCACTTTCTCGGATGGGCTTGCGTCACTCAGGCACGCAGAAGTTTTGCCCCGCAGTCTTTGCGCCTAGTTTGGCTGTTTGCATGGGCAGCTTACAGACACGCAGAGTTATTGCCCCTTTAACCTGGGCAAACTGTCGCCGGGACGCCTTCCCCCGGACCCGCTGCGATGTCGCCGGGATGAGAAGCAGCCCGTTTACATTTCGGAAAGTCGCCGGCTATTCTGGCATTCTAACCACCGCGGTATTAAGTACCCACATCCTCGGCAGTCGCCTTCTCCCCGTATTTGTTTCTCTAGGTGAAGGCGTGTTCATGTGGTCTCTCGCGAGCGCGCCCGCGTCCCCGCGCGATCCCCAGGCTCCCGGTGGGAGCCGGTCGTTTGGGACACGGTGGCTCCGCAGGCGATGCGCGGCGGTCGGTGGCTTTGACAGCCCCCCGGATGGGCATGCCAGTCCTCACGGAGGGCGGCTCGCCGTCCATTCGCGCTTTGGGTCTCCGGGGCTGAACTTGTGGGGCTCCGGGGACCGGGGGTGTCAGGGCACCAGGGCGGCCGGGACAATGCGCCTCTGTACGGCCTTTATTCTGCACCCTAGTCCTCTGCATTGTCAGAATGTAAGCAGGGCCGAGGCCGAACAGCCAGCATTTATCACGCTTCAGGCCGAGACCTCTTATAGCATTAAGCGTCTGTAAGGGCAGGGTAGCATTTACAACGCTGGCAGTCAACTTTGTATAACGAACGCCGGTCTGCCTGGTGACCCGCCAGGGCTTTGCGCTGCTGTCATGTCAGCAAACGGACTTCTGCTGCCTAGTTACGTAACGACGAGGTTGATTCCCCGCTGACTTGCCAGTTTTTTTCTGCCAGAATGAAAAGGGGATCGAACCGTAACGTTTTGGACGATGCGCTTGGAGAGGGCTGAGGAGAGCTGGCCGGACCGCCTGCCGCGCGCGCCGCGCCACGGGAGCGCGCATCCGCAGCACGGGAGCGCGCACCCGCCGCCCGCTCCGGCTGCGCGCCGCGATTAGACAGTGCGCGGGAAGGGCGCCGCGGTTAGGGCTCTCCGCCGCCGCGAAAGACTTCAGCGTCTTTACAGAAAGCCTGTCCGCTTATTCTGTCCGTCCCGCTACTCGGAAGTCATTTACCAGCTCTAGCAGTATTTGAGTTATCGCCAAAGCGAGGCAATGCGTACGACCAAAGTAATAGACATAGACCAGTTTCACAAACAAGCTCCTGCTGGGAGGACAGCATGGCGGCTCAGTGGGCACTGCTGTGGCTGTAATCCCGGGCTCTGTGTTTGAGCAGGCCTGTGTCCTCCCGTGGACCGCTCCGCCTTCAGGGTGTCCTGCTTCCTGGGACAGGCTTCTGGCTCTGGGCTATGGAGAATGAACAGACATTGTATGCGAGAGAATAATTACCATGTGAATATTAATAGGGGCGGTGTGCATACGTACTTAACGAGCGGTTATGTAACTCTCCTCTCTGTCTGCTCCAGCTGGGCTGCCAGGTTGGCAACATCCCTGGTCCCATCTTTCAGATGTCTGGATGTTTTTAAGTCCTCCTAGTAATAGAGAATTTGGTGGAGTGTTGGTGAAAGTCCACATCAGTCTTCAGTGCTGCTATCTGACTGTGAGCACACAGGGCTTATCTGCTGCTAGGCCTGCCTTTCTTCCTGGTTCAGCTGGTCGTGACTGTCTCTCTCTCTCTCTCTCTCTCTCACACACACACACACACACACACTGTCTGTTCATTTAACTTTTCCTTCTCATCCTACATCCTGTCAGGAGAAATACCTTTGACCTCCTTGCTGCAGTCAGCAGGTGGCTTTGCGTAGGTGGGCCCGCTCTCTGAGAGCAGTGCCTTCCCTGCACTGTTGCCCCGAATGTCTACACTTTTTCGAGCAGAGATATCGTCCGTCGCGCTCGAAGATACAATCGAAATGCACGCGGCGAATCTGAGGAATTCCTCCCGCTTCTTCCAGCTGCATGATTTTGCTCCGTCATATTTTAAACACAGCCAGCTACAGGGTTCAGCCTGTCATTATCTCTGCAGCAGGGAGCCACACTTGACTGGCGTCAATCCCTTATGGATTCGTCTCCCTCAGGTGCCTGCTTCCTCGGATCCGTACTGCCATACGCTGCTGGCCCACTGCGAGTCCCCCCAAGATACCGTGTAGAAGGTTTGCAGCCTGGCCACACTGCCTGTCTATGAACGCATGACCAGAGTCTCCCCTGCACATCCGGGTCACCTGATGGGTGATAGGGTTAGCCTGCTGTTGTAGCAGGGCGGGGAGTCTGAATGCCACATTTACTCATATTTATATTCATTTCTTGCTTGAGGAACGTGTGCCCCCCTGGTCTAGGTCAGAAATTCATACATAGTGTGAGATCCAGCAAAGCTTTTGCTTTGACCCATTCTGCATGTCCGGTCGTGGGCTTTGCATCTGTATCATGGCGTGAAAGACATTTCGGAGCCAGTCTGTTTCCATAAATAGCTCGTTAGCTCCTTTGCCTTGGCATAGGAAGCCGTGTGCTTTGTTTACACTTGACCTGGATCCCGCCGCCAACCTTCCGTGTAAAACTCGTGCCTCTCTGGCCGCCCGAGACAGTCACGTGCATTTCGGTTTATTCTCACTTCCCTGCGGGTGGTTAAACCAGCCATTCTGCACGGGTGCATTCTCGACGCAGATTCCAATTCGCAGGCGCCTCGAATCATCGTGCTTGGTCTGCAGACCCCCCCCCCGCGCCTCCCCAGGGGGCCCTAGGGGAGCTACCGTAACACATGCACATTAGGGTGTGTTGGTGTAGGAAGGGCTCGTGGCTCAAAAGCCAGGGCTGTCCTGCAGGGATAGATTTGTTGTTTCTGTGGCCCCTGGCTGTGTAGTGGCTGTTTGTGGCCAGCAGAGGGCCCCCAAACTTCGGGGGGCCCACACAAATGTTTTACAGGTGATACACTGCCTCTGCCTTGCTGATAGGTAGAGAGTTTTTTTTATCTGGTTGGGAACATTGTAATTTGCCCACTCAGAAACACAGTTCCTCTGAAGGTGGCCTCTCCGTCTTCTCAGAATCCATCCGGTCCTCCTCTCAGTTGTCTCACGTAGCCCAGTTTTCCTAGTTATTTATGTCATATTGCTAGATTTCTTGCCTTTCCCCAGCTCAGTGTACCCTTATTGAATAAGCAGCTTGAAAGATGGATAGATGGATATTTTGTTGTGGGATGGAAAGGAAGTAATTAAATTGAATTGGCATACAGAACAGCGTTAATGACAAACGACGTATCAAGATGGAGAGAGGAGGAGGTAGGTGATAGGTTTCCCCGCTACAGAAGCTGGGAATTCCGAGCTGACCTTTAAAGTCCTCTCCTTCGTTTGGAACGTGCAGAGCTCTGCATTATTTTCAACCCCTCTGTTATGACAGTTCCAGGCTGCCAGGAAGGCCGGACGAGCTTTAAATACCACGGCGTCTCGTGCGGGGACGTGGGCCCGTGTTCCTTCTGCGGTGCGGCACCACGGGCTGCATTTGGGCACTCTGCGGGTTGCCTGGTGCCCCAGCCTGCTGTCGTACCAGGGGAGGTTAGGATTAGGGGAGCTTTCATTAATTATACGCCCGGGAGCTCGGTTTCCCAGAGCTGCTGAGAGGGGCCCGCAGCGGGGCTCGCGTGGCTGGCGGAGGCTGGTTTCAGAGGCAGCCTGCACAGTTTTGCAGGTGAACTGTTTAGTCGCTCAACAGCAACTGGAATAATGTCATCGTTACATAAAAACAAATGAAGGAGCCGTCAGGATGTTTTGCATCTGTCCGTGGGAGCTGTAGAATCCTGCCATTTGAGTTTGTGCTCTTAAAAAAAGGCCAGTAATTGGTGACCAAGGTCTGCGAGGTTCCCTGAACTGAGCCAAGCGTATTTTCGCTGGTTTTGTAATATTCATTTCTGTGTTTGGTTTCCGTTTAATACCTCTGTGGGGAGTACTGATTCAATACCCACGTGCCAGCGGATCTGCTGGAATCACGGGGTCCTGAGAGATGAAGGTGTTTATTTTGCCGAATTTATGGAGGGGGTTGTAATGACCAGAGAGAATGATGACTTTAATTTGTTTTTTAACTTAAAGGGAGGGAGAGACCTCAGAAATTGTATATTTTCTCGTTATTGTGATTAGTTTATTTTGGACACAATATGAGGTTTGGGTTTTACTGGGACATACAGGGTGCCTCTTGGGATTGTTGTGCTTTGGAGGTGTGATGAGGAGGAACATGAAGACCCTGCCCTCAGGGACCCGTTCATTTGGGCGCTTTCATGGTTTCCTGTCCCTCCTGCGCCGTGACAAATGAGCGATGCGCTGATGCTTTCCTAACGCCCCGCTCCCTTTGATTGCTTTGCTCCGCCCTGGGTAGTGACCAAACTTACACGTATACTGTCCCCAGAAAGAGTGGACATGTACAGGTGTACGTTTTCTAGCAACGGGCTTTTTCAGAAAAGCAGCCAGCGGTGCGAGGGGTCTTTAGCGGCTGATCCCCGCCGACATGCACTGTTTTCTGGGCCAGCAGAACGGGGCCTCTGAAGCTTTGCTTGATTCACTCTCCTTACTCCTTCACCTTGTCCTTGCCGACTGGGCTCTGATTTCAGTGCTCGATAATGACGCCTCTTCCGGCTTGCCTGTTCCGACATATTCCCACGTCCCTGGGGGGGGGCTCCCTAAATGCTGCAAGCACGAGATGCTCCTTGGGAGTCAGTGTGGAAAATGGCGCTGTCAGCGCCCCCCCACCCCCCCCCATATTCATTTGAAATTTCCACTGGGGGAGAAACATAGAAAGTGAAACTTCCCTTGGCCAAGGGTTGGATTTATTTTTTTTTGGGGGGGGGGGGGCTGTAGAGATCTAACCATCTTCTGCCGGGGTGGAGGGCTAATGTACCTCCTAGGCAGCATAGCATATTGGGCAGTCCGGGCTGGATGGCAGTCCACCGCAGGGCACTTACACACACGCACGCACACACACACTCGCATGCAAACACTCATCCCTGCATTAATATTTATCAGTGTAACCCTAATCCCATGACACCCCCTAACTCTGACCATAAGTAACCAAACAAAATACAAGACTGATGGCTGCTTTAGTACATCTTATAAAAAATGTCCCCATGAGGTCAAAATAATAGGTTATTTATCACATTGTGGGGACATTTGCCCCCCACAATGTAATGTATACATGAACCTGACACACACACGCACAGCGGGGGTAGGGCGGCACTGATGGACTTTTGTAGATGCTTGCCTGGCACTTTCGTCAAGATATATTTAAATTCTCAGCCAGCAAAGAGAGGTTCTCACCTTCTCACGTTACCGTCCCGTTCTGGAGTTTTCTTTAGGTTGCTTTGCTTTTTGCATGAACTCTCCGTGAAGGTGGCGTGCTACTATTTTTATGGATTTCCTCTTTAAACTTTTGGCCGCAGGACATAATTCAAAACATTTACTAGCTGCTGCTGAGTTCCCTGCATCCTTAAAAAGAAGCGTGCTGTTTTAAAAAAAAAAAAAGAGTGCAAAAGGTTTCGGGGTCAGAGCTGCCAAGCGTGTTCAGTGTTTTGTTTGCTTTGTCCCATTACTGTTATGTGTCTAACCTTTGATTATACCACAGCGGCCTCCTGTTGGCCTCCTGTTTTAATCTTGTCCAGTAACTGTTGGCCACAATTAAAGAACAATTAAAATTAGTTTGCCTATGAGCTTAGCCTAATAATCCTCCTAAATGGTTTTAAGCACTTTAATTGGAAATTAAAAGATAGAAAACTTTGCTCTGAATTCTCCCTTTTCATTGGATGCTTAGTAAATGGCTAACTAGAATTTTCTTATTGGCTGTTTTGAGATGTCATTTTAATCTCTCTGTGTTCCCTGATTCCTCACGCACCATTGAATTGCTTGTGAGCCACTTCCGACGTGGCAGGCGAGCAGGTCCCTGACACATACCCGCTGTGTATTTGTATATTCGCTATCTGTCTTGTAGCCGTTCAGTCTTCCGTGATGTCACTTAATTAAAACTGCCATTTGACTAACCCAGTGAGAACCCCCCCCCCATTAATATTAGGCTTCCTCATGCCTCCGCCTTCATCGCTTCGTTTCCCCAGGGTCTCATTTAAGCCGCATGGCTGCTGGGATGTGGTGTCAGTTTCGACAGGCTTCTGGTGACACACTGCTTCCTGTGCTCGCTGAATAACTTCCTGTATTTCCGCCCTGGGCTGCTGTGGCCTCGGGGGGGGGAGGGGCGTTTGACTACCCGGGGTTTATTTTAGATCGCCTAGCAACTCCTTTATTATTATTATTATTATTATTATTATTACTACTAATTATTACTATATAACGGTAATAACAATTCGCTCTTTCCTTCCCTCCACGTGCTTTTGGACCTCGCCACTTGTCTTGCTTGCCGCCTCAAGCTGCTGCCTGCATGGTGCATCAGGGCTCTGGGGGGGTTGCCACTCCCCTTCTGTCAGAGCCTTCTAGGACCACCACACTCCTAACATGCCCCCGCCTCCGGCAGGTGAAGTCCCACCGCATGCCGCCTCACCTGATCATGACGCCAAACCCTCTCTGTCCTGGATCAGGATGGCACAGTGCTGCCAGAAGGGGGAGGGGCGGCTTGGACCGAGATCTGAGAGGTTGTGGAGTGGAGGCCGGGTACCAGCCCAGACCGGGCCCCCGGCTTGTGGGGTCCCTCATGGGGGTGTGAAGGGCACTAGCAGGCACGGGTGGGCTTTGGATCCTACGCCTCCATCAAGTTCCCTCTTGTCCCACAAAACAAAGACGACCTTACCGTGTGGTCCTCAGGGGCATCTTCAGAAGCAGAACCCCGAAGCCGTGGAGCCCGGTGTCCTGAGGGAGACGGCTCCCTTGTCTATTGTCCGCAGAGGCCTCTCTCTGTCTCGTGGAGAAGCCCTCCAGTCACTCTTCAGTTATGTGAAGAATACTGTCACTTCAGAACGCCGGGACCAGCTGACGGCAGCCCCCTTGTTGGGGTGACTGCATACTCTTGGTGAGCTGCCAGGTGGAGGGGGAAGTATCTGACTCCCAGGACCCCCCAGAAGCTGTGACCCTTTCACCTGCAGCCTGCATTTCCACGCACATGGGGGGCTTAGGGTGGGTAGTATGTGGCTCAGCAAGTTAGGCCGTCCTGCCTGTCGTCAGAAGGTCACTGGTTCAAATCCTAGGGCTAGTGGAGTGATGTCACCCTCGTGCCCCTGAGCAAGGCGCTTAACCTGCAGAGATTGTCTAAATAAATTTGGATGAATAAATGGAATGTAATTAAAAATCACAAATGAGGAAATCACCAGCCAAAAATGCATCACTGGAGGCAAATCAAATGGAGGCACTTTCCTTATTGAAAAGCTGCCCGAAAGTCCTTTTAAAAATAGACATTCTGTTACCTCTTGAACTTCCGCACGGAACGAGCTGCGTCTGGTGATTATCAAGAACTGGGGAGCGGATGGTGATGTTCAGGGGGTGTACGCCATGAAAAGGCCGGGATAGGCAGAAGCCGCGTGGGGGGGGGGCGGTTACGCAATGACAAGGTTCCACTCTCTTGCAGAAATGCCAAGTGATATCCCTGCCTTCATGTTTAAGTACTCGAACTAATTGAAAACAACAATAACAATTTCCAGACTGTTCCTGCTGCTGTTATCATTTGTCGGTTATTGTTTCTGGCACGGTGCGTGTCCCAGCGTGGGACCCAAAGTGAATCTGACGTCTGCTACGCACTCGGACACAGAGAGCATCTTAAGGAAAACGCACGAGTCCCGTGTTCCGCCTGGGCTGCCGCGGGGGAGGGTCTGTCAGCTGCAGACTGTCACTGCCCGCCTGCTCGAGACAGGCACGTATCCGCACGAGCCGATGCTGAGACGCCGTGTATGTGGATAGCTACAAAACCATTGATTTAAGGATTGATGTCCTTCACTGGCTCAGTTTAATATGCCCATTGCCATGAAAATTTAGATTCATTATGTTAGAACAACACAAGCTGGAAGGCATTTCAGAAGCCCACGGTACCCAGAATCCTTCACAGGGCGTGACGGGCCTGAAAATGACCTACTTGGTGTGAAAAATCCGTCGGTGACGCTGTGCCTAAGCTTCCTTCAAGTTTCTTTAAATAGGCTGCGAAGAAAAAAACAATTTTGATTTAGTTATTAGAAATAAGCCAGCGGTGACTCAACATCTTAACAAATTAAAGCTGGAAACTGCAAATCCACAAGCATGGTCTTTTACTGTGAGTCACTAAATATTTCAAGAGAGTATATTATACTCGACGAATGGCAATATATCTCAAGAAAAATGAAACATTAGATCAAATAACCCTACTGTCATGCCAAACGACAAAATCCCTATTTGTGGTTTATAGTCCTTTCATTTATGCTTGAACATTTTTGGTTCAAAGAGTCTTTTTTTTAATGTTTCATGCAAATTTTGAGACATGTGAATATAAATGAGCAGGTGGCTTTTCTGAATGCTGATATACTCCAGGTGGGTCTCAGCACGTGTTTATATATGGGTACATGTCTCTTCTTGAGGTGGGGGGGGTTATCTTGGGAACGCCCTAGTTTATCTGCGGTATTTGTTAAACAGGACTCGCCCATCTTGTTGCCCCAGTAAACGCGCCTTCCGTGTTGGGTAAAGTACACTATGCAATGTGTTGTTCACACTAACGAACTGGCAAGGTGCCAGAGATTGGGAGGGGAAATAAGTGAAGGAGGCGGCGGATGGGATGAGTTTAGCACTGTAATGTGAGATACAAAATAGCTCATGATTAGGCTCCCCCTCCATCTGCCCTTGTGTCTTCCTACCTGGATATGAAGTCACCACTGGTGTGTGTGTTCGGTTCACCTAACTGGGCCAGACGCACTTTGAGTGCTGGTGAGCTGTACTTACCAGCTGCAGCTATTCCACTTGTGGCCTTCCTGTTAGCTTATTAACAAGGTGCTTCTTGCCCACAGAACTTCCTCTGGCTGGATGGTTTTTTGCTCACCACACTATTGTCTGTAAACGCCGTGGACACTGCAGTGTGTGAAAATCGGGACATTGCGGTGGCTTCTGAGATGCTGTAGTCACTCCGCTCAGAGTCTCTTAGATCAGGCATGTCTGCCATTCTGGGGCAGAGCCACACGGTACCCGCAGCATGTCTACAGGCTGACTGAGCTCAGATGTGGCCCGTGATTCTCTGTGTAGGGGTGCAGCCTGACTGTGCTCATGAGCTGCTGTACCTGACAAGCTGCCCATGGTGTGTAATTTGGATCTGCTACTTCCCCCCTCAGGGGCACCAGAGCCGCCTTCCCCCTCGCGATGGGGATCTCCTGGCCTCATGGCCGCAGCCGCGTGTCGCTTACACTCACACAGCCACATGTCGCCCCGGCAGTTTGAGAGATTTCCTCTTGGGTTCGTCCTGCTCTCCTAGGAGCTTAGCCTGGCTGCATTTCCACTCCCATGTGGCTCTGCCAGTCACCCTGTGGTTTAATGGCTGCTGTTTTTCATGTTTTAGGGTGTACGCCGCCCAGCTTCTAGGCGGTGGGAGCGAGAGGCGACCACAAATTGCCCGTACAGGAAGCACCGTTTCGATCCCCAGGGGCTTTGTGTCCGTGTGGAAACTTCTAGTTTCTCCAGCTTGTAGTTGCCGTATATTTCTTGAGCCTTTTTTCCCCCCACTGTGGCCTTCTGGGAGTCCCACTTCTATGATGCGGAACTCTGGTTGCGTTTAAACCATGCGTTGCCATGGTTTAAAAGTGCAGCCCGCTTTCTCCGGGCCTCAGACTTATTCTCCTTCCAGTAGATTCCACTGTGACGTGATTAGCTGGTATGCTAATACCCCCGGACCTCCCCGAAGCTGTAGTACGTTTTGTTTTAAATTATCTGCATCATTTGTGAGAGAATCTAAATACACCAGACTTAAAGCTAGGTGGTTAAAGAATTCTCTCCTATTTTCTTATAACCCCCCCCCCCACCACCTAGACATGACTCCATTTAGTGGGTACATAAACCATGTGTGGGGTCCAGTTCGGGTACGGGGTGTCATTTTGGAATTTACTGTGAGCACATTTATGCTGCTCTCTCTCGCTCCTGCGCTCATCTATGAAAATCCAGCCTTAAGTACTGAAAAGCTGCTTACCCTGCTTTCAGTGCCGACCTTTAAAAGCCAGCGCAATATTACAGTTCCTGTGCCGGAATGGGGATTAGCAAGTCATGCATTTTGCACATGAGTTCTCTGTACAATGGATGGACTGACATGTAGATGCCAGGAGCCAGATTGCAGGCCCAGATTAGCGTTTCAGAGGAATGTATATAAGATCTCTGAGTGGGAGCATGTTAGGACCAGATTTCTAGATTTCTGCAGATTTAGTCTGTAAACACCCTCTCTGGTGTACCTGGCGCCGAAACGCCACATTTGCATTCGGACAGTCAGCTTCCAAACTGCACGCGTATCTGGAGCGTCAGGAATGACGCTGACTTTTGGGGGAGGGCTGTTTTGGGACGTGCACGCGCTTCAGCGCTCGGAGGAGGGGGCATGAGCTCTGGAGTACCCTTTCTATTTTAATGCCAACCACTACCTGGCCCTGGGGCAGGTGTATCCTTGGCATGTGGGGGTCAACGAGGCAGCAGGTCCAGTTAGTTCATTGCGTGACCCTGCCCCAAACTGCCCGCGTGCGTGTGTGTGTGTGTGTGTGTGCGTGTGAGTACCTGTGTAACAATAGCCCACCGTGTTCTGTGTGACCTTGCTGGGGGCCTGGGTGTCTTTTTTATTGGTCTTCATCAGGAGATTCAGATTGGAGCAGAGCAGAATATCGACCGTACCGGTAACGCTGATCCCGCGGCACGGAGACCGGAACTCGCCGCCACCGCGCGCGCCATCTGAGCTGCCGTCCCGCGCACCGGCCCATCTGCCGCAGTGTCAGCAGCGGCTCCCATCACAGAAGGCCCTGCCGCACCCTCCTCCTTCATGTGAGGCCCAGTGTGTGGCACAGTGGGTTACGACGCTATGCCTCTGATCAAAACGTTGTTGGGTCGAATTCCAGAGTAGACTATGGATGTCACCATGGGGCCTTGACAAGGCTCTTAACCCCGAAATTGCTCCAAGGACGGGCTGTCCCAGCTTTCTCAAAAATATACATTGTTTTTCATTAAATAATCTTCTAAATAAAGGTATATAAATGACATCATTGAGTATGTCTCACAGGGGACACTAGGAGCGGGTGTTGGATTACAGCACATCAGTCACAGCCCTATGGAATGTGGTCACCCTCGGACTCCCCTCCCCCCTCTTTTACGACCCGTCCTGCATTGGGCCTGAGTCCGCCACCAGCCACCCGACAAGATCGCGTCTGTTTCTCATCCCCATTTTGCCTGCCACCACTGGGCGTCTCGCGGTCACAGCGAGGTCAGTGGGCAGTCCCTTGGCTCCTCAGTAACCTCACACTGGGCCATGTCCCCTCTGCCACCGTGGTTTGGTAAGTTTAGGCTTGGTGACCAGGTCAGTGATTGTAGGGGATGAATCTAATTTATTATTTGAATCATGATTGGTGGTTAGGATTCTGTCCCTGCGACTGGAAGGTCATTGGTTCAAATCCCAAGTTCTGCAGGATGATTCTGCTCCAGGGTTCTTGAGCAAGGCCCTTGACCTCCAGGTGTTCCTGGGGAGCCAGATCCTGGCTAACCCTGTACCTCAGCCCCTAAATTTGCTCTCAACTGCGTGTCTCCTGGGGAACAAGGTGGGACGCTAAGCACACAATATCACTATGGGGATGAATCAAATATGGCTATGCGCTACTGTTAATGATGAGTGATGGAGTCTGCCCCCTGTCAGATGGCCCACACGCAGCCGAGCCGCACGCCTCGCTTACCACCCGCTCGCGCTGTTCCTTCCTTCTCCTGTTCATGGTTAGTGGAGCTACACATTTGGTCAGATTTCACAATAAAACCACAACTCAACGACCAGAATCCCTCTTCCACCATTTTCCCATCTGGCCATTTAGTGCCACCTGGCTTTGTTTAAATGTTAAAATGATTGATTTCAGAATGACTCACTCACTCAGGATAGATGGATGGATGGATGGATTCGGGCATTTTCAAAGCTCCCTCGTGTCCTGGACATAACTGTCCTGGTTACTGGTTTCCGTACGCTTTTAACTAGCTGCCTGTCTGTGTAGGACAGGTGTCATAAATCTCCCTAAGACTGTAATTACTCTCGCTCTTACGTCTTGCCTGCTTTCTTTTTTTTAATGTTTGATTTAAGGCGCTTCGAGTCGGTAATGGATTCCACAGGCACCAAGCTGCTCTCGGGAAATCAGCCCAGAGTATCATTCAGCTGAAGCAAGCTGGTTTAATTGGAAGTTAATTAGGCTGAGTTCAAAGAAGATTCACTGTCCAGAGGTGGGGAGACATTCTGGTAAGGGGTCTTAATCCATTTACCACGATGGTCTCTGTAAAGGGTGAAAACTCATAAGATTCGTTTTTACTAGCTGGACTGGACGATATCTCTTCTGAGTGTCTGTAATCATATACAGCATGGCTCAATAGGCATTCATCATTGGATAGATGGGGTTTATATTCCCTTTTTAAATGCAAATGGAATCCCTTTCATTGAGACATAGATGCAGTTCTCTGGCCGAGCTTGACAAAAGCAAGTTTTATGCAAGGCAAGTTTATTTATACTGCTCATTTTCATAGATTCAATGATTTGAAGTGCTTTACATAAAAAATACTCAGTGACATAAAATTAAGCAATGGAGAGTGAAGTCTTTCAAGTTAAATATGTAAAATGAAATGGTAAAAAAATATAGAAAAATGCATGCATAATTTAATAATTTAAAAATTGGCAAAGGCTGTGGCACACCTAGGGTCCTGCAAGAGCGGGCTCCAGCTGTGGCCCGCATACTGGCTGAGAGCCATTTCTCTGTTTTTGGTTTGAACTTCAGACACCATGAGCTGACTGGCTGCAGGGACCTGATTGACCTCCGAGGTTTGTATTCTTAAACAAATCAGCAATTTATTTTGGGTCCGAGATATTTACGGCTTTGTAAACTAATGAAATCATTTGTAACGGTGACTGGGATCCAGTGCAGTGGTGTAATAAAATAATAAAATTAAATATGTATAATGGGCTTTTTCCTTGGTTTATGTTAAAATCGTTGCAGCAGCATTTTGAATGAGTTTCTGAATGAGCTGTCTAATGATGTTATTTTTAATTCCAGTCAGGGGCCAATTGAATAATGTATCCTACTGGGTATAAAGGCATGAGTGAATCTGACCTGGAAATGAAACCACTGAATTAACCTATATTTTTCAGATGATTAAATGTCGATTTGGTTGTTGCCTTAGTCTGACTGGTGAAGGCAGGATCCCGTCTTGGGAATGACACACTGGTTTTTGACCTTGGTCGTTGTTTCTGCAGCCTTGTAGTCAGGATATGTGCCAAACCAAAACCTGCCCTCTTTGGTAACAAAAATAACAATCTGACCATCGTCTTGGTTTAACTGAAGGGAGTTTTGTTTCCACCAGTTTGTCAGTTTTCTATGGCATTAGGACAGTGAATTTTTAGGACCGTAGTCATTAGGAGAAACACCTACGTCAGTTTGAGTCTCATGTCTGTGACAGACAGCGCTGCTGTCCTGCAGAATTTGGCCAAGCAGGAGCACATTAAGTGTGAATAAGAGAGAATGGATCCCTGGGATACTCCATCTGCCAAGTCAATTAGGAATCTGAGCCAACTGCTAGTAGTGATAAAATAACCCCTGCCATATAAGTGATCCATCCACTATAGAATTATAGAAGTATTGCCTTTATGTGGTCTAGTCTAAGGGTGTGCGGATAGTGACACAGTTTGCACTATTGCCTCTGGGACCAGGATTCCAGCTGCCGCTCCAGTACCATGAGTGTGGAGTTTGCACGTTTTCACTGCTCTTACGGAAATTCACTATGGTTTCCTATGGTTTTTTGGGTTTTGGGTATGAGTTTTTTACAGTAACCATGGTTTTACTATGGTACCTCATGGTAATTATGATTACTAAGCTCCTATCCATAGTATTACCATGGTTTACTTATAGCACTTCATGCTAACTGTGGTACTACAATGGTTTATAGCACTGCATGGTACCTGCAGTGAAACCATGATAAAACCATAGTCATAAACTCATGGTTACCCAAAAAACCATAGTAAAATCATGGTTCATTTTCATAAGGGTGAGTCCTCATCATTTTGACCTTCCCCACAAGGGGAAACTCAATTTTTATAAAATCTGTGACTAAAATCAAAAAACTAAAAAGTCTTGTATTTTGTTTGGTTACTTGAGTTAAGGTTAGGGCTGGGTAGGGGTTAAGCTTGTCATAGTTGGGATGAGGGTTTTTCCCATAGAAATGATTGGACAGTTCCCCAAAGAATGTGAATGCAATTGTGTGTGTTTCTGTGTGGGTTTGCATAGATCACATTTGAGGACCAAAATGTCCCCAAAATGTGGTAAAATCTGAAATTTCTTTTTAGGTTCCTATTTGGATAGCCTCAATTTTATAAAGATCTGTGAATCCAGTCAAAACAGTAAAAATGCCAAAAGTGTTGTATTTGGGTTGGTTACTTATGCTTAAGGTTAGGGCTGGGTTGGGGTTAAGGGTGTTGTGACTGGGATTAGGGTTTTTCCCATAGAAATTAATGGAAGGTCCCCATTTAAATAGGTATGCGAGTCTGTGCGTGTGTGTGCACGTGTGCACCCTGCAATGAGTGTGTGCACCCCATCCTTGGTTGTACCCTTCCGTGTATTTAGTGCTTTACAGAAGCTGCCACTGGTCCACAGTCACCAGCACTGTTATTTTATCTGCATCAATATTCTGGTAGCTTTATGATCGAAAGCCAGATTGAAATTTGCCAAGATAACCATTCAGGTTCAGAAAGGTGCTCAGCTGATTGAAGACGATGAAGAACCTTGGCCGCGAAGGCCGGGTTTGAAATAGGTCTGTAATTGTTCAGTATGAAAGGATTCTGTGGTTTTCAGTGGTGTCACTCTGCCACTACTTGCAGTCTCTCTGCTGCTCATCAGCTAAAACTGTTTTTAAAAAGCCAGAGAGAGAAAAGCATCCACTGAATTGTTTAAAGTAGTGGAATTCTCTTTGTGCAGACACCTTCGGTGATACATTGTGTAAGGTCTAAAGAACTCTTTGGACAACTTGCACACATCACGGCGCACTGCTGGCTTTGGATTTAACACACATTTGCTCTGAAGCTGGCAAATCTGCTATCGCCGGTTCGAGCCCCGGCCTCTGCAGACCTTGAGCGAGGCCCTTAGCCCAAAGCCCCCGGGTGCTGACTGACCCTGTGCCCTAAGGGGAAGTGATGCTTTGCAATGCACCCAAACTTCAGCACGTGCAAATGGCCAACAAAAGATTTACTATTTATCAGAGGACATGCCGGCTGATGACAGATGATTGGAAAACCCCAGAAAGCTGTGTCCTGTTGGACATTCTTGGGAGATGTGGAAGATCTGTTTTGGTGTTTGTATTGTGAATCTCTTTTCTTCTTTTTTGGACTACCTTGAAGGGCACTTGGAGAGTTCGGCTCAATCGCCAGAGCATGTCTAATTTAGGCTGACTGGAAAGCCTAATTGTGACGGCAGGTGAAGGTGATTAATCGTCATTGTTGACACACCACAGCACACAACGGTGAAATGTGTCCTCTGCGTTTAACCCATGTGACATTGTGACACGGCAGTGGCCGCTGGGGAGCAGTGCTTGGGGGCGGTACCTGAGTGGTGTGTTTGTGGGAGTGATTTCGGCATTCGGGGGGGGGGATGTAGTGCGCCTTCAAGAAACACTGGAAGCCGGAAGCCAGAGGGAAGCAGGAATTGCTCCCGACAGCGTCAGCCCGCCGGGTCGGCCTGATGGTGCCAGGGACAGGGTGCAGCCCGGGGAGGGACCTGCCAGGCCTCATGTGACCTCACTGCACTGCTCCCAAACGCCGTCTCTGTGTCGACACCATTACCCAGACGCCGGCACTCTCTTGGAAGCACCTCCCCGCCCCCCGCAGTACGCCGCTAGCAGATCCCTGCCTGAGAGAGAAGCTGCCGTTTCTGCAGCAGCGTGTCAGCCTGACATTCCCGGCCCTCGTCCCTCCCGTCCCCCAAGCGTGGAGCCTCGCCCCTCCCATCCCCCAAGCGTGGAGCCCCGCCCCTCCCGTCCGCCATGCGTAGAGCGTCGTCCCTCCCGTCCGCCAAGCGTGGAGCCTCGTCCCTCCCGCCCCCCATGCGTGGAGCCTCGTCCCTCCCGTCCGCCAAGCGTGGAGCCTCGTCCCTCCC
>JAODKL010000040.1:3272359-3291561 GCA_026780765.1 Petrocephalus schoutedeni
AGCTTCCATTATTTTACCAGTAATGCTAGTTAAACTGATTGGCCTATAGTTTGCTGGATTACTTCTATCCCCTTTTTGGTTTAAATACAAGACATTTCTAATGTAAAAGGAACGTATGGGCTAATTTACTTGCAATTCCGCAACTTCTAATGAAGGTCCTCTGGCTGATCAAAGGCCGTGTGTCAGAGTATCCAGCTCAGCTTCTAACTCAGACACTTCAGACAAATCACAACCAGAATACAGCAGCTTTTTAATGACTAGCCTTGTGCTGACAACATGAAATGTAGGAGCATGTTCGGTAGTCAGGCAGCCAAAAATACTCACGTTACTCACTGCCTTGTCTCTCTTCATTGACTCCATTGACTTTGCTTGTATTCTATTGTTTTTTTAAATAGTTTTTCTAAATTTACTTTTCCTTGTTTTATTTGAGTATTTAATTGCTGTAGGGTGCTTCGTAGGCTCTTGTCTGTGAAAGGTGCATTATACATAAATGCCATGTCTTCCCAAGATGCTCTCACATGTTCTCTGAATGCTCTCAGTGACCCCTCCTTCCCTGCAAACTCCTTCCAAGCTATGTGCTTATGATGTACTATCTGCCTCATTTGCGTCACTTAAAACAAAAGTGTCTGCTAAGTAAATGAATGTAAGTGTATGCTTTATACTAAATACTAAATATTATGAGGCATACAATTTTACATTAAAATTTTCATAGCCACATTTTATTTGCTGTTGTTACGGTGTGTAATTAATTTGTAATTTTAAGCAAAGTATAATCTTGTCCTGTGATAAGGTCATTTGAGCTATCCTTCCATCAACCAACTACGTAGCTAGTACAGGGTCATGGGTCATTTACACCACTCTAAATAGACTATACTTTGACAGTATTGCACCCAGGTGGGACCCCAGCTCTGTGTCATGTGCTGCCTGGGGTATCTACAGGGTCCCCATGACCCTACCCAGTATAAGCACTTAGAACAGTGGGATTGACAGCAACCACCATGACTGCTGATGCTTCTGCAGCTGGATTCACTGCAATCAGCATAATAATTTTCAAGTAAGATTCTGAGAAAAAGATTAATTTAGAATTCTGGCACTCAAAATCTGTTCTACATGACTGCAAAAAACCGCAGATATCATCAGAGAGCCACTGGCTAGTGTGACAATTTCACTAACACAACTATCATCTAGCAGTTCAGCATCCAGCTGGCACCTTTCCAGGTGCATTAATGCAATTGCTTACTCTTATTCTCTGACTGCGTAGGTTGTATTCATGGAAATATCTAGAGGCCAAGACTTGGGATCTAGCCTAGTGACACATTATCTCCCTCTGGTGGCCATGTGCATATAGGAAAACTGTGGGAAAGGAAATTTCTTACTCTCCTAATGCTCTTTCCTTACTTATAAGAAGAAATGTTGACGTATGCCCCCCCCCCACACACACACACACTCATTTCCTATTATGTCTAGCTGTGTCCAAACGGCTTTCACAATTCAACACTAAGTCCATTTCACTATCATTATCAATATGGCATGTAGGAATCCCAATTTAGTATTCTGCTGCATCATCAGTATTTCATTCATCATCTTCATTTTTCTTGAAATCTGAAACATGCAGAAGTATGTGAGTATCAAAAAAGGCGACCAAAGCTGTGATGACCATACGACAACCTGCAGGCGGCTCCTCTGCGGCACGGTATGATGTGCCGCATGTCAGGCAAGCAGCCGCACATGCCCAAGTGACAGTGATTAATACAGAGCCTGGATTCTGAATGGAGATGGACGGGCAGGATCATGGAGGCTGGACCACATTTTATATGGTCTTACTTTTAAAATACGCCCCATTGGATAATTAGAAAGAAAAGATTAACTTTCCCTTTAAAAAACATGCAAAATAGCTTGCTGAAACAGGTGAGCAAAACCGGCTGATAATTTCATCGAATTACTCAGGATGCTTGATACTGGACAAATGTGCTTTGTGTGCTGTTTCTGTTCACAAGTCTTACATTTTACATGGTTGCTATTTCATTCTCTCTTATTTCTTGGGTGTCTTAAAAAAAACACCTCTTAAACTTTACGTATTTTTCCTGATCCTTTTTTGTTATACCCACTCAGATGTCTCAGCAATCTCTAGTGGTGTCCTCACAATAAGGAAGAAGTAACATTTCCTCAAAGTCTCAGATTTAATGTTTTTTTTGTCAATTATTAATTGTTTCAACATACCAAAAGCGTATTGCATCAGCAAAATTGCATGCTCTGTTTACTTTATGGCGTGATATGGAAAAAAACTGTTCCTGTTTTGGTGCTTTACCATTAGATTTGCTAAACCTGCGGAAATTTGCATAAATTCCATGGGACCTAAGACCTACCTGAACCTTCAGCTCCATTCTCCTCCTGCTTTTGTTGTGCAAACACACCAATTACCTGTGAAGCCTGGCACATTTGCATTTGCTTACTCAGAGTAGCTCAAATCCAAGGCAGGCCCAACCTCTGTGTGTGACATGGAAACCTTCACAAAAGCCTGCCATATCTATACAAAATATCCCACACATTGACTGACCTGCAAATATGAAAGACACACATTCACAAAATATATGGAAACACAAGTGTGTTTTATTTATAAAAAAATTGAGTGTTTCAAACTTTACAGTGTTTGCAGACCCAGTAACCATCGTCCCTGCATTTGGCGGAGGTGAATGTGTAACACTTTGCACAGGTAAACCTGCTGCGATTTCTGTTGGCATTGAGTTGTCCATACAAGTCCTGGCACAGCAGCAGCAAATGCTACAGCAGCCCTCCTCTCTATCTCCATTGCCTTTTGTTGAATAATTCGGCAACTGAGTTCCTTGGCTAGAAGACCCAGAAAGAGTCTTCTTTTGCCTTTCCACCCTGTACACTCCTTGTACAGAATGTAGGCATTCACTGCCACCAGGTCCAGCATGTTGTAAAATACAGCTACTGGCCATCTGCGTGTTGCTGCTCTTATGGAATACATGTGCGTCATTTGGTCCAACACATTTACACCACACTGTAAAAGCAAAGAGAAAGAGTTCCTCTCTCTGTGCAGTGTCCTTTGCAAGTGGAGGAAGTTCACGCGGAACTTTATTCACCGTGCCCAGTAGCATTGTCTTTCATATTTGCAGGTCAGTCAGAGTGGGATATTTTGTGTAGATATGGCAGGCTTTTGTGAAGGTTTCCATGTCACACACAGATGTTTGGCCTGCCTTGGATTTGAGCTAGCAGTCTAAGTAAACAAATGCAAATATGCCAGGCCTCACAGGTAATGGGTGTGTTTGCACCCGATCTGCGAAGTGTGCATGTTATTCTGAAATAAAATTAAAGGAAATGAGCCAGCAGAAGCTTTTGCTCAAAACAACAAGTGAGACACATAGCACATTACAAACATCGACTGTCAAGGAGTCGACTGGGCATAAGTGCAGCTAGGCTGCAAGTTACTGTCCCCAAGCACTCTCACTCTGAGGCTTCACTCTCACCTCTATATGTGTGTAAGAGGAGAGCACGACAGGATCTGTGAGAACGAACATATTCTAGTGTACCTGTATAAACGGGAAATCATTTAATGTAAATATGCTTCATTGCTGGGGCCAGTAAACTGCTGTGTGCTGTTATGAAGCTCAAGTTATCATGTAGTTTGGAATTAGAATCACAATTCACTTTACTGACCATGTACATGTACTAGAAATTTGTTTTGGCAGTGTTGGTGCTGACACGCACAGACAACATACAAGAACAGAGAGCATAAATGAAGAAAAATAGATAAATAAATACAAGGACAGTAAGGGAACAGGGGTATATTGATTATTGGAATATAAAAATATATGATCACCCATTGATGAAAAATTATTGCAGGGACCGTGCCAGCAGGGGGGGGGTCAGGGCATTTGGTGATGAGTTTATCTGCTGAAGAGAAGAAGCTGTTTTTGCGACATGTGGTTCTGGTCTTGATAGACCACAGTATCTTGCTAGAAGGTAGTTTTTTTAACAGCCCATGTCCTGGGTGGGAGGGATCAGCCGTGGTCTTTCCTGCCTGTCTCAGGGTTCTGGAGGCGTGTAGGTCCTGTAGGTATGGCATGGATGGGAATCTGGATTTGTCTGCTCTGCCTCCAGTATCTGATCAGTATGTCCCTGCAGTGCTTCGTGCACTTTAGCTTGCGGTGGAATGCAAACACTGACTAGAATGAAGGACGCAAACTGTGCTGTTATTCTACTCCACTGGGGGAGTAGAATGGTTTACAATTAACAAAGAAAGATTCTTACTCAGTACAACAATACAGTAGTGCCAAATTACTGTCACATCATTACACCAGCCATCATTTATACTATCCAAAAATAAAAAAAATATTAGCCACTCTTATGGGCCCTTCCTGATTTGTACTTACATTTGAGTGAGTACAGCCATCGTTGTCTGGCAATGTCAGCGCTCCCTGTCAACATCAACCAATCCTTTGTGAAACTGTCCCCATTGCATCCTCGGTGTGGCTGTCTCACGAGCTCCCCTTGTCAATTATTAAATGAACACAATATCCAGGCTGTCGCTGAGACGACGTGTAGAGCCAGCCCCCAGCGCAGCACCGGGCGCCAGGAGAATCCCTTTTGGACAGTTTGACATCATCAGCAACAACACAAACAACAAAACAAAAACAGCGAAAACAACAGCAGCGTCAACCACTGGAACACAGTCATCTTGCAAGGTTTCACACGGTCTCCGACATGACTACCTGACGCCATATGAAATCTGCCTGCAACAGGACTCTGCTCTGCCACCTGGATGCCATGATGGAGTCAGGTAAACCACTAACTTCTGTTTATTCTTGCACACATCTCGCTTATTACTGTCCGACACACTCCAGACATCCACTGCATGTTCAATAAACAAGTAATTAAATGTTAAGACAGGGAGTGAAGGCAACAACAGATAACATTAAGGCAATGAATCACAAAGCAAAATAAATTATTAATAAGGCACCAAAGGCACAGTGGCATTGAATTACTCTTAATCCTGATCCAGTTTGAGCTGGATGATACGCCTGGACTGGAGGGGTGGAACCGCCATCCCATTCCAATGATTTTCTAAACAGAGAAATACAATACTGTGCTTCACTAAGTGGTTTATTTCACATTAAATCTCCAGTACATGTTGCAAACTGGACCATACTTCTTGCTGCCATGACCATAAATACATTAAATTCAGCTTCACATTTACGTTGTGCTATGTTCTCATGGATGTATTTTAACACTGGGGATGGCTTGAGAGTGATCGACAGGGTAAGAATCTGAAATGTCTGAGATGTCATGGGCTTGCACATCCCATCTGTGCAAGACTACAGTGGATGAGAGGCATGCACTGGCCACTACCACGGGGCTCTCCCTACCGGGGGACTGGCATCATAAAGACAGAGGCGCCCTGGTCTCTCTTCCCTCTGCCACTCAGTCCTTATTACTGACCACGTATAGCCACCAGCAGTTACAAAGCCTGCTGTTTTTGAGACCTTTAGGGGAAAGCTATCAACTTAGATTCATATTCTTTATATTTTAATTTGCTTTTTAAATTTTGTTTTTCCTATAAGGAGGACACCTACAGGAAATTGCCCTTTGGATGAATTAGTGTGTATGTTAGGGACAAGAAGCCCTAGGGAAACATGCTTACACAAGAAAAAAGCCAGCACCACCCTAAACTAGGGCTAGCATGACATGCAGGATGTAGTCTGCCGTGGGTGGGGTGCTGTCCTGGGGCCCACTCATGTTGTGCGGCCTGCCGCGGCCCGTGGGGAACAGGAGGTGGCTGGATACAGGGATACCGTGGCCAAATAACAACCCCCCTCCCCCCAGTTAATTATCTTTTTGCTCCTCCTGTTTTTTTCCTTTTTTATGATTACCTCACAATATATTGCGTAACCTTCCCCAATGCACAAAAGCAGGAAAAACTGCATGTACCATCACAGTCTAGACTTTCATATTGCACAGTGCATAGCAACAAATAACAGTTCCGTCTGTAATTTTTGAGTTGTTCTTTTCCTCTTCTTCTTTCCTATTATTCCTTTTCGGATCACGTCTATGATCGCCTGTCACCTTGTCTTGTGCATTGTGTGGGGGAAAAAAAATCCCGCTGGAACAAAACATGATGTGGTGCATGCAGGGCTTTCCCCAGAAGCTAACAAGCAGCCCATTCTTCAGCCCTCTGGTCTGTGCCTCCTCAGTCAATCGAGCAGAAATTCCCACCACGTGCCCTGAGAGTGCACACGCCTCAGCTCAGCCTCAGGTCCCACCAGAAGTACCCTCAGGACCTCTGGAAGACCCCCCACCTTACTCACCCCCTGACCCGAAAGCAGACTGCTTCTTCTTCCCACCACCCTGTCCCCACTACCTGGAGCAGCAAGTAGTCTACCCAGTGGGCGCCCACCAGCCAGTCTTCTGCCAGCCACGGTTCATATCCTCGGCCAGCTACTCTCCCTACAGCATTGTAAGAACCGCCACACACCAACAGCACCGGAGTTTCCTCCAGCACTCACAGCAGCTTGCGTAAGCGGCAGAGTTTCACAACCTCCCCCCGGGTACTGCGTCAGATGTTGCGTCTATGGTCCCATGTCTTGCGTCCTCTTCGTGAGGGTCTTCCTGTTCTATTTTCTTTTTTTATTAAGGTGCAAGTAAAAGCATCAAGCATACAACAATGCAGTTACAGGAACAGGACAGACATCAGAGATGTGGGGAAAGACAAAAAAGGAAAAAAAATATTCACACTTCCCGTTCTATTGTTGATGGCCAGAGACTGGCGTATGAACGTGACATGGCATTAAGGCTGCATACCTGTCAGATGAGACACCAAGCTTTGGGTTGGGGGCTGCTCACCATTCTATTGGGGTGTCAGTTATGGGTGTGAGGTGCAGTCTAATGTTTAGACTCTGCTTTGCTTGTTATTGCGCTTTTCTAAAAGCAAGTCGCTCTGAACCATTTTTACTGAGCAAGCATATTCAGCTTCAGAAAAAAGCAGTAGTAAATATGAAAGTGTGACTGCGATACAACTCCTGGTGACATGATTGAGCGTGACCATTTCTGGCTCCTTTTCAGTATGTGAGCGGCCCACCCTCAAGTCAGGAAAACCGTACCCAGCCCAAGGACTACATGGTGGAGTCTATGTTGGTCACCATCTTCTGCTGCCTGATCAGTGGCCTTGTGGCTCTCATGTATTCATACGAGGTGAGGTCTGCTTTTTAGCCACCAGCCCCCGATCAGCCGGGAGTCACTGAGACTTCTTCACAGGTAGTTATTATTTATTCTGACCCTGTGTCCTGGCCACCCTAGACACGTGCTGCCCTGGCGCGGGGAGACCTTGCAGAGGGGGAGCGGGCATCCTGCAAGGCCCGCCAGATGGTTCTGCTCAGCCTGCTTTTTGGGGTTTGTGCATGCCTGGCCTGGATCCTGTACGTTGTGGTAGCCCTCTGTATCTAATAAGCACATAGTGTCTTTCTTTAGATGTTCAGTTCATATCATATGTATTCCTGCCTTGATGTCCTGGTTCATCTTGCAAGGTTCAAGAAAACGCTGTATATTACTTCGGAATTAATGAGAAGGCAGATGCCGCAGCTAAACCTTTGTAAGCATGCTGTAAAAATAAATTTATTTATGAGAAATAAATGTAAGGGTTTTTGTGTATAGTGATGTGTGTGAACAATTATGAAATTTTCATACCAGACCTATAGGAGGAGCTCATCAAGCCCAGCAAACTGTCTGTCAACCTTTCCATCTCACAATACATTTGTACCTTCTGAGTACAAATTAGAGGACACTCAGTACTAGTAGAATCTTCAGAGTCATAAATCTGATCTCAACTGTAATGAGTTCAGAGCAGTCAATGAGACCAAACCAATGTGAGATCATTTATCGTGATGATAAAGCTGCAGTTTATTAGGTAGGATCAGAAAATACAAAAAAAAACAATACGGTTCCATCAGCTACACTGCTTGGACCCCAAGAGGAGGAATGTTACAGGGTGAGGGCAGAGTGCAGGAAGAGCAGGAAGCATCAGACCAAGGAACAAGTAACTGGGCGAGAGTATCTACCCTGACAGGCATCTGACAGTGAATTCTGCAGAGCAAGCAGTTCCTGGAAAAGCATGCACCAGTTTAAAGGGGTGGGGATGAGGAAAATGGAGGCTAAAGTAGAGATAAGGCATCATACTTCATTGGCCTTGATCAGTGGCTAGGGGTAGGCCTGCTCAGCTGTGATCAAGCCAAAGATGAAAGGAAGGCTTCATCAGTCAAGGAATTAGCCACACAAGATCGAGACCAGCACTGTTGTAACACAGACGCTCCTCAGTGCTCGCGTGCTGTTCTTATTTATTAGGCAAAGACTGAACAAACAGGAACACTTGCAGGAGATCAAGCATGACACGAGGAATGTGTGTGATTCTGCCTTACGTCAAGCTAGACAACAAACATACTCAAACAGACGTCATATGCTTCAGTGATTCCTATGTGCAAAAAACCCAAACCTTAAACGAGTTAAAAAAAAAAAAAAACAACAACAACAACATGTGATCTCCGACCTCAGATCCATTATGAACACATGCCCTCCTTTATAAAGGTTTGGGTTTGACAGATTATTTACTAACTGAGCCCTTTAAAGCCTTAAGATATTTATAGGATTGACTGTTAAATTGACTGACAATCCACCAGATCATTTGAACCTTAAGTTTCGAGTAAATTTCCAGTACTTCATCAGGTGTGTTACACGGTGTGCACACATCGCACAAACTGATCAGGGTAACCTGAGCTCAAAGCAGCCACATTTCGTCAGAACTGGACTTCAGGTGTGTTAAACGCACTGCTGGATGTAAGACCCACACAGGGCTAGAGCTCATTGGAGCCACGTCATGTCCATGCATTTAGGCTATGTGTCTTGTGGGCTGCTAGGAAGCCTTCACCGATCTCCTATTATAGGCAGTGAAAGACTGCCTGTTGGCAGCTAGGAAAATTCAACACATGCATGCCAGGCAGGAGTTAGCGATGTGGCCAACGGGCCACACTGACAGTGGGGAGCTACAGATTTGCAGGCATGCTTTTGACGTGAAGCAGCTGCACGGATCATGTGAGGGCAGACGGACCAAGAAAAGGGTGATTTCACAAAAACAGCAAAAAAAATCAAAAAGCAGGATCAGACGGAGTTGTGACCAAGCCAATTTCACCACAGTCCGGGCCGGACGATGTCAGCGGTGCAGAGATATTTACATTTACTCATTTCATCTGAATGTGGTCTTACACTGACTGCAGAATAAAATCCACAATAAAAAGTAAAATAAAACTTCAGAAGCGTTGGAGGATTTCAACATGTAAACGCTTCACTTATGTCCAGATTTAGAACTACTTTCCTGCAAACACAATTTCCATAGGTGATTTCCTTTAACCTCTATCGGTTTGCTGCCAAGATTGTGTAGGTGTGTGTGTGCGTGCATGCGGGTACTTGTGCGCCCATCCAGCCTGCTTCAGTCTGTGGGTGTCCATGGCGTCACCCAGGTGTCCTCCTGTGCTGATTAGCTGAGCAGCTCCAAGTAAGTGACAGGCACCTTCCCTTTCTGGTTACCCTTCTCGCCCATGAGCCAGTCAGGGTCCATGCCGGGGACGGTGTAGACAGTGATCAGCTGGGGACGGGAGCACGAGGGTCACACCGATGCACGCACGCACACACGCACACACTCGCTAGCCACCCTCAGTTCTCACCTCGTCTGCCAGCAGGGACAGCTCGCTGGTGTCTGCCGCATCATAGTCATACAGCACCTTGGCTTTACGAGTTCCCGCGGCGGGCGCCCGCACATCCTCCAGCTTCAGCATGTCCACTGAAGCCCCCGGGGTGTCCTCCACAGACGGGGGGGTGACAGGGGCCCCAGCAGACACAGAGGGGTTCCCAGCAAACATGTTGGGGAATCTAGATGAGAGGGATAAAGGCCAGGTAATGGGCCTCAAGTTACACACGAGTCAGCTTTACACCTCCTGCTTCTAACCCACATTTATTCATAGCATTTGGCAGACCATTAATCTTATAAGGTCTACTTACACGTCTCCATCAGAACTGGGAGCACAAGGGGTAAAAAAGGAGTAGGACAATAAGAGACGGCTTTCATATGGGGAGGGAACACAGCACAGACTATGGGGGAGGGATCTTTATGTTCTGCCTCCACTAATCTAGAAGAGCCCACCAGATAAGCAGGTGACTAAAGCAGCAGCCAACCATCACATGCCATGGAACGTGTGTGTGTGTGGGGGGGGGGGGGGCTTCCCTGTCATGTCCCCACAGACCCAGTTTCCTCACCTGCCCAGTTCCTTCTGCAGGTCCTGCATGTAGCGGTGGCACTGTGCATAGTAGATGGCCTGGGCCTCCACAAACTCATGCAGGCATCGCAGATGGTTCACCTGCATGAGTGGAGAGGCGACAGCATGAGGATCCTCTCAGGCCGGTCATACACTCATCAGCAATGGAGCACAACTGCTGGAGTTTAATGTACAGCATGAGGATCCGCTCAGTCCGGTCATGCCCTCATGAGCACCGGAGCACAACTGTTGGAGTTTATTGTACTGCATGAGTTCCCCAGCTAAGCAGTTAGCATATCTGGGCGATTTCCCCTCACACCAGGTACCATACTTTCGGTACTTTCCCATTCCCATTGACTTCCAGTCGAGTACCAGTACCAAATGTTCCAGTATCTAAAGTATCAAACCAGCTGGGACAGTTTTTTGGTACTTCAGTACTTCGGGGTGGGACTCGAAACGCTGTTGTTACTAATTGGTTATACAAATATCCTGACTCTAAACACAAGACAACCCCCATCATGGGAAAAAAAAAATTCAAACGAAAAAAAAATGATAAGCCAGGGCAAATAATGTAGCAATAATAAAGACCCAAGCTTTAATTGTGATGTTTGGAAGAACAGATACAACACGATCAAGATGGCATGACAAGAAATTAAAAAATGTATTTTGTGTAATATACTAGCACAACATGTTATGGAAACTTTATAAATATCGCAATGTCATTCTGGTGCAATAAATATTTGGGCATTTCTAAAGCAAAAAAAGAGCTTAAATTCCTCACAAACCCGTCTAGGAGTGATTTACACTGCAGGAATGTAAATGAATATGACTTTCTCAGAGAACGCATGCAGCACTCATACAAAAGCAGTAGAGGTAAACAATATACTGTTTATTTTTTAAACATATACTAGATAATCTTCAAAGGGAATTTCCCAGAGTGAAGTAAGAATGTTTGAAAGAGCCTGATCTCAATCTAGCTGACTAGCGATGCAAAAATTGCATGTGGAAAACGTGATGTTGGTATTATCATTGCACATCGTCCAGTCCAGTAATATACTACAGAAATCTTTCCAATTCAGTACTAAATACCCTGCCTCAGGTAATGTCTGTATTCAGTGCCAGTACCAGTTTTTATGCCAGTGCTTTTGGCAATTTCCTTAAGCAGAGTAGATGGTGAGCTGGAAAAGAATCCTATGTGTGTCTGCAACCTGGTGGTGCTGTAGCTTTTACAGCTAGTGGACAGTGGGAGCTTCATAAACAAAAGTGTTTACGTGCTTTGGGTGCACAGGAAAGCATGCATACAACACGTATATCACATGTACATCATTTTCACATTTTAACATAACACTCATATTGCAGATATGACTGCGATGACGTGCACACGCATGACTCACATGTGTACTGCTGATGCCTTCCAGGAGCAAGCGTGTAACTTCCTTCTGTCTGTCAAACTCTACCTGTGCCACACGCAGTTCATGTTCTGCCTGCAGTGGGCACCAGACAGAAGGAGGAAAGCTTTGGTTTCCATGCCTGACATGGCAACACACCATGAATTTGTAATTCATAAGAAAACATACATTTCAGAAATGTAAATACAATGTAAAAACAATTCCAAGAGGATCCTCTGAATAGTATGGAAAGTTTCTGGAAGGAATATTCACAGGAAGAAAACAGAGGCGCAAGATTATTATATGCCAACACAAGGCCAAGGATTTCCCATTTCTAAAGTGATACTCACCATCCCTTTACCTAATGAGGATGACCACTGAGATCAGACGGGGTCTTGTTAAACAATGCTTAAGTCTGACTCTTAGACTCTATGACTACTGGATTACATTTTAAACTCAACAGTTTGATCTGATGTATATAGAACAATCAATAAAACAATGCCTTGTCAAGTAAATTTGGGTACCTGATTATTTGTGTCATTTTAGTCATGTTAACAATATCTGCCTTTATATGAAACACACTACTCCCTTGAGCTGCAAAAATCCTCTGCTCCCCTCTAGTGGCACAGTCTTAATGCAGAGGCCACTGCACTGCAGAGGCCACTATTTGAGAGAAATACTGAGTAAAATCATGGCAGTTGTGCTGTAAAAAGATCATTTTTAAGTTTGTACCTGGCAGAGACTGCATTAAATCAAGCAATCTAACAAGGCAAGGAAGGTGACCTGGGGTGTGCAAACATTAGCATACAACTGTATTTGTGAGTATCTCTCCTGGAATTAAGCACAGAAACCTCCTAATATGATAGCAGTCCCTCACCAGTATAATAATATACATCTCATAAGCAGCCATCAGAGTCTGAGCTAGTGTCACTCATAAACAAAGGTTATCAAAGATAGCTGTTATGAAGTCAGTCTGTTCCTGAAGAGTAAACAGTAACTACCACAAAATGAGTCTGAATCTAAGGTCCATCACTGGGGAGTAGTACTGAAACATGGTTTTCCCCTGATACAAGAAGGGAACACAGACAAAAACCATTCACTAAGAAGAAACGACTGGGGCAGAGTCGCTGGCGAATGGGGTAGTGTTTCTGGAGATGGGATACTCACTTTGTCTACCTCTTCACTCCAGAGCTGGGAAGCAGTATGGTAACAGAGAACGGGAGGTGAGAGACAATAACAGCGGCGAGGACATCACACTGAGCACAGCAGCCTCCAGCACTACCTGTCCAACAGGCCCACCTGGGGGTCAGTGTAATATAGTACAGCTGTTCAAAAATGAACGCAAATGACTATAACATTACTAGTGTGTTTTTAAAGAATGGGACAGATCTGTAAACTCGCTAGCCCCAGGAAAAGAGGCTAAGAGAGGTATGAACACAGGGTGCTCTCAGTGCTTCTACCATCAGGACACCTCCATTATGAAGAAATGATTAAAGCAGAATCAGAATTGGTAGCAAGCTCAGTTAGCAGTGGTGATAGGAGGCAGCACACACACACATGCTGACATACACGGGCAGCCGACAACAAAGGAAGAGAAATAAGGCACTGACATTTCAGCGGCTGAAAAAAAAGACATGCCAAAGGCGTCAATCGAAACCACGGGGAAATGTGTCACGGGGACAGGGAAGGTCAGACGGGCAAAGAACGCTAGCTGAATTTTTCACGTGACGGCAACATGTGGAAACTGAAAACTTGTTATTGCATGTTTGTACAATTAAATGTAGCGTGTCAAACAAAATACAATGAATGTAATAAATAGATATTTAAACAATAAAACAAAATATTATATTTAAGAAATGCCAAAAAACTAGATAAAACTTATGAACATAAAACACTGCAACACATCCCTTAAAATTGTCCCAGATCACACTCCAAAAAACAATGTTTTTAAAAACAATGAAAACACCAATCATCATCCAAAGGCATAATGTCTCAGTCTTTAGAGAAATTGTCCCTATCATCAAGTCCCTACTGGTGATTAGTGAAACTGATTCACACCTATTCTTCCAGAGTCGGAAGAGGCCTACATCTATACGCGCTGCCATCTTGGACTATAACACAGTCTGGGCAGAGCTGACAAACAAAGAAAAAAGAACAGGGCAGAGGCTCCGACAAAAACGAGACTGACTTCCATAAGCCCCAGCATGAAGCCAGCGAATACTGGAAGGTATGACAACTACTGGGTCAAACAGGAATGCATTAAAGCTTACACAGAGAAACACAATTATATGTGGGAGTTTGGGAACAAGGGAACAGTATTATGACGTGTTGGCAGGTCAATAAGGGGTAAAAAGTGTAAAAGAGAAAGAGCTGCAGCTCTATCAGATGGCACACAAGCAAGGGGGTTTCACAACCCACTGTATCATCTGGTTATGACCCAATGTTTAATTAACCCATCCACTCTACACAGAGAATAACAACAACCCTTTAACAGAACTATAATGATCAACGGCTGTCAGATTTGTGGTGTTCACTCCGCACAAACCTGCAGTAATGCTCTACGGCTGTGAAACACCACAACTATGGGATGTCAGGTACCCTTCCAGCATGAATGAACCCACAAAGCAGCCCCCTTGCCTCTGCTGCCCCCCCCCCCCTCCTTTAGAAAGTGCCAACAAGGATCTGAAGGCAAGGACAGACAGAAGCAGCCAGTAATTGGTGGGAAGAGAGGGGCTGAAAGAAGGGCCGTCTGAGCAGACACATGCGAGAGCGTCAGTCCTTACCGCAGCGGCACTGGCAGACAGAACGTAATTACGAGGTCTAGTCTCCTGAAAATCAGGTGTGGCCTAAAGGCAGAGGGGGGAACAGAGTCTTACACAAAGGTACCAGCAAAGACCGTGTCCACAAAATTTTAAAAAGAAAAAAAGAAAAATTGTGACAACAGGCTGACAGACACCACTGGATTCAGAATAAGGAAAAGGGAGTTGCAATGATTTTCACTTAGCAACCTCTGACCCAACCCCACATCTGATCTGCAACTCACCCGGCCACTTTGGAGCTGCCTTTTCCCCCGGTCAGAGCAGTAGCAAATCTCGCCCTTGAGTAAATTTACCATTTGTGTTGCAATAACTGAAGTCCCCAAGGATCTCCCCCAACGAACCCAAGATGACAGAGACCACCACAGCTTCACACCCAGGCCCCATCTGTCAATGATGGTCATTGCCAATCAAGTCAGTGCGAGTGTAAGCAGCTCAGATTTTCAATACAGCATTTAGACCACCATCAACTGACACGCATCAGTGAGATCAAAGCCCTACAATAACCCTGCCGAGGGCTTGATAGTGGAGATATAAAATTACTTTTTTTAAATGTAATGCATAGACACTGCTGGTGGCTTCCTTGGTCTATGTGGTCTACCGCAGCCACAGTAGGGACAAACTAGATGACTGTACACATGGGAGAGGGGGTGAAAATCTTCAGCTAGGAGGGGGCACCATCCCACATGAACATCCAGGGAACATACAGCAGCTCTATTCATTTACATTTATTAAGTAGAGGTCTCCACTCACGATTCGATGTGATTCATGATTCTGAGTTCACAGTACGATTATCTCACATTTTGACTCCTTATATAAATATTCCTTATCTCTCCAAACCGTGCAAAACAAGTTCTCTTCTTATAAGTGCAACTGAAATTAAATAAAATATAATTTTTTTAAACAAATCTCACATCAAAATAACTCAATAAAAAATTAGCCAAATAAATAAACTAATGCTTGCATGTGCAGCTTCGAATTTACATGTTTTTTAAGGAAAATTAACATGTCAACATTCTCAGGATGAAGGTGAGATCTCTGTAAATTCACAACGTCCCCTGCAGTCGAAAAAACCCTTTCACTAGGGACAGAGGTGGCTGGTGTGGTGAGGTATGCCTTAGCTAGAGGAGAAAGCAGTGGGTACATCTTAGCATTCTCCTTCCAGAAATAGATTTTTCTACATAGACAATATAGATTTCTATATAGATATGGTAGATAATCTAGATAATCCGTCATCCCGGACACTAGAACAGGATTTGAAATCTTCCATTACAATTAAAAGAACATGGATTTCACTTATGCACTGCGTTCTTGCTGTGTGCTGATTGTTAAGTCTCCGATATTCATGCACGTATCACTAATGTCCGGGATGATATGGAGTATCTGGTTACCCTATATATAGACGTTTCTAGGTTATCAGTCATTTACAATGTTTGCATGCCTTTTTTTAATCTTGTCTGTAATTTTCTCACTGTTTTATTATGAGATTACTGAAAAGCCAAAATGCTGCCACACCTCCAATTCAAAGCTGGGCGGCATGTCCTCCATTTCAAATTTACTTGCCATATCGCGACCAAAAACTGACGTCGACGTCGAATACGCAGTGACAACTGACGTGGAACTGACGTCGTGAAATCCAATGTAATGTTATACCGTTCTTTCTGTTAAGTACTAGGTAAAAAAAATAGCAATTCATTTTCCACATCAGCCGATTTGAATCGTCATACATTTACACCGATTTTTAACGGATTCACGGTGCATCATTACATGCCTAGTAGATGCTTTTATCCAAAGTGATGCCCATTTTTGAAAATACTGGGGTAGACAGTCCCTGGAGCAACTGGGGTGAAATCACTCTGCCAACCCTGGGATTTGAACCAGCAACCTTCTGATCACAGGCATAGCATCATAACAGCCCTTGGCAATGAAATTATTGATTATTCTCAACAGGTTTTCAACACATCATTAAGACATGGAGATCAGAGATTTTAACAATTTCTCCAAGTATTACATAAGGTACAGGCAAGAGAGAGAAGATAAATAATTATTTAAGACCCTAGAGGTATAGAAACAGTACCTAGGGTCACCGTTCTGTCCTCCTTTGCATATGTATTCATAAATCAGTAAAGGCCATCAAAACTGTGTCAAAGCATTCCTATGTTTTATTCTGCCCCTAGGGGGCAGCACGCTGCATTCATACTCACACCATGCAGTAGAGCAAGTGAAACTCATTGGTCATCAATGGTAAGGATAGAGTTGGCAAATTTTAGATAGTCGGTTTCATGCCAGTTAAGGTGGTATCTTTCATTCCACAATAGTTGATGTGGGAATAGAGTATTTAGCTTGTGCGGGTGTGCAGGTTTACCTAGGTGCATCGCATGTGCAGTTTGAAAAATTAAGTAAACAAACCAATACTGTTGTTACATGGCTGATGAACGACTGACCTGGAGGAAGCCAGTGAAAGTGCTTATTACCAGACTTATGTTTCTATGGAAACAGATAAATGGCCTCTTTGCATTGGTGAGTCTTCACTTGGCCCTTTGCCAGTAACGTGCCAAAGGTCAGGTTTAACAGCGGCCCAAACATTCCTATGCTGCCACAGTGGATTAGCGATCAAACCTGACCTTATAACATTTCAAACAGAACAGGGGATCAAACAGAAGAATACAAGAACATTCCACAATGAAAATGTTTTCGCCTTTGGTCAGGGAAGCAGCACATCTGTATAGCAGGATGTAAGTGAAGTGAACACGAGATGTGACGCAGGCCATGAGGCTTTTCCAGCTTGGACAGAACATGACACCATCATGGGAGTGCCATGGAAGGAAGACTCCTGTGTCAAAATTAGATGCATCAAAATGGAAATACAATGGTTTGACCATGGCTGCTGGCCCAGCGGTGAGCTATCCATTTGTGATGCACAAAAGCCAGAGGGTTCTAGACGTTAAGTAAACCTCTAGAACATTCTGGCAGCTTCTCCAAGTTATCGTCCTGCAAGTTCAGTGTCATCAGTTCAAGACAAGTTAAAGTCATACTAAACGGCTTTAAACCAAATAGCATAATCACCACCAAACATTTTGACTCAATAAATTTTTCTCGTTTTCGCAAATCGGAAATTTTCCAGGCGAAAGCTAAAATGAAGGAATTTGATCAATTTCGGGTGATGACGATGGCAGGACTGCAGACCTCATAAACAATCCAGAAGCGGGCACCACGAGAAACAACGAAACAAGAACGGCGAACACAGCCAGACAGAAAGCAGTTGAGCCGATACTCACTTCGCCCTCACACTGTGCAAGTTGCAACAGAGAAACATGTTAGTACATCACATTTGTAGTCGGGTAGAGGGGCAGACATGCAGGACACCCCACGTGACTTTCTGTGTGCTCTGACTGGAAGATCTCTTATGCTACTGTGACCAGACCAGCTACGCTACACAAGGCAGACCTTCTGCTTGCCAGTATCACTGGTACTGGCTGGTCTTACTTCTTTCTTCTGGTTTTAATAGTTATATTTTCATAACAAGAAACCTTTACACTGAAACCATGCAAGTAATAATGCATGGGGGGAAAAAACTCCAAACAGACAAAACACCACCTTCTATAATAATTTACGTGGTTAAAACATGGCTGGATGCTGTCTTATGTGTGATTGTAAAGCACAGTGCTGTTTACACACTGACGCAGAGCCACTAACACAGCATGCCATGCAGTCAGTGTGCCCAAGCCTTTATCCAGCTGAATTCGCAATGAGCAGCTCACTGCGAAAATGGACAGAACACATGGGGGTAGGACTGGGAGGGCGGCTCACCGCGGCCTTGGCTTCAGCCATCTTGGCCTTCCTTAAGCGGGCCTTGCAGGCATCAAGGTCGAGGCGGCGGTTCTCCAGCAGGCGGCGCTCTCTCTGCAGGGATAAATGGCCGTATGAAAGATCCCGCTTATGGATTTCAGCTTCGGCCCCATTAGGCCCGAATGAGACCACAGCCAGAGACACTACAGTCAGATATGCAAAGAGGCACACACTCAGAAATCTGGAAGATTACGACACCCCCAAAACACTCACGGAGATGGTCCTCCAGTCACCCTCCAGGAAGTTGCGCAGTGGAGTGAGGAAAGTGAGGGTAGAGGTGTGCAGAAACTCCCTCTCAGCCCCCCCAAGCCGCCTCTGGCACTCTCCCACCTTTATTAGGGTGCTTCCTGTTTGCAAAAACAGCAGAATCAGAGTTTCGAAACGAGTCAAACGCAAGTCACTTGACTGTTTACACAAAGCAATGCTGCATTTTTAAAACATGATGGCGCCTAACCCTAAATCCTTAACACCACAGCCCTCGGCACAACACACAGTTCAGCAGAGGAATGTGAGAAAGTGGAAGTGAAACAATAAAACAATAATTAATTCTGACTTTCTAAAAGTATTTTAGAGAGTTTTATATTGACATATACAGTATGTCAAATATCAAAAGTGACCTAAAATACTGAGATATTGTTTCACAGCCGTATCTTTCAGCCCAGCCTCACAGCAAGCTTTTGTACATGATTTATGATTAATGCAACATACCTCTACTGGGAAGACAGAAAAATTGGGACAGTAGAGAACACAAGTAACTTACCACCAATTAATATGAATACAGCGTCATCTATGACTAATATATGTATAACTGTGGGTGATGTGGTACTAAG
>JAODKL010000040.1:3291661-3305845 GCA_026780765.1 Petrocephalus schoutedeni
TCTCCCCAAACGAGCTTGATGGGCCGAATGGCCTCCTCTCGTTTGTAAATTTCTTATGTTCTTATGTTCTTATGAAAAAGCGGTTTAAAACAACCAAGAAAAAAATACTAAGGGTGTTAGTAATGTTTTAACCTAGCAAACTTTTATGTGACCCACACGAGTTTGGACAAGTTCCTGGGTGGCACACTCACTGAGTTTGACACCCCTGGTCTAAATGGTTGCCATGTGACCGCTCACATACAGTGTCCCATGATCCCTAGATTTGCAGAAAATGCACTAAAAATCTGTGCCAAAGGTGTTAACTGTGAATTGACCTTTTCGCTCCTTTCCAACAGACTTGTTGGAGTTTCAGGAGTGTGCGGTGTGGCAGTGTTTCTCAACTCGGTCATCTGGGATCCCCAGACAGGCCACATTTTTGTTCCCTCTCAGCTCCCTGCCAGACTGTCTGGGGCTCCCCGAGGACTGGGCTGAGAAGCACTACTGTAGAGTTCTGTTAGCTCTGTAGTAGGGCTGAACGATTTTAAGAAAATATCGAATTGCAATTGCGATTCAATTTGCAATATATATATATTTTTAAACTAAGTTTAGTATTCACTATATGACATATACACTAAGAACAGTTTCTAAACAATGTGAACTTTTTACCGATATGATTCGGTGTGATTGCTGTTACCAGATTATGCTGCTTTCTTTCAATTTAATATAAATTTAAGGCAAAATAGCTTAGAATTGTTGTACAGTCATTTATTTGCCAAAAATGTTCCTGGTCGCTAGCTAACATGGTAAAGTGATTGTATTTTTACAGGCACATTATAAGTGTTGCGTTTGCAAACAGTGCTCAACCACTTTTTTTTTTTACCCATAGTAAAGTAAGCGTTTCCGGAAAGTCCCATGTACACAAGGGTCAAATTAGCAGAGAACAATGACACATAAAGCAACTATCACAAATGCTGGAACTGTGTTAAGTTAAATAAAGTAATAAAAAGATTCCAGTAAGAAAACAATAGGAGTTAATGTGTTTGTGGGTGTATACGCATTCACTTTGAGCCACTTCCGATTCGTGAGCATGACTGGCACGTGAGGAGCACAGCACTTCTGATTGGTTAGACTGACTGTTACACAAGGAGGATGACATGAATTTGTAAAACTATTCTCACGACAGTTTTAAACCCTGGGTCAGATGTGCTGTATAATGCATATCCTAAATCGCAGCTTTTGCAATTTGCTAATTGCGTTGTTTCAAATCGCGATTTTGATCTGAAATCGAAAAATCGTTCAGCCCTACTTTGTAGTTTAAAGGTTTTTCCATTTGTTCTGGTTTTACATGACATGTAAGAGCTGCTCATTGGACCATGTACACTTAATGGATTAGTAACCTTTTTTGTCCACTGAACTGTCATGACTACATTTACTCATGTTAAGTTTCAGGGTGATTCGGAGAAATTCACCCAGGCTTCTTGAGTACATGGAAGTTATTCAGCTGTAGAGGACATTCTACGGTTATAAACTGCTGAACAATTCTGACACTGCAAATAGTTGAGAGAAAAGGCGCTGGATTCATCTGCTGCATTTCTTTTCGGCTTTCTTTTATGGGTCAAGCAGATGGTGTAGTGGTTAGGGAACCGCATAATCGAAAGATTGCCGGTTTGAGTCCCCGACCCGCAAGTACCGCTGAGGTACCCTGAACAAGGTAGCATCCCCAAGCACTGCTCCCCGGGTGCTCACATAGCTGCCCCCTGCTGTGTCACAACATCACATGCTTGCTGTGGTGCGTCAACAATGATGATTAATCACCTTGACTTCATTTATACTGTATGTGCTGCCATATGGGTCATATCACAGTTCCACCATTGAAAACTAGACTTTTCAATATTATTTTCAAAAGATAGAGCACATGAACCAAAGAACAAAAGTAGTTTCGATTTAAACGCCTCCTTAGCTCATAACAGATCCATGTTATGGAGCTCTCCCTGTGAACAGTGACCCATAAGGTCTCCATTTCGTCTCTGTGCTCTGCGGTTCCACTCAGCCACCTCTGCATTGGCTCCTATCGGTCACAGTGCTGAATCACTCTGCATTTCTTCCTGACCTGACTGCTGAGTGGATCGATTGTTCCCTTAACGTTCCTGTTGGCTAATGCCTTGTTTTGTATCTCTGGAAGATTCTCGACTGTGTGTGTTTTTGTCGTGAAGGGGAAAAGTTGAACGACCCCCAAATGCATTCCTGGACCGGGTTTCAGGTGCAGTTTGCTGTGATACCCTGAAGCGTGACACCTAATCCGGATTATTCCAATAAAACAAAATGTCATTCAAGTGCTTAAATGTTTTTTCTAAACCCAAGTTAAATATGACTGTTTACTAAGACGGTCTGCTAAATCACTAACCCTAATTTAATTTAAACAGAGCCAAACCACCAAGTAGTTGAGCACTCTGTGACTGTGATATATTGGGCCAGACTGTGACTTTAGACTCAGCTGATTGGTTGAAACAAAATCTTGGCCTGGATTTTTACTTTCTGGATCTGATATTTACACATCTGCTCAGAAATACATAAAAAAGTGTGAGATTCTCTCTTCTGTTAGGTGTTTTTCTCATACTGCTTGGGCTCTCCCTGTGTACTCCAAAGGACATCCTGATTTGACAGGTTGGGACTCCAACACCTAGTGTCTTTTTCATGCTTTCCCAAGCTAATATTCCTCCCCTTGGCGCTGGCACTTCCAGGGCTGTAGGTAACTGGCTCTGTGCCAAGTGGCCTGTGTGCCCCTCAGCATTGACCTTTCTGAGTCTACAAATCTGCAATGGCTGGCCTGGATCTATTTTTAATGACTGAATCGAACGCACTCAATAGCTAAGGTGTTTTTCTTTCTATTTTTGGACATTTTTAAAAATTATCACATATTACCCCACAAGTGGGTCTCTGGCCAGTTCAGTTTTTCAATCTTGCCAGTGAGATGACTAGTGCTGCTCTCTGGTGTCGCTTTGTTTCCTGACATTCAACCTGTCCGTCAGTCTGTCCTTGGGTGACCTCTGCCTCCCAACTGGGGGGTGCAATCAGGAATTTCTGATGTTTATGCAATAGGAATGTTCCGATTCCGACGTGTCATCACTGGAAAATGGTCTGGCTGATGTTGCTACTTTATTGGTAATTAGGTAGCTCGCTTTCACAGCTGCATCATGGCTACAATTAAAAACATACTGCTGTTTCTTCAATATGTAAACTAAGTTGCCCTTGTATGTTGTTGTATTTCTCAGCACGGACAGTCTGATAATCCCGCCGAATATTGAATTCCTTCAGTACTGCTGTAGGCTGTAAACAAATCAAGCAGATGGGCTTTCCACTTACTTCAGTAAAAAAATAGGAACACGTTCATTTTTCTTGGAAAACCCGAACCTCGTTTTGCTAACGAAAGATAACTGACTGTGCTGAACATAATGTTCTCAAGGGCATCCCCTACAGGTGTGGAGTTTTTTGTTGGATTCTGCAGTTCAATTTGTAGATTTCCTAAAATTTCTTGTGGGCCGGATCAGAGCTTTCATCAAGCCGGCTCTGGCCCGTGGGCCATATGTTTGGCACCCCAGATTTAGCCACAACACAGCTATGGAGAGCTTACCAAGCAGATATTGTAAGCACAGAAAACATGGGTTTCGGAAAAAACATGCAATGCTACAAAAAACCGCATTGCTACAAGAAACACTTGGTTTTGTTTGTTAAATTGCAATCTGATACTAAAGAACTCTGCCCACCTATTTCCTTTGTCACTTTGCCCTCGTTCTACTGACATTACACTTTGTACTGAGATGTAGGTTTGGTTAAGGATGTATTGGGCCAAACAGCTTTCACAGCAATGAGACAGGGTAGAACTCCAGTGATAATATACTGTAAATATAAAGACCTAGTCAGTAAAGTTTTGGTAAAAGACGGCACAAAACACATATTTAAGACCTCTAAAGGTATGCAGAAATATTTGAGAGGGAGAAAAAGGAAAGACAGGTGGGTAAGCACAGAGTAGTAGCTGAACAGCACGACCTCCAGAATAGGGGTAATAAACTTGGGTAAATGCCATTCCTGCCCTCACTCACCATACGGGGTCCCAGCCCCAAAGTCTCTGGCTGCCTCATGCATATAATGCCCCAGTATCTCTCCATTGGTGATCCGGGATGGGACTTTCTTGTCGAGCTTCTCATAGAGGAACTCTTCAATCCGGGCACCTGAGGAGGATGGAGTGGAGGGGTTTACAGTCAGCCTGACAGAAGTAAATACACAAACACTCCCACTCACACACACATGTAGACCTGGCAAAGGCAGCAGCTGTCTGCTGCTCTATAATGAGTATGGTGTCGGTACCAGCCAGCACTAGACTGATCACTATAGAAACAGGATACAAAAGCGTTAGTCACTCCATCCACGGGATGGGGCAGTGTCTGTCGGCGAGAGCTTTCCTGAACAAAGGGAACATAAGCCAGTCATTACTATTCACCCGCACATGCAGGTCTGTTTGTCTTTCTATCTGTACACATCAAACTATCTCACAAACTAGACAGGACATTTTCCAAGACATGAGCAGGCCAACGCGCTTGCACGCAGCAGAACACACATGAAAGAAACAATGAAAAATGACACCTGCTGAACATTTTCTGGCATTAGCACTGAAGGCGGGCAAAGTCCAGAGCATCACCTATGGCTGCAAAACAGATATATGACAAACTCTGAGCAGCTCTGCAAGTGACACACAAGTCTTTTACTCACTAAGCCAGAAGGACAGAGCACAGAACAGGAAAAGGGCAGAAAAACCCAACAGCATGGCCAAAAGTCACATATAAGCCTTTGTATCGGAGAAATTATACACTCTGGCCAATACTATAAATACAGAGTGTCAGCCATTGCTGACTCAAACCTTGCTCTTCTGATCTGTGATGAACCATACAACATTTATAAAAGTTGCAAAATAAAACTAAACAGAACACCAAATATTATGTCACAATCTCAAAAATGGTTGCAGTGGTCAGCAGCCAAGTGAATGTGCTGGTATGCACCTGCATCCACCAAGAGATCTCAAGGCCTTCCTTTGGTTACACTTTAAAAACTAGGGATGCACCAATCGATCGGCCAGTGATCGGAATTGGCCAATTTTCAGCCTGATCGGTGATTGGCCGATCTTATGCATACGCAATACATATATATATATATATACACACATACAAACACACCCTCCCTTACTGCACCTAGTATTATTTGAAAGAATATATTAACCGTATTTGTATTTGGGGTTGAATTTATTTGTTTATTTATTTAGTTTTATTTATTTGAATTTGTAAAGTTTAATAACATTTTGCATTAGAGAAAATTTGCTTTTTGTTTTTATGTATTGTTCTCAGGGGAAAAAAAACGCAGTATCGGAAAAATCTGCATCAGCCGATCGCCGATCAGAATCAGAATTGGCCAGGAAAATTGCAATCGGTGCATCCCTATTAAAACCCTTTAACTGACTGGGCCATACAGTTTTTGCTAGCATCCCCTTCGCATTATCATCTGTTGGTTATTCATGGAAGCAAAAATAGTCTATTGTGACCAATGCATTGAACAGTTTGTAATGGTGTTGCAAAACATAATTCTGATGGAAATTATGCCTCAGAAGGACGAGAATGATCAATTACCCATATAAACATGGCAGACACAGGAAGTAAAGGCAATACATGGAAACAAATGGCCTCAATTACATAACGCTATAACTGTCACTATAATGTGCACACAGAAGGGAAAAAAATCCATCCATCCATCCTCTTCCAGAGGCCTATCCCAGGCAGCAAATCGTACAGCACTACACACAGCGGAGAGGTGGAGAAGAAAATAATTAAAAATTGAATAAAAAAAAATCATACAGAAATTGATTTTCCACACAGAAAACATTCTTATGGAAACAATAGAAGTTGTGGAGATTAAACATTCAAAATGTATAACAAATGGATGTCAAAGATCTATGGATGTGACCGATTAAAACCAGAAATGCACCTTAAATTACAATGCACAAGTTATATAGGGGTGTAGCTACATGGCGTCCTCCGTATGCTCTGATCCTGGTACTTGTAGCAGGTGCAGTATCGACTGGGACATTAGCTTGGAACTGTTACCTTTTTGACTTTAAAAAAGCAATTTATTATTAATCTGCATAGGTCTCTACTAATGCTTGATTCAGATCCTGACTATTCATAAATATGTATGACGATGGTGAGCCAGAGGTCCCACACATTAACCCCAGGAGGTGCTTTGTAGTTAAATTTAGCCTCTGTTATTGTCCTGGTTGATGTCACTGAATGTAGTCACGGAAACCCTTTCTGGGGAGAAAAGGGGCTATCAGTACATTCTGATGGGGAGGAATTGGTGTCCTTCCAGTGACCTAAAACTGGCAGAGTATTTCAAGTTTCATCACAGCAAACAGAAGGGCCCACCGTACTCCCTGAAAGTGGTTCTTAAACAGCGGCTGCAGGGAATATAAGCCAGCACATTTTCATGTAAGTATTGCCAAACAACATGTATAAAATTAATAAGAAATAATAAAAATAAAATAAAAATAATAACGACAGACATAACTGGTGCTCACATAGTGCCCTGCACCCAACTGGAGAACCAAAAAGTCCAGCTAACACACAGTCACTGCAAGTCAGCTCAGCCCCAGCTGCTTAAAGCCTCCCATAGAGGGCACTGAGAGAAGAGGAGGGACTTACCCGTGTGATCGACTGGAGCATGGAGGATCAGAAAGCAAAGGTTAGACTGCCCTGGGAGCCATATCAAACTGACTGGGCTCTAATTACAGAATGATAGTTAAGGTGATGTTACGGGATCAAGAGATGAAGAGCATTACATTAAAGAGCAGCTTCACTGGCTGTCATTGTGAATCTATGCAGTGCAGCTAGTGGGCAGCACAGGAGCACGCGGTGCAGCTATGAGGCCTCTGCAGACCACCTTGGTAGGCAGCTGAATGCAGCCAGCCAGGCAAGGTGTCCATTCAGTGAGTGCAGCATATGGGTATGTTAATGCAGAAGAGAGTGACATCAAAGGACACACTGCAGTATTAATGTTGCACTCCTGAGGCACCACCCACGTCTCTCCCTGTCCACCCGTTACATTCTTTGCATAAGGCCGGTCTAATAACTGAGCACACAAACACGGAGCACAGCCCACCAAACCCAGGAACATTGAATGAAAAAACTAATCCTGAAATTAAATTAGCTCAGACCAAAAGGCAGAGCAAGACAGTGGGCAGGAGTGCCACCAGCCAGCCCATGAGAGGTCTTATGGAAAATTGTGAAAATGAAGATCAGATGAAACACTATGAACCTAAAGGGGAAAAGAGAAGAGAGGGGGAAATGTGGAGCTGAGTTACAGGGGTTAGGTTAAGCCAAATATGCCTAAAGGCTTACTTGGGTTGGGCTGCAGAAGGATCTCGGTTTGCCGAAAAATCTTCTCGGTCCAGTTCTTGGTGGTGTCGCCACGAGCGAGCAGGTTCTCCAACTGGGAGTCCAGCTCAGTCTTCTCAGCCTGGCCCAGCTTCTCCTCCGTGAACTACGATGAGGAAGGACAGGATAACCTTCAACATGGCTGCTGCCAGCCAGGATTAAGGCAACTTATACAAACTCTGCATGTTTTACATGATCCACTCATCCATCCATCCTCTGCTTATCTTGGCTCACAAGGACTTCCCACAATATACCTATTAAAGTTAAAATAATCTAATTAACTAATAGAATTAAGTAAACAAATCACAACGTGATTCTATTATTTTGGAGACCCATACAGGAAGGTCACGGAATTGTCATACATACACCCCTGCTTCTATAATACAGCCCCTGTTTAGGGAGGGCTGCTTATCCCCATTTACGCACAACAGTCAAAGAAACACAGCTGGGCCAATAGTTAACATGAGATAATCTGACAACAGTAAACCTGTGGAATAGAAAATCTCTTCCAGTCACGAAACTGTGTTCCCTGACCAATAAAAACTGCATAAACACAACAGGGCTAGCTAAACAAAGGGCCTGGGGGTAATCTACTCTGTACTCCGTTTACATCCCTATGCCTGTACTTTGTCAAACCAAAGGGCATTAGGTAAATGATAAAAGTGGATTAATGTCAAAACTATACTATAAAAAGCTTAGCCACTGGTTGTGAGGAACATGCAGTTCCTGAACCTGCTTACAAGTAAGTTCTAATAGTTGGGCAACAAGAGCCTGGCTTACCCTGAACCAGGATCTGAGTCCCACCAGCCCAGACACATAAGGCAACAGAACCCGCCTCCTGAAAGCAGACACCAATGGATCCAGCTCCTATGCTCTCCTGTATCGTGTTTCGACAGTATTCTCCCATTTCAAAGTCGAACTGGTGTTGGATTTCAAGTGTGAAAACCACATAGGAGAAACATGGGGAATCAGAAACTCCGGACATCAGGTGATGAGACCACTAAACTGTCATTGTAACGTGAGGTTAGCTGAAGAACGTGAAACTGAGTACCAGCCTTTACACACCCAGTGTATACCAATGAAGTCCTATAACAGAGACAATGGACCCTCCCCAGGATTGTTCTTGATGAGGTGCAAGTCTAGCTTAGTTTTCATGACCTGTTACAGTGTCAAAATAATGTAAAACATCAACCGCCTGTAGAACAACATCTGAACACCTTTCTTTTAAAATTAAAAAGTGACACTGTTCAGGTGAATTGACTTTTCACAAAATGGCTGGGCACAATGTTACTCTTGATACAAGTCATATTTACACATCATACATTATTTACAGTAAACATTTAACTGACTATACAAGGGACAATTCTAACAACCAATTAAACCAAATAGAAGTGTGTTGGAATAGGGAAGAACATCCTGGTGATGGGAAGGTTGTCAGTGCAAATCCTGGGATCACCAGCGTGATTTCACTGTTGGGCCCTTAAGAAAAACCTTTAATTGCCAATTGCTTCCATGGACTCCCATACTGGAAAAAACCTTATGGTTCTTATGTGAGTTCCACTTTGCATACATAATTATGGCCCCTTTCATATATGATTCATATATGATCTTATATTTTCATGTAAGACTTTTTCACATGGGCTGGCTGACACTGCTTTCTCAATTGTATGTCACTTTAGATAACAGCATCTACCAAATGAGTAAATGTAAGTAGAGAGCACAGAGCTGGTCCAGAACCTCCACTCCTGCTGCACCCTGGCAATACTCATGCAAGTCATTAGCTCCAGTAGCACATGGAAATACTGCTCCTGCTAATATTTTCAAAGCACACCTCAACCACTGACAACCACGTTAGAAAGCACTACACAGCTGTGATCAATTCACTTCTTAATTTTTATCCACTAACATATACATTTACACCACTTACATTAATGCTTGCTTTAAACGCACTGTCATGCCCTATATTAAAAAAAATCAAACTACCCTACAGAGCCCCCTCGTTTGTGATCATCTTAATCACCTTTTTCATTTAGCTGATGATGTGCATTCTTTTGTTAGAAAGAGGTCTGTCCAAAATCTCGCCAAACTCTCCTCAGGACTGCCAGCAGTCCACAGCCATTAGCACCAATTTCACCTTCGCAATCCCCCCATACCACCACCCACGTTGGAACAGGCATTAGATCAGTTTCCATGACAGAAGCATCAGCAGGTGGTGCTTACTGAACCATAGACAGAAACACTGAAATACCCTCATAATCATACATGAACTTCCAAGTAAAACTTATATTAATGATGACTGCAGATTTTTAGCACCTATATGTTGAACCCCAATAATCACAGCTACTAAATAATTGTCAGGAGAAAATCCCAATTTGTTGGCTGAGACCAAGCAACACTGGCTCAATTGCACTACAGCAGGGGTCATGAGCACTGGTGGTTTGGAGGTCATGGGCTAAAAAGCTGGGGATCCATGTGCTACAGGGTGACAAGGGCTGATATTGTCAAACTTAGAACACAGAGGGACACTGTCACTTTGTACAGGGGACATTTGGTCAATATGGATGCAGCATGAAGGCGTGACGGTGTGTATGGCAGGGACGCGAGACACCTTAAACCACAGCCAAAAGGGAATGTAAATAATTAAATGACCTCTATCTCATAAATACAGCAGGTGCTCTACACAGGCTAGCCTAAGCTGGTTAAGCTCCCCCTCAGGCCTCTGTGTAGCAACGTTAAAGCTTGGGAGCCTAGGGACTATTCACTTTTGGCAAGATGGTAGGTAATGTATAAGCCACACAGTTGGTGATGACATTTTGCAGATTTGTTAACAGCAACATTCTGATACTGGTGGCTCAGTGGGCTTCAAAGATAAGCTTCAAATTTCACTAAAGTGGTGTCCGAAGCTGTATGCAAGACTTGCGTCAGTAGCCCTCACCCACTGCTGTCTAGGGGCTTCAATGTAAGTGTGCAATTTTCCATGACATCCGTCACCAAGCCAACTCCTTCCTTTCACACGCAAAGGGTCACATGACAGCGATGAGTGGAGGAAGTTCACACCTCTCACTGCTGGCAAAGGACTTCAGCTTGCCTGACATGTGAGCTGGAGGCCATGGTTCAAAGACCAAATGGGAAAGTTCAACCCTCAAACCAATTAAGAAAGGGCTCTGTGTAACTTGGAGCTGGCAAATAAAAGACCTGACGTAACTGAAATGGATATGAGTTATGGGATCTATGCTGTATGTTTTTTTTTGTACAATATCTCTCTGTGCTTTCGTTCTGCAACTGCAGATGAAAGCAGCAGTTAGCCCAGACAGTTTGAGGGCTCCCATTTCACCCCCCTCAAGGAGGTGAACATAATGAAAACATGCCATGAAGAATTGCAACCCAGTTCAACTGGCAGTCAGGGTCTTGCCTGTTCTGCATGTCATAACCTGACGATCACATAGCATTCCTCTGTGATACCCTTTTCCTTGATGGCCCATGGCACACAGTACTGTGTATGTAAATAGGAAGAAGGAGAAAGATCATGGCCAGCAGGAGGGAAGACCAAGGCAGCTTAGTACATACCACTCACAACAGGAAAACCCACTGCTGAGGCAGCAGAACATGGAAACCAGCAGAGTATCAAAAGAAAATACTAGACTAGAACTTTACGGAGTTTTGGATACTCCATTTTGTGCAGTTTAGATAACTTACAAATCTTATAGGGTCAGAAATAGGTCTGTGGTCACGAATTCTGGCAGTAAATAGCAGTGCGGTGTTACTCTATAACTTAGATACATTCTGCTGCTTTGCACAATGATAACCATCAGGCCCTGAGCTGAATGATTCAGAAAGTAGTGTCATGTGCTACTGGAAGAAGAGATAATGTGTGAATGGAGGACACAGGCAAACTTTCATAATTTAATTAAGATGCAACGCAACCTAGAGCCAATCCGAGTAATGGTGTTCTGGCAGGAACTATGGTAATGCTGGTCAATGATGTCAGCAGGAAAAAAGGGCATTTAATGAGGGATTTACACATGGAATAATAACGAGAAAGTCTGTGACCCAGATTACAAAATAGCTTTTTTTACTCGACTCCTAAAACCTCTAATCCGATACATGGTTGAGGTGAGTCTGAAGCCTATACATGGAAACACGAGGCATGAGGTGGGGGACACCATGGGTGAGATGCAGATCCATTGCAGGGCACACATAAATTAAACATCCCATATAAATGCCCCATCAGCCCACACATCAATCATCAACCACCTCACATGAACGTACATCCGCTGCATTGGGGGGCTTTTTCAAATAGTGCAAATTTGGCAGACATGCGGCCTCCTGAAACACATTGCACATCACATCAAGGCCACTGAAAGTGTAGTTTCTGGTAGGGTAGGGTTGCAGGCACTTGTCCTAGGAAACCAGAGCAAACTGCAGCATTCGCATCAAACAAGATTTCAGCAAGTGCCTCCCACCTCCATTTCACAGAAAGTCTCTTTTCTAGGTATTGCAAAGACACAACACAGTCTATATTGAACTATACAAGCCAGACTATTGAATGACACATTTTCAGAAGGCTTCTATGCCCTTAATAAAGCAACACCTGAAGTCAACCCCATCCCCCAAGAGACATCCCAAATGGAAACTCCAGGAGAATTTTCAAATGCATCATCGCTGTAGCAATGCTACAGGAGTTTGTCTACCAGTTCAGCATAATATAAAGGGTTGATGCTTACATAGTAAATTTATTTGCTACCGAATACCGTTTTCAAACATTTACATTTACATTTACATTACAAACAAAGTGCAACGGATTTTCTGTCATTTCCCTCGCATACACTATCTGGGAAACGAGGCGATCTCAGTCGCAGGTGTCAAATAGCAAGAGATTAATTGTTCGGAAAAACCTACCAGTGGATCTATCAGCCGGGTAACATTTGCAATCCCACACATCATCAGTGCGAATGTCCAAAACAATTTAGCAACGTTTCTGCCTCAACATAGTGCCGTACTCTAACACATCATTCGAAAATAGTTTTACTTAAAATACTGGTTCAAATTTCCTTAACAAAATTAATATTTCTTTTACATAAAGTACAATACTACACTGTCAACACCATCAGAAAGAAAACTCCAGTGACAATAGAACAGTGGTTACTGAAATAGCAGGCCGTTAGTTTTATGGCGATTCATCTGCCTCGGAAACATTTTCTCACGAGGAATAAGTAAAAAGAGAGCATTTGTCTTCATGTCAGCTCAAGTGAAGAGGGCAGCAACCTTGAAGTGCGGTTTAAGCACATTTCGGGGCGTTGACATTTTCTCTACCTCAACAGTTGACGGCTTAAAAGTCAAGACTTTTTAATTTCAGTTTTGATTTTTGCTTTTACAGAAAACGTCACATTACAGACTGTCCTTAAGATGCATCGCATAGACAGACGAGTGGGGGGGGGGTACCTACATAAAAACTAGTCCAATAAAACACTTGCTAACTTACTAACCTGGATATCAGCTACAAGCCCGCATATTACAGGTGACCGAAGAGGCGTTTAACAAAAATTACAGTCAGCGTCTAGTCAGAGCTGCGAGGAAAGCGACAGACAGGCTAGAAGAAGACGGCTAGCTGGTAGCCGTTAGCCTCACGGCGCCGGCGGCCGCCCGCCCACCTGCACGGCGCGCGTGAAGAACACCCCCGCGCCCGACGCCAGCTTCTTCACGTTGAAGTCCATGGTGTTCGCGTTGGCGCGCGCCGGTTCTCCTCAGCACGGGGCCGCCCGCCGCCGCCGTCCTCCTGCACTGCTAGTCCGGGCCGCGAGGGAGTCGCGCGCTGCTGCGGCTCGTGTGTCAGTCCAAGTCAGAGTTCAATTATTCAGACTGCAGTTAAAGGAGACGCGCTGCCTTGCCAGGGGTGGAAGATAGGCGATCAACTTTTATGGAAGGTGTTTTCTGACAATACTTAATAAATATACCATTTAAATAATTTTCTGAATTATAATTTATATGGTCATTTAAACAATTATTTATAAATATCTTTAAATAATTAAATACGATTTAAAGTCATTTAAATTATTTTTAAAGTAATTGTTTAAATTCTAACTATTCAATTGTCAGAATCCGTGGATACAGGGAGACTACTCTACTGTAATTCATTCCCACAATATACTATAACATGGCCACGATATACATCACTGTCATGAGCGAGACTCCGTACACTTTGTTGGTTGTGTAAAAGCAATAAAACAGCAGTCATACCTTATAAATAATTTTAGTTATAGCTAACACTGTGTGGTGGCTAGTGAAAGTTAGGGCAATTTAACCGTTATTTGGGATTGGGAAGTTAGAATGTAATACGTGTGACAACAGAAACGCGGTTATAAATGACAATTCAATCGACTAGGCGAGATCGATCAGTTGCTTTGGGCGGAGATAATGTAATGAGCTTTGAGATAATGTAATGCTGTGAATATGCGCTATACAAATAGAATTGAATTGAATTGTGACTTAGTTTGAAATGTAACCAGTCAGATGTTAGATTTTGTTTAGAAACCCGCCCACTACGTTTGACTAATAATTTTAATGGTATTTATTTATTTAGGCATTTATTTCGGTAGTTGCTGGTATTTAAATTGTCATTTAAATCCATTTTTGAAACCCGCTTTTTCCAATCAGGGTCGCGGGGGGTCCGGAGCCTATTCCGGAAGCTACGGGCACGAGGCGGGGAACAACCCAGGATGGGGGGCCAGCC
>JAODKL010000040.1:3314700-3329937 GCA_026780765.1 Petrocephalus schoutedeni
TTAATCTGACATCCTAAGGGGCAGGGCCTTGGGTGGCGTAGTCTGGTTTATGTAACCTTGTAGCCCAAGGTTACAAAAGCATCTGCTGAATAAACAAAAAGGTAAAATACTGAGGGTATGAGGTTTCTCGGGGGGGGGACAACTCACGTGAGGAAGAACTTGGCCTTGCTCTTGGAGTTGCTGATGAAGTGCAGGTAGCAGCCCTGTGAGGACAGCGCCTGCTGGTACTCGCTCTCCGCGATGCCCAGGCAGCGGCGCAGGCGGGAGAACAGTGGCCCTGCAAAGCTCTGCATCTGGAAGCCCTTCCCACCAGAGGACAGGCCTGCATTTTAGTCATGTGCAGCTGCCTGTGTGGCCTGGCGATTAAGACAATGTCCTCCAGCCGAACCTCAAATGCTGTGCTACAGACTTTCAAAAGGACACGCTAAGCATTCATCAACAACCAGAGACTGAGACGACCTACACAGGTCTATACTATACCCTTCACAAGTAACGCTGCTTCATCGGCACTGTATAAGACCTGTAGCCTGTAAAGGTTCTAAGGAGTGGAGGACGGGGGGGTTAAGACTGTATGTCCATCAGCTCCACAAGTTCACTGCAGGACAATAATAGTCATAGCCGATTATCAATGACTGTCATAGCCTACACCACATCTAGCACCTTTCCTCTGTCCCTCCAAGTCTCTCTTGAACTGCCCCTAAACTCCGATCGCACCTGGTGTGTTTTAGTGTCTTCCATTTTGAAATCTTCTTCATACAGCTCATTCTAGGAGAGAAGAAAAGGTTTGAGTATAAAACACTTTGATATATGTATTTTTGATGTTCTACATTAGCTTTTTTGCTCATTCTGCATTAGATATAGTGGACAGAACAAGCATATTAGGGTTTTTAAATGAAGTGTGATCTTTGAAAAAGCGGGAGGCTCACACCCCCAGGTTGATGATTTGAACCTCCCCGTGTTTCTGGAGTCAGCATAGTCTTCCTGAGCTTGCAAAGGTTTCCTCTGGTAAATTAGGTTAATTGAATTACCCTTGATGTACTGTATGTGTGTCCTGCCTTGTGCCCTTTCTTTTATGATAACACTGTATTGGGTACGTGGCATGAGTGGCGTTTACTTTTTTAATCATTAAAAATATTAATCTAGGTATAAACTCCAGTATATATAATTGGTGTGTGTGTGAGAGCAATTGGGAAGCGCTGTGCTCAGAGGAGGCCTGTGTGTGAGAGTGCTTGGAGAGTGCTTTGCTCACAGGAGGGGGCCGGTCGATGGCATCCTGCACTGCAGCAGACAGACCCTCCTTCATCATACAAGTGAGGTTGTAATACTTGTGCATGGGGTCAATCTCAAATAATCCCAGCATCCTCCACTGCTGCCCACCTGCCCACAGGTGTGTGTGTCACTCTCTGCCGTCCTGCCAGACATACACACACATGGCTGTAAACGTCTCCATGAATACCGTGCTGTGAATGCCATGCATAAATACACTATGTGAACAACACTCGCACAACATCACACCTGAATAGAAATACAAGATACACACACACCCCGGGTATATAAAGACATGCACACATTCGTCCAGACATAAATATATTACTAATCATTTTCATGAAGTAGCTGAAAGGTTCAATTTCTTTTTGCAGCTTTACATATATAGCTAATGAGGTAGTAATATTATCTTAAAAAATAAACCAATGAATTGGTATTCTTCATAAAACAGTTTAAATACATGATACAGCAATGCCCAGTCAGGGAAGTTACCCGAGACTGTGGCACTGAAATGAGCTCAATGTGATGAATCATTTATTTGTAAGCAGTCGTATATTTAAAAATCCAAATGTAGTTTAAAATAGATGCATAAAAATCATAGCGGTAATATCTGCCTAAAAACACTGATTATTGATTACATGTTTAATTATGCATTGGAAACGTTTATTGAACAAGGCTGCACCAAACATAAATCTAGTTTTGATCTCTTCCCAAACATCCGATTGCTCATTGCTTTAAAATAAATTAACAAGATAATTTCTGCCCAGTACAAAGGGGTAAAATGGCCTACGCCCGCTTTCTGAATTCCAACGAGATTATCTGGGGTGATCATCTGTAAGTCAGCTGCCCACAGACAGGCCACATGCAGCAGTTACCCAGCAACACAGAAGCGGATGCTCTTTGGCCTCCTGATAAACAGCCCTTACAATCATGTTTATATGAAGCAGGCGCGCAGTTGTCACATACAAGTATACATACTGGAGAACATGCAATAGATGTTACATGGCCCAGGCAACTAGGCAAGTCCCCCGTGTCTGAGCTTTTCAAATACCTGCTTGAAAGTTTTAATAACAGATAAATTCATTTGAGAAAGATACAGTGAACTTCTGCCTGAATGTCTCCCTTCGCACCAGATCTCCACAGCACTTGTGAAATTGGGGCACAATCAAGTCTCTTTGTTTATTCAGCTTAGATCTCAGTCAAGGAAATCCCTCGGCAATTAATTTTAAATAACACATTCCATTCTCATAATAGTTATAATACAAAATTAAATAAAAAGGAAAAGTTCTGAGGGGACATTAACCCAGTTCATAAGATGTAATAAGCAAAAGGTCTTACACATTTTTGTTATTATATTACTCATTACTGGTGGATCAATCCCATAAAGTAAAAATTAAATATTGCAAAACGACTGCACATATTTTATTATTTTTTTTTGATACATAATTATTGTGTATTTTATCAAAATTTCAATGAAATGTTATGAAATTTTAAACGTTCTAATTTTTCTCTGGTCATATGATTAAACCTTTTTTTCCATTTCACAATCGTGGCAATAGACAGTAACAGACCAATGGAGTTGGTATGAAAGGGGTGGCTGCGAAGTCTCCACGTACCTCAGTCCGGCTCACTGTCCATGCAGGTCAGTGCCAAGTGCCTTTAGCTTTGGGGGTTGCTTTGACATGTGAATCTCTGGCCAGTCAGCGAACGGGCTCGATCTATTCCAGCCAGTTCACCATAACACGCCCCATGCGCCATTCCGCAGCAGTAGAAGCTCCTCAATAAGCCCCTGTGTGAGAAGCGGCTCGCTTGTGCCCGCTGACATGAGTGGCTGAACGCACTCAGCACCTTTCGGTTTGGGTTAAACAAAGCTACGGCACACAGCAGGCGCGGGGTGCTGACTCTCCAAAAAAAAAAGGGCAAAGCTAGGTCTTTAAAGGCAAAACATGTGCAAACTTATATATGTGTCATATAATGCCGGAACTTTTATTTATACACATAGCACTATTTGCGTTATATGGGTGATTATTAAACATTTTTGCATGAGATTTTTTTCTTGCGCTGAAGCATGAAATCTTTAATGACAGGGGAGCAGTTAGGGATTTTGGGCCCCATTAAAGCATGTCACATCTGACTCCCAAACCAATAATGTTCCAGATTTTTTAGGGCCCTTGTCATTTGGGGGCCATTGTATTAATCCTAAACCCCCACCCTTTCACTGCAGTCACGCCCCAGTGGGTGAGGCACACGATGTGGGCAGAGATTAGCACTCCACCTCTCTGCGCTATAAAAGGCTGACTCGCGTTGGTACCTGAGGCACTCCACCGAGCAATCTGCTAACCCCTCTCTTACTTTCCTCCAGATGCTGAAAAAACAGGAAACAACAGCACAGTAGATAATCATAATATAATCAAATATAGATTAAAAAAATAATAATAAAGAAATATAAATATCTTACAATATACAAAGAAAATAAGGCATTCATTGGCCACTTCATTTGGTCCACCTTGCTGGTACTGGGTCGGGCCCCATATTGCCTTTAGAACTGCCTAAATTCTTTATGGCACAGAGTCTACAAGGTACTTGAAACATTGTTTGTATGTTTACAACGTACAAATATACAATGTTTGTATATTTCAAAATTTCTTGTATGGTGTGATTTATTGTCTGGGTATTTTTATTGTTTGTATAGTGTGATTTATTGTCTGTGTCCTAGGGAGTCTCAAGCAGCCTTAGAAGTTGGGTACACTGTTGTCATAAAGGGATGGACATGGTCAGGTAGGCTGTGGCATTTAAATGATGCTCATTTGGTACTAAGGGACCCAAAGTGTGCCAAGAAAATATCCCCCACACCATTACACGGCCACCACCAGCCTGAAATGTTGATTTAAGGTAGGATGGATCCATGCTATTGTGCTGTTTGCTCCAAAATTTGACCCTACCATCTGAATGTCGCAGTAGAAATCGAGACACATGCCTTTTTTCCAGTCTTCCATTGTCGGATTTTGGTGAACCTGTGCCCATTATAGCCACAGTTTCCTGTCCACAGCTGACAGGAGTGGCACCCAGTGTGGTCTCCTGCTGCTGTAGCCCATCTGCTTCAAGGTTCAATGTTCTGCATTCAGAGATGCTCTCCTGCAGGCTTTGGTTATAGCAAGTAGTAATACGAGTTACTGCTGCCTTTCTATCAGCTTTAACTAGTCTGGCTGTTTGTCTCTGACTTCTGCGATCAACGGGGCATTCCTCCCCAGAGAACCGCCACTCACTGGATGTTGTTTTTCTTTTTCAGACAAGTCTCTGTAGATCAGCAGTTTCTGAAACACTTATACCAGCCAGCCTGGCACCAATAGTCATGTTGCTGACATATGATTGGCTGATTAGATATTGTTTGAATCAGTTGAGCAGGTGTACATATTAATGCGATGAATGAGTGTATAGAAAAATGTATGACATACATATGAATACCAAAGGGAATGTGTAAACTGGCTGGCATTTATCCATGCAGAGTAGAATGCATGTGCAAATGTGTATACAGTGGGACATGTAGCATGCCGGGTGACCATGTCATAATGACTGTGAGGGGCATAGGAGGAAATGGTACAGGGTGGCAGGTGTTGATCATTCTGGTGGCCTGGGGGGTGTGGATGCCCTGGCACTAGCACTCTGGTGAGAGTGCAGATTTGGTGGGCGAGTGGATGCAATCTCTGATGACATGGCTAGACCATCTGCAGACTCTTCTGCCACGAATGTCCTTCAGTGAATGGAGACCCGTCCCTGTGATTTTCTGGGTTAACCTGAGCACCCTGTATGCTGTAGTGACTGTCCTGTTCAGAACAGCTGGACTCCAGCGAGCTGTAGCACTGCTTCAGTACCATGGAGGCATGATGTCAGGAATGCAGCTAACAAGCAGCTTCATAATGGGTGTGGCCCACAATCTGCCGTTTCACACTTACATTTACATTTACAGCATCTACTGTAGCAGACGCCCCTAGGCCAGAACAACTTACATAAGTACCTAAAGACTCCACCAGTGAGTATTTTCTGATACTGGTTCAATAAAACCCAGGCTATCTGTCTGAGACTCTGTTGGGGAAATAAAGGTTTTTTATAGGTTCTTTTTTAAGAGTATAATACTAATATAATCCTAATCTAGGTATTTCTGAAAGAGGTAGGTCTTTAGTCGACATTTGAAGACACCCAATAACTCAGCTGTTCGGACATCGAGGGGGAGTTAATTCCACCAACTAGGTACAAGAACAGAGAAGAGTCTAGATGTATGTTTTCCTTGTGCCTTGAGAGATGGTGGGACCAGTCGAGCAGTGCTGGATGGATCAGTGAGATCCTTATGCAGTGTGGGGTGTGATGAGTTTGTTTTGGTAGGAGGGTGTTGGACCATTTTTGGCTTTGTAGGCGAGCATCAGTGTTTTGAATCTGATGCGGGTAGCTACAGGAAGCCAGTGCAGAGAGTGTAGCACAGGAGTGGTGTGGGAGAACTTGGGAAGGTTGAAAAGGAATTAAGCAGCTGTATTCTGGATCAGTTGGAGAGCATAAATGGCACTTAGCAGCAGACCTACTAGGAGTGAGCTACATTAGTCAAGGTGTGAGATGACGAGGGATTGAACAAATATCTGAGTGGCCTGTGTGGAGAGAAATGAACTAATCCTTCTGATATTGAAGAGGAGAAATTGGCACAGACCTGCACTGACAACTAACTAATGAATGGACTCTTATATTTGCTATTATTGAAGCAAGCCATCCTATTTTTAATAACGTTAGCATCTCTTCTCCGTAGTCTTCTTTCTTGTTGCTTGCTGGCCCCTCCATAGATTTTGCTATCTGGCTATATACCTGATCGTTAATGAAAAAACTCCACAGGGGGGTGGGGTTCAAATATGTTATTTTAGTGTATGGCTATGTGCCTGCTTTGGAATCCATGTGGCAATAAAAACTGAAACTCACCGAGTCACACAGCTACGCAGCAGGTTAATATGTGATCTGCAATGCACCTTAAGAAGCTACAGAATATTACAACATATATTACGATTATCGAGCATATTATACACAACAATCTCCAGCATTGCATTACATACAGAGAGCACACACATAATCAATACGGCATCCCTGTATAGTTGGTTATGTTGTGTAACTTAATCAAACACCTCATCCTATTCAGTGTGTTTCCCTCCTACATATTGGCCATAATCTTTATCAAAGCATGTGTTAATGATATTAATTTGCTAACCATCACAATATAATGGCCACCCGTAAAATATCTGCTTTACGATAACATGCATCATCAAGCCAGAACACCAGGGAGGTATTTAAACCTTAACTAAGACATCGTGGTAAAGTTACCTTTATATTCAGTTTTCTGAATGTAACAACTTTCAACAAAAGCAAGCAACAAACACCCCTTGGTTTACCAGATTTCTTTACCAGTGAGTTCTTGAATGGAATATTGACTTGAGTTACAGAGTTTCATCTCACACAGAATGGCAAATGTTTTAAATATAAATTATCTGAAACCAAATCCTCAAATAAATCTTCAATGATGTAATTAGAAAAAAAAATATAAATTTCAATTATATATGTACCATTAATTTATTTTGCCAAAAGACTATTGTACAAAAAGACACAAGACATTTGGAAATGTGGTTCCCAGCACATTTATTCTTCCCAAATATGACATTTGTTCTTTTTATACTACAATAGAAAACATCAAACAATGAGTAGAAATATAACTTTCATTTGTTAGATCACAGTGGTTTAGCTGCAGTGAATCAAACCCCTACAGAATGTAAACTGAGGAAGTGAATTCCAAGCCTCTTCTCACATCGTGGCTTGATCTCTCCCCAGGTCACCTCACGGCCTGATCTCTCCCCAGGTCACCTCACGGCCTGATCTCTCCCCAGGTCACCTCACGGCCTGATCTCTCCCCAGGTCACTCCAAGGCCTGATCTCTCCCCAGGTCACCCCACAGCTCCTCACATTTATTTTGCCGATAAATAGAAATTAAACTTGTGCCAGTTTAGTGGGCTGCAGCACAGTCAGGAGCAAACAAACAGAAGGGTGACAAGGGCAAGCCAAGTTATTTTTATCTGATATTTCTGCATTTCCAGGGGCATTCCACTGGCTAAAAATCTAGCAGATGCAGCCAATCAGAATCCTAAAATACTTTTATGTGTAACTTTTTCAGTGTACATTAAAGGGAAATGTAAGGCAGAAGTATCTGTTGCTTGAAATATTGGCAGCGATACTTAGCTTGTGTTATCATTTGTTATCCTGGAAAATGGTTTGCTGTCAGGAATTACGGGATCATTTAACATTTCGAAAGAGCTTTCTGGGTATATCAAATTAGTGGTAGTTTAACCCGTGATGAATTTAAGATGAACTGAGGTTTAAGAGAGACATCAGGCTAAGGAGGAGTACAGCATTCTTAAAAACCCATTAACTTGAGGGTTTTTAGTTACGAAAATGAAACAAAAATATTTAGTAGAACCATCAAAAAATAGAGCCATCTAATTATTTCTTTCAAAGTAATCCATTATATATCTTCATGTAATTAAGAACTTTATAGAAATCTTTCAGCATGTATTTGATAGCTTAAGCTGACATTGTTAACGTGGGTACAGGAAAGCGTAGAATCCTTTTTAGACTTATGTGCATAGATTTAAAAACAAGTATTACAGAAGAGGACAAACTGAAATTAGAATGTCAAAATATTCAGTGCATCTGTGACAGACGTCATATCACACAGGACAGGCTTCCACAAAACCAAATCAATACTCATGTTTTGTTTCAGAACATGTAGCATAGAAGAGCATATCATTTTCTTGCTTTTAATTTTTAGAATATAAATTTATACTTATAAAAATGTGGGACTCATTTTAACTGTAATGTATCATCACTCATCTGCAAAAATTTGTGTCCCATGCAGACTTTCAAAAAATAGATTTAATTACGCGGATTTACTTGAGGCAACTTTCCCATAATCGACGATTATCTCTATGAAACACCAGTAAATCACCTTGAGCCAGGAGCCTGTCATATGCCTTCCGCAGATGCATGTACATTCATATCCTGGTTATATAATTTATTGTGAAAAATAAATATGTCTTATTACGGGTCACACAAAAAGTACTAAGGGCAAAACTCGAGAAGCTATAATCTTCAATCAGTCACAAAGCGTGAGCTGAAATATCACAGCCTAAAACCTACGTGTTCGGCCTGCCATAACAGAATGGAAACGGAAGAAAGCAACATACACAAGTAGTAATAAAGTAGAAAAAAAAAACAACTTTTACAACAAATCAGGCTCTCTACTAAGGCTAACCAAAATCTTAATCAAAAATGGTACTCTTCAATACTAATCCATACATTTTTCTGTTTACTGTCTTGTCCACTTTTAAAAGAACGTAGACCTCCAATGTATATATAATATCAAAACAAACCAACCAGCCTGCTGGTTTTGGGGGGTCAACGGAAAAAGAACTGAATTATTATTAACCGAGAAGTAATATAGCGAATGCCAAACACAGCAATGCTTCAGTGGTTTCATGAATAACTGCCAAACACATAAATTCAGTATCAGAGGGTCACAGTACCTACCCCACCTTAAAGTTTCTGTGTTCTTTCAACGTGCTGTTGAGATTGAGCCAAGTTCAGGGCAATGGCTGCCTTTGACGCTGGACAGAGAAGAAACAGAAGTGTAAAAGCTGGTTGTGGATCTCCACGAGCCACAGACACCTTGGTGTTCTTCCCATATCTCAGCCAGGGCACCTCAGAGCAGTTACAGAGCAACATCCCATGTGCCTCTGGCTGCACTCACATCCTTACAGCTCTGACTGCAACAGGCTGAATAATAGAAGCCTCTTAATACGGATGTGGGGAGTGTTTTAACTAAGACAGCAGGACCACTAGCTAGCTTCATTTACAGGAAAAGTATGTGCCTGTCAAAGTAGCGTGACACTGTGGCCTGACTCAAAGTAGCATGATACTGGGGCCTGACACAAAGTAGCATGACACTGGGGCCTGACACAAAGTAGCATGACACTGAGGCCTGACACAAAGTAGCATGACACTGAGGCCTGGCACAAAGTAGCATGATACTGGGGCCCGACACAAAGTAGCATGACACTGTGGCCCAACACAAAGCAGCATGACACTGTGGCCCGACACAAAGCAGCATAACACTTTGGCCAGGCGCGGCCGAATTCACCACAGATCAGCAGGTCACACACCTACTTACAGGCCCCTCTGGCCCGAATGGCCTTCAAACTCCAAAGGGTGGTGGTGAGAAGCTCAAAGCAGCCAGTGTCACGAGCGGATTCAGAGTCACGCGTGCACAATATGGTAAGTAATGAGGGAGAAATTAAACAATCTCGCTCCGTGCCACGGGATGCTGGCAGGAGTCACACACGGGCAGCTTCCAATTCCCACTCTCGCTCCAAGTCATGCAGGGCAGAATAACTGAACACGCCTCTTGTGGAGGCCAGCGGGGGCTCCAGAGCTCCCAGCCACCAGTTTGGCACTCAGTAAGGCAGAACACGCTCCTTCCCATAAAGCCTGGAAAAGGAGGGTGAGCTTCTGTCACATCTAAACGCTGATGGTCGGTTAGCATGGCCACATTGGCCCTGGCTCCGGGCTGTAGTGTTACAGGTCAGGTGTCGTGGATGGGCAGGGAGGACAAATTGGCAGTCAGCATCAAGCGTGAGCCCTGAAACCCAGGTACCCATCTGTCATATGCTGAATAACCATGTGAGGTCAAACGTCATGGCCTCATTACATGGACACAAGAAACTGTGGAGAACCCCCCCCATTTGAGGCCCACAGATACCACATCAACTTGTAATGGGAAATGAAAAGAACAACAGGAAACACTAGGAGAGGTTTGCTTCTGTCCCTCCCATTGCCACCAGACCAGCTGGGGCTCTTAAATACCACGTGGCAAAACAGGTGAGACTGACAGGCACCTTCACCCCTGTGAAACCGCACAGGAACCAGCCAAATGGTAATTAAACATGCAATGTCACAGTAACAGGCAGTTAGATTTTCTCATTTGTCCAGTCTTCACCTAGTGGTTAATATCCCTAACTACACCCAGAAAGCTGAGCCTCTGCTGCACACAGCTTTGGCCTCAGGCCTAAGCAACCTGGCTTTGGGGCGCTGAGACTTCGGTCATCATGGTGGGAGCTTGTCAGCAGGCTATCCGCTCTCTGGGTGAAGAACATGAGCTTGGAGATCCCTCAGCAGCCACATGAAATGTCTGAAGGTCCCATGGGGTGACTGTCCTCACTGCTTTTCCTACAGGGCACTGTTTCCAGTCCTGGGACACCATTTGCACATACTTATTTAATTTGAAAGTCAGGAAATGTTGGAAGGAGGAAAAAGTAGGTATTGACACTGCCAAAGCAGCCACGGTTGCAGAGTGTCAAGGAATCCTCCATCCTGTGGAATGATTTTCACAACGACACACTCAAACATGCACAGAGAGGTAATGAGGGTCCACTGTCACCCCCTGCTGGCACATACACACACACAGGCGCACACACACTACATTCACACGCACATCCAATCATTCTGGATCCTAATGGCTCTCAATCACCACTGGCTCAAAGACACCAGCAGAAACTCTGGGGGGGGGGGGAGAGAGAGAGAGAGAGAGAGAGAGAAACGGTGTCAGGAAGTTAAACAGAGTAACTGAGACATCCGCATAGCCCACAACAAACAGAGAACATACAGGGAGTGTGTGTATATAAGCAAAGCTGCGTTAAAATAAGCCTCACAAATTCAAGATAAATATCATGAAGCCGGCTGTATGAAGCACCTACATGGGCCTGTGCACTGTCCACATGGGCCTATATGTACTGCCTACATGGGCCTATGCACTGCATTTCCTGCTCAGGATATATTTGCCCTCCCCAGTTATAAGTGTCCCATGAAGACAATCATCAACTGCTGCTCAGGATAGTCAATAAGCAAATTACGGACAGGCATGCAGGAAAAAGCTAACAGCAGCCTCCTGCTCCCAGTGGCACCCCCCCCCCCCACCAGCCACAAGAGGAGTGGGGGAACTGAAGATCACAGCTGGCCAAACTATAAAGAGCGACTTCAGGCAATTCCCTAAAACATTCACTGAGTCGGCCACTAGGTGGCATCAGGGGCATCCCTTTAACCTCTATTGTGGCTATATGGCCCAGTACAGACACTGAAATGTATACATATACACGCACACATTCAGCTAGCTGCACGCACAAAGAAGGGACAGGGAGATCGATCTTAAGCAAACAGACCTGGTCCCCAGCTGGATCCCACTCAGGGCCGTGCTTCCGTCTCTGCTGACAAAGAGCCTCAGGTTGCTGTCTGTGGGGAGGAAGGGTAAAATACGGAGTTTCGCACTTTGCAGGACACAGCTGACCCAGCAGGCGACGGCACGCTTCCGCATGACGCGGGCAAACAGACACGGCGCACCACACTTTCTAAAGCACCTTCATTGTTGCTGACATCAGCAAAGTTCTGGCTCTGGACAATCTTCTCCACGATGTCGTCGGCATCGATGCGGGTGTCGCCCACCCAGTTTGGGTGGCTCTCCATGGAGTCCTTCTTCCGCCTGTCACAGGGGGGCGGGGGCAAGGGGGTGTTAAATATGAAGAAAGAAAAATTACGAGCCAAAGGTGAGGCCTGAACAACTTCACCCAAAAACTTCACAAACACACCAAATGTTGGCCATTAAGCAAGAAGGCTTAGTACTCAACCTTACACACTGTCCAAAACCATATGAGGATCAGCAGATCTTACAACAACAACAGTGAGGTTAACCGTCCAGCAGAGGGCGGCAAAAGACAGACTCCAAACTGCTCCAAGTGACCTTTTATGACAAACTGTTCCAAACTGCCCCCTATCAGAAAACATAATAGCACAATGAACCACAACTTTATGCGGGGGTGTCCTTGCCTGGAAAGTCGGCCAGGTGGCAGCGTGGGCCGGGGTGGTCGAGGGGGTCTCTCGCCCCGGCCAGCTTCCCGGTCACCCTCGATGGGGCCCTCCGCCGTGGTGCCTAGGCCGGCAGAGGTGCTGCTGCTGGTAGAGGTGTTCCTCCGGTGCGTGAGCTCCGACAGGCTGGATGAATGGGAGTGCTCCGTGCTGTAGCCTGAGGAGGACCGTAACCATGGCGATGAACGAATGCTCCGCGAAGTATGTAACAGCGAAAAGTGTCAACAGGAAGGCCAACACTTCCCCAATTCTGAGCTTGCCCAGATGTAAGTGACCCAGAATCTGTATGATGCAATGGACCTTTAACAGAAGCTAGGCACACCACCATCCAAGGTAGCATATCAACATTAAAAACAGGTATGCAGCAATTATTTCTAACTGTCCCTGAAATGCTCACTGAGCTAACTGCTATCTAGCTACATAACCACTAGCCATTCGCTCAGTGCTAATAACCGATTTAGAATTTAGTGCTTGAGTTTGCATTCAAACCTTGTAGACAGATACAAGCATGACGATTAACATCACAGAGCGGATGTTTGCTGCATGGTGTCTGAACGGGGGGGTGGGTGTGTGTGACAGACAGTGTAAGGGGGTGTTTAAATCAGCATCCAGCAGGAACAGTCCGGAAAAGGGAAGGGCTGCTCAGAGCGGCTACTTCCTGCCCCGGGCGCCGTGCTGAGTGGACAGGGGCCCCCAAGGAGGGAGGACACTTCCTCCAGTGGCAGGGCAGAGAGGAATGGGCCTCTTCCCACCTGATATCTTGCTCTGCTGACTGGCGTAGCTGGAGTTGCGAGAGTGACCCGTGTGAAACACTTCTTCCGGGCTTGACAGGTTCTGGTCGGGCTCCTCGGGCAGACCTGGATCGACACAAGGAGCAGGCCGTGATTCCCGAGTGATTCCCGCATGCAGTCTGCTTCGGCTTTAGCAGACACACCACTGGGGCACAGGCATCCACCAGCGTGGCCCACAAACCCACACAGAGGTGAACAGCATAATTCCCCACAAGGCCTCTTCTCTCCTTTAGGGCCAGCTGACCTTCCCGGGAAATTTTGGCCTGAATATGAAACATTTAGAAATCGCTCCATTTTTGTATGTTTTACTTCTATTGTTACCAGGTATGCACTCTTACACTGGGTTCTAAACTGGGTAAGTGATAGTAAACAAAAAAAAACATTTATTAAATAGAGAACATTCTAATACTAAAGTGGAGTTTCTATTTCATTTCTAGTTCATCGTCTAAACGGGGATTTTTTAAAGTGTCCAGTAATGACCGTTGCCCTCATAAAGCATTGAAAAAGTCACCAGTTGTTACTTGTAACTGTTGTAACAGTAACAGTGTGTTACTTTTATATGGCTTCTTCTAGTAAATGGTCTGACAGAGAGAATCCGTCGCTTGGGAAGCCGATCTCTCCATAATGCGCAGTAAAGGTTACCATGTGAACTTCAGTCTTCTGCTGGTCGCAAACCATCACAAGAACTTCCCAACTCCGTCAACGACAGTGTTAATGTTGTAGAGCTACAAGAGCAGAATAATTGTCTGCTGTTTAAGTTAGGTGGCATAAAAACTGCCAGTATATTCAGTAAAATTTAGTGTGTACATCTGATAATGAAACATGTGAGTGCGCCCGGCGATGGGTTGGCGCCCTGTCCTGGGTTACTCCCTGCCTCGAGCCCATAGCTTCCGGGACAGGCTCTGGACTCCTGCCATCCTGCATAGGGCAAGCGGGTACAGAATATGGGTGGATCGGTGATATAGAGTAAAAGTAGCCTTGTGGAGAGCTGAAGCCTGTCCGTTTGTTCTTGGAAGCACCCTAGTTAGAAGCTCCCAGAGCCTCTCCTTGCTCTTACAGACCCCCTTACCAGAGCTCAGCATGGAGGGCCTGGACTTCAGCACCCGCGCCGAAGCTGTGGCCGTCGCGGGGAGCGTCGCTGTGGCCTCTGTGCCCTCCCCCTTGCAGTCCAGCTGGAGGGAGTGGTCCTGTCCTGGAGCAGAGATTGACTTTGCAGAGCTGGGGGGCCTGTGTAGAGGGAACATGAGATTGTGGAGAATACCCGCCCCCATTGAAACATGTACTCGATGTGAGCAATGGCTACAAACATACTGTGACTTTACATATGTTAAGGCTATATGTAAGCTACTGCTCTATGCAGGCTACTGCTATACACATGCTCTGCTATATGCAAGCTACCGCTATACACATCCTATGATTATATGCATGCCACTGCTATACACATGTTATGGCTACATGTAAGCTACTTCTCTATGCAGGCTATTGCTCTACACATGCTCTGGCTATATGCATGCTACTGCTATACAGATGTTATGGCTACATGCATGATACTGATGTACACATAATATGCCAATATGCACGCTACAGCTAAACACATGCTATGGTTATATGCATGCTACAGCTATATACTCTACGCAATCCAATGCAAAATTCTATAGATTAAACAGCAAGAAATTCATTAGCCCAGGTGGAGCATGCTTACGTTTTAAAGCAGGGATCTCCAGACATGAGCGACATCCCAATGGTGACCTGCGTAAAAGGCACACGGGCCAAAGATTACTCTCTGGACAAAGGTGGGCCCTTCGGGGCCAGACATATCTGTCGCATGAAGACGAGAACATACACATGACTTAATGGGGCTTGAGACTGTCACTGATGGTCTGACACACAAGGGTTGGTCTGCCTGATCTGCCCCGGTGAGTGCCACAGAACCCTGACTGTGATGCTATGCCCAGGAGGCAGGGGGTGCCCTACCTTGAGGATGGAGTTGTCCTGCCTGGTGTTCTTGGTGTCATAGCCCTCCAGCAGGCAGCAGCGCACCGTGGAGCCCGAGCCAGCGAACTCCGCCATGTTGAGGTCAGCAAAACCCAGCTGGGGGCATCAAGGGGCACAAAGACGAGAGCGAATGGGGAGAATAAGTAGAACAGATTGAGATGAGAGTGAAGGAGAGGGAAGAGGGCGAGAGATA
>JAODKL010000040.1:3330417-3343961 GCA_026780765.1 Petrocephalus schoutedeni
CCTGTGGCGGGGGGAGGGGGGGGGGGGTCGGCGACCGGCAAATTGCATCCTGACAGCTTCCTGTTGTCCATACAAGCTCACCCTTGGGTAAAATGCATCAAGAAACATCGGCACTGTCCAGCAACCCCACAGCAACTGCGGTATCCACAAAACATCTGGAGGAATCACTTTATAAAGCAAAGGAAATGTTAGATTAATGAGCCCACAGAATATGTGCTCCGGAGATAAATAACTACCAGGTATGGATCTATGCTAGATTCATCAAACCATCCCCAGCCTCAGCTGAACAACATCTGTCATGTTCAAAGTCAAAGCTCAAAGTTACTGCATGTTACTGCATCAAGAGCCAGGGGACCAGCCAGCTTCTTCGGCATACTTGGAATGTTGGAATGTGGCGATGGGACACCAGTTGTTCCCTAGAGCTCCTCTAGGATCTTAACATTTCCAGGACCCCAAACTCCATTTAGACCAGGGGTTGGCAATCTTATCCAGAAAGGGCTACTGTGTATTTGGGTTTCCGCTGCTACTCGCTAATTAGATTACTAATTAGAGGACTGATTAGTTAAAGAGTCCGCACACCTGGGTTTGGACAGCTGACCTGAAGGTTATCCCAAAAACCTGCATACACACTGGGCCTTTACAGATAAGATTGGTCACCACTGATTTAGACTGTACCTGCTAGGTCCCCTAACTTTGCTAAGAATGCTATGTAGCTGGTCATGCCTGACCTGGTGTTCTCAACCAGAGGACATCTTCATCATGGTGTAACCTCAAAGGATAGTCAGAAAAGCATATGGCCCACATGTAGACCACACAGACAGTCCAAGAGCATTCTGGATTAGCAAGGATTCAAGTCCAAGACGAAATGACAGGGCAAAAGAATGCATCCTAGCTGGCTGAAAAACATGTTGATGGTTGGCTGAGGAACATCGCTTATGGCAGTTCAATCATTTTTTTCTTCTGCCATCAGAACATTTTTGTGTAAGTAAAACTCCCATGAACACAAACATCTTGATGGTTGGCTGAGGAACATCTTGATGTTTTGATGAATCGTTTTCACTTACTGTCAATGATTTTATTGATACAGACATTTTGTAGAAGCTTTTTTTCAATGAAAGATTTTGCTCAAGGAAGGGACGGCAACCGCCTCCCTTCTCAGATATAAAGCCAAACAGCAGTGGTCCTTCACACTACTGGCTCAAGCATGCCTGAAACCCGACAGCCGTCAAATATCATTTGGTCACAAATATCTGGAGCTGGGTGTGAAGAAAGTTGCTAATGAGTCTGAGAAGGAACCCAATCGCCATCTGCGTGGCTGCGTCCTTCAGGAAAGAAAGGATGTTTGGAGGCTTTGTGCTTGTGTGGTGTGGTGCTAAGTATCGCTGCACCAGCAACCTGCCTCCCCTGCCACACTAGAAAAACACTAGAGTGAGTGTGGTATTTAAAAATGGAAACATATTTGCTGAGACAAAAAGGAGGCGTCCTTGCATCCTGACAGCTCCATTGTAGTCCCCCCCGCCCCCCAACTCCTAGTGTCTGAGCGACCCAGAAATAACCTCCAACAGGCTCCTTGTGGATGGAAGGTGGATATCTCACTGAGTGCTGTGTGCGGCGGGGAAGGGGGGCGGGGGGCCGTCAGTGCTTACTTTTGAAAATGTCTTTCCTCCTTTGAGTTCCTGCAAGGAAAACAGGAAAAGGGCAGATGAGTGCCGAACGCTCCGACCCACTCCATTCACATGCCATCATCAGGCATAGCGAGCAGCACACAGAGGTATGGAGAAGGGCAGATGGGTGCCGAACACTCCAACCCATTCCATTCACATGCCATCTTTAGGCATAACGAGCAGCACATAGAGGTATGGAGAAGGGCAGATGAGTGCCGAACGCTCCAACCCACTCCATTCACATGCCATCATCAGGCATAACGAGCAGCACACACAGGTATGGAGAAGGGCAGATGGGTGCAGAATGCTCTAACCTACTCCAGACACATGCCACAGGGGTTCACCAGGCATAACAAGCCGCACAAGAGGTATGGAAAAGGGCAGATGGGTGCCAGATGCTCCAACCCACACCAGTCACGTTAAAAGTTCTCATTAGACGTAATGAGCTGCACACAAAAATACAAGCCCACTATGAAAAGGCACCGAGATAACTGCAAGGGTGGAGCAGGGGCAGCGATACAACAGCCTGAATTAAAATACCGGGAAGCAGCCAGAGGGGTGGGGGTGCCAGGTCCCTCACCACAGCTTAGCGGTAAAAGCTTTTCTCCAAGCAACAGAGAATAGAGGACCAGTGAAAGACACGTAACGCCCCTGGCAGGAGACGGCGAACTGTCGCACGGAGAGCCCCTGGCAGGAGAAGGAAAACTGCAGCACGGAGAGCCCCTGGTGGGAGACGGCAAACTGTCGCACAGAGAGCCCCTGGTGGGAGACGGAAAACTGCATCACGGAGACCCCCTGGCGAGAGACGGCAAACTGTCGCACGGAGAGCCCCTGGCGGGAGACAGACAACTGTTGCGCGGAGGGCCCCTGGCGGGAGACGGACAACTGCAGCACGGAGACCCCCTGGCGGGAGACGGAAAACTGTCGCGCGGAGGGCCCCTGGCGGGAGACGGGCAACTGCAGCAGAGAGACCCCCTGGTGGGAGACGGCAAACTGTCGCACAGAGAGCCCCTGGCGGGAGACGGAAAACTGCAGCACGTACAGCCCCTGGCAGGAGACGGCAAACTGTCACATGTAATGCCCCTGGCAGGAGACGGCAAACTGTCGCACAGAGAGCCCCTGGCGGGAGACGGCAAACCGTCGCACATACAGCCACTGGCCGGAGACGGCAAACTGTCGCATGGAGACTCCCTGGCGGGAGACGGCAAACCGTCGCACGTACAGCCCCTGGCGGGAGATGGCAAACCCTCGCACGTACATCCACTGGCCGGAGACAGCAAACTGTCGCATGGAGACTCCCTGGCGGGAGACGGCAAACCATCGCACGTACAGCCCCTGGTTGGAGACGGCCAACCATCACACGGAGAGTTTCTGGGGCTGGCTTATCTTTAGAAATGCACAGTGTGTTAGGTAACATATCGATATCAGTTGATGTTTGTAAAACTCAAGACATCGGTCTGATGTGTCAGTCTTAGCCACATTTGCCAGACAATATTTACACTTATTATTTAGAATATTTAGTCAATATTCAAAGTTAGCAGCACCAGAGTTAAAGACACACATTATATTGGCAAAAGTACTGGGACACCCCTCCAAGTCATTGAATTCAAGTGTTCCAATCACTTCCATAGCCATTGGTGTATAAAATCAAGCATCCATGCATGCAGACTGCTTCTACAAGCATATGGTAAGAATGGGTCGCTCTCAGGAGCTCAGTGAATTCAATATGTTGAAGCAAAGCTGACTCTAATTGAGATGCTTCAGAAGGGCCCGATTATCAGTATCAGGTGTGTTAAATTATGGCTGCACCTAAGCTCTGCAGGGTGGTAGCTCTCCAGGAGCAGGATTGGGCACCTCTGCTCTATAGTGTCCTCTGGAGTGATGAATCACACTTCTCTGTCTGCCAATCTGACAGACAAGTCTGGGTTTGGCGGTTGCCAGGAGAACGGTATTTGTCTTGCTGCATTGTGCCAAGTGTAAAGTTTGGTGAATGGGGAGATTATGGTGTGGGGTTGTTTTTCAGGGGATGGGCTTGTTCTAGTTCCAGTGAAAGGAACTCTTAATGCTTCAGCATACGAAGCCTTTTTGGAAAATTTGTAGGAACAGTTTATTCCAACATGACTGTGTACCAGTGCATAAAGCAAGGTCTATAAAGTCATGGATGAGTGAGTTTGTTGGGGAGGAACTTGACTGGCCTGCACAGAGCCCTGACTCAACCCGATAGAACACCTTTGGGATGAGTTAGAGCGGAGACTGTAAGCCAGGCCTTCTCGCCCAACACCAGTGCCTGACCTCACAAATGCTCTGCTTGAAGAATGGTCAAAAATTCCCATAAACACACTCCTAAACCTTGTGGAAAGCCTTCCTAGAAGAGTTAAAGCTGTTATCGCTGTAAAGGGTGGGCCAACCTCACATTAAAGCCTATGTATTAGGAATGGGATGACATTAAAGTTCATATGTGTGTAAAGGCAGGCGTCCCAATACTTTTAGCAATATAGTGTAACTACTAAAATAAGGAGATGATCGCAGTCTCCCAAGTTGGTGCTGATTCGCTGATGTCTCACTGCCTGTGTCACATGACAGGGTTGATACACACATTCACGGGATCTTAAGAAGTAACGTCATTATCATCAGATTCACTTCAGATTTGTGGAGCTCAGAGGTTAGCCGGTTACTGGTATCAGTTTAGCACGGCCCTGGCATCCATACACTAACACCAGGCGTGTTGTGACCTTGTCCAATCAAAAGCCGCTTTTTGTGCCATGAAGAAACAGCGTGGTAAAAAAAAACAGAAGCCATTTTAAAATAGAATACTAGCAAATTGTGGTTATAGGCTCACCTTGCGGACGGACACTCGGCACACGCAGGAGTCCAGCACCCCCGTGGTGGGGTTGGCACTCATCTTGCAGGTGAAGGAGAACCGATTCTCCCAGCGAACACAGTTCTCCTGGACCTCCTTCCTGCAGGGGAGCAGAAGCTGTGGTAAGTGCAATTCACATTTATTTATTTATACTGATGGATTTTTATCCAAGCCAATGTACGGTTTCAAAGAGCAGGGTCAGACTCTCCCCCCGAGGCAACAGTGAAATCACTCAGCCATCCTCAGGATTCAAACCAGCTATTGTCTGATCACAGGCAGTGTCTCCAGTCCACTAACCCACAGACCTGCAGCTGTCCATGACACTGTGCGATACACTGACGAGTCTCTATGCCTTGAGTTAGGCCCTTGACCCTGTGCTGTGACCCCCAAGCTATGGCGAACAAGACGGGGCAGGCAAGGATAAGCCTTCCAATGTACCTGTGCAGATGCCACATAAAGCATTTATCATTATGTATGTATTTCTTTTAATTACCCAAATAAGAAAGCAGCATGTATTATTATTACTTATGCGAGGAGAGCACAGCTCAACAACAGCGTAACGACAACAGACAACATTTACCCAGGCCCAGAAATGTACCACCGCAGCCTCTGTCTGTTTCTATGCATCGGCAGGCACAGAGCAGCTCCTCAGCGGGACAGAGGGGAGGCCTGGGGCTGGCGTGTCCCCATTGGCCTTTTCCGCAGTGAGCCGTTAACAACTCAGGCTCCTGGGCCGCTGGATACGCAACCCAGGCACCTGAATCACTACGGCAGGAGGCGCTCTGGCTGAACGCACCGGGCAGACAGCCGATTGTACAGGAGACCTTCCCAACATGCCCTGTTGCCATAGAGACAGTGAACGGCAACCTGTTAGCGGGTTGGTTTGCGTTGTTAACAGAAACACAGGCAAATTGCAGTAGGGGGCAGGAATATGTGGAGGGGGGGTCTATTTAAAGTGAGTAAAGATAACTTTTTAGCTTAGCGGGCCAGTTATGCAGAGCAGGCCTTAAAATCTAAAAGGCATTTTAGCTCCTCCAGAATGCCAGTTTGACATTTTAAAAGGCTTTTGATTCATTTGATTTTACTCCCCTGCCTTCTAGCATTGGCTCTGGGCATTATTTATATTCATTTATTATATAATATTAATTATATTATATTATTATATTATATTATATTATATTATATTTTATTAATTATTATGGTGGTGCGGTGGTTAGCACTGTCGCACTGTCGCCTCCCACCTCCGGGACCAGGGTTCGAATCCTGCCCAGTTCCATGTGTGTGGAGTTTGCATGTTCTCCCTGTGCCATTGTGGGGTTTCCTCCGGGTACTCCGGTTTCCCCCCACAGTCCAAAGAAATGCTGAGGTTAACTGGAGTTCCTAAATTGCCCGTAGGTGTGCATGTGTGAGTGAATGGTGTGTAAGTGTGCTCAGCGATGGGCTGGCACCCCATCCTGGGTTGTTCCCTGCCTCGTGCCCGTAGCTTCTGGGATAGGCTCCCGCCACCCCGATAGGGAAAAAGCAGGTTGGAAAATGGATGGATTATATTCATATATATTCAGTTTTCCCCACAGCAGAAAAGGGGGTATTTGAGTGTCTGCCTTTTCCTCGGGCAGACATACGGGGAGCCTGAACATCGGCTTACAAAATCAGATAAAATTTTATTGATCAACAGCGTGAGAAATAATTGCTAAATCAGACTGACAGGGAGACGCTGACAAAGTATTCCTGATGGCCCCCCATCATTATCTACCCCCCCACCCAAGACTCTCTCCACCTCTCCATAAAAATGTAGAAGCCCAACTTTGTGTGACTCAATGTAATCAGGTTCATTAGATCTTTGTCCTTCCATGGGCTGCAGATACGTGGCACTGCTTCTGTTTTCGTGCAATTTGTCTCAAAATTTGATCAGTTCCAGAGCTTCACCAATCCCACCAGAGTGCAAAGCTTGAAGAAGATCCATTGAATATTTCTGAGTTATGAAAGATGATAAATCATTATTGTTGACACACCACAACACACAACAATGAAATGTGTCCTCTGCATTTAACCCATGTGACATCGCAGCAGGGGGCAGCTATGTGAGCGCAATGCTTGGGGGTGGTACCTCAGGGTACCTCAGCAGTACTTACAGATCAGGGACTCAGACCAGCGATCTCTCAATTACATGGTTGCATCCCTAACCATTACGCTTATGTCTATTTTTTTCTAAACATAGACTGAAAGTTGTAATGTAATTTTATGTCTGATCTTTGGAGAAACATACATGAATACACATTTCAGTGAATGGAAATGTTTACTTGTAGCTGTAGTTTCCATTAAGAACAATTACCCCATTTCAGAGGGCTGACAGACTACAGGACAGGGTCTACATCACGCTGCCGTGGCCAGGCACAGATCAGGCAGCCTGTGGCTGGCTCAGGTGACACGTAACTGGACGGCGCCCACAAATACACACAAGCTGCCAAGCTAAAGGCTGAAGGCAAAGAGCTGGGACTGTTCCCGTTTACTCAACCCCCCGCCCCCTGGGTTCAGATCAGGACACATTTTGTCCCAATGTCCACAGGCAAACCTGCTTGGTGCCAATGCAGATGAGCAGCCGTGGGGAGATGCGTGAGGTTCAGGCTGTCTCAGAAGCTAACGGTAATTTCACATGAAGAGCGCATTACTCAGTGTTTTTACAGGAACCAAAGCCATCTTTCTGCCAATGAACCTGTAGGCTATTTCAGCAGCAGCAAGGGGCAGATGAATAATTCAAGGCACTGAAGTACAGAGACTCTGAATGTCTGTGTGTCAAGCTGTGGGTGAGGACAGGGACCCCAACTTGTTCCTCAAATAAAACTTTTGCCCCCAAAGCCTGAAAATGCAGTCTCTGGCTGTGGCACCAGCATGGGATAAATGGCTAGTTAAGGAGCATCCGGGGGGGTGGGGGAGGTTGGAGGTGGCCAATCACAGGTTTTTGAAGGCGGGTGGCTCCCTTGCAGCCAGCTATCACATTGTTGCTGTGGCCACACCCTCATGTAGCAGAGTGACAACAATGTAAATCTGAACCACCTGTGCTGAATGGCTGGTTGGCCCGTGGATCTCTGTGCTACCTACTACTACGTTACTACTACATTACTCTGTCGCTGCTCCTGTGGGCCCCCGGTCCCACACCAGAGTTCGGGGGCCGCGCATCTCCTGCATTCTGTTTGGGGTGGGGGTCAACCCGGCTGCCAGTACCTCCCCCAGAGCCGCCTACCTCCCAGTGGCATTCCAGACCCTCACCATGGAGACAGCTAACAGTCTGACACTGTGATGTGATTGGTCAGAGGGGTGGGGGGGGGAGAAAGAAATGGAGAGAAACTGAAACAGAGCAGCCAGATAAATACACAACATGAAAGACAGGCAGAGACAGAAAAAAAAAAGAGTCCAAAGCCCCCAGCCTCATTCTAAGCAGCAGAGCGACCCAGAACTTCAGGTGCCCGTGAAAGTGAAAACAGGATGATAACGTCTGGGGATAAACCCCCTCGCATCACAAAGTGAGTAGGACAGGCTCTGAGAGAGAGGCCTCAAACAGCCAGCGGGTGGTGCTCCTCAAACAGCCAGCGGGTGGCGCTCCTCAAACAGCCAGCGGGTGGCGCTCCTGTCGGGCTGAGTAGGGGTTCCCTTTGTCTGAGGTCACTGGGACATTTAAGGCCACATTCCTGCAGTAAAACCTGAGCGGTGACCACGCCTTCGTCCACTATGTTTCAGAGGGGTCCTTGATAACCTCCATCGTCACCCCCCCCACCACCCGACACGGGCTGAGGGAGCGAAACCCAATCGCATGGCTCTGAATGGGTCGATTGTTTGTGCGGATTTGGCAGGATTGTGTCGCACACAAAAGTGGGTAAACTTGATAGGAGGGGATCAGGAAGCAGGACGTTTAATTAGGAACCATTTGTGGGTCTGGCAGGGAAGCGACGACTCTGGGCATCTGTGTGCAGGGAGGGGCTCGAACCCCCCCCCCCACACACACACCCACCCACATCGTGTGGCTCCGCATCCAAGCTTTGTCTGGACACAACAAAGGGCTCTCGCAGATGACCGGGTTTCCCAACTACGCCACAAAGATGGCCGAGTCCCACTGGTGCCCTGCTCTCAGCCACAGCCCACCCCCTTCCTCCCACTGCCAGGGCACAGGAACACAGCCCCAGCACACCGGAGCCTCAATCAGGTGCCTAATAAACAGCCTGAAACCCAGACACACGCTCATGTGCCTTAGAAATGGCCCGGAACCCAGACACGCGATTATTATTTAAGCAGACATCCCCTTTAAGCCCTGAGACATCCCCTTTAAGCCTTGAGACACCCCCTTTAAGCCCTGAGACACCCCCTCAGACACCCCCATTAAGCAGACACCTCTTCTAAGCAGACACCCCACTTACACCCTGAGGCACCCGGGTGCCTTTACTAGCCAGCCTTGTTCTTTTTTTTTTTTTATAAGGAATAAAAGCTAAAACCTGGAACCAGAACACAAAGTGTCATTCTCACACTCTGTGGGGATCTGACTGTCACTGACACCCACTAAACACCGACTGACAGCAGTCTCACGGGACCCGGAGCCCTTCCTCAGGATGCATTGGAGCTCGAGGGTGGCCCGCTAGCCTCCAGAAAGGAAAAACAAAGGCCTTGCATGACTCAATCTGTCCACTGCGTAGGGCAATGGGGTCCTTATCGACCTTCCTGCCACTCGTCAGGCCGGGTGAAAGCAAAGTCAGCCAAGCTGGAAGGCAAATCCTGTCCGATCCTGCCCGCTGGCTGGACAAGCGTACCGTAAGGACGGGAGCACCCCAGCTGGAATCTGGGCAGGTCTCTGCCTGCATGGGCTGCCCCGCCTCCCCATGCACAGGTGCCGATGGTACAGTCCACACTGCCGCCCTGTTGGCTAGGCGCATCACTCCATCACGTCAGGCATGCAGAACAGAGTTCACCACTCTCTTAGAGGAAAGGGAAAACAGGAAACAGTGAGCAAAGTGGGGGTCCTGGGCCCTCCACACCAGCTCTGGAGGGTTCATGCGGAGCGGAAGGTTCCAGACCGGGCGGCAGACAAGGGCTGATTTTGCACAGGAAGCAAAGCCATATGGGGGTGGTTTTCCGGCGCAACAAACATGTATGGGTGTTAATACGCATGCACAGACACAAACGCATATACACATCACATGCAAACAGACACAAACGCACACACACATCACATGCAAACAGACACAAACGCACACACACATCACATGCAAACAGACACAAACGCACACATGCATCACACAGACACAAACACACACATCACACATAAACAGACAAATGCATACAAGCATCACACATAAACACAGACAAACGCACACACGCATTACACAATAACACAGACACAAACGCGCGCACAAACATACACACATCACACGTAAACAGACACAAACACACACAAGCATCACACGTAAACACAGACATGAACGCACACACACATCACACGTAAACACAGACACAAACGCACACACACGATAACACAGACAAACGCACGCACACTCATCACACAACACAAATGCACACACTCCTCACACGTAAACACAGACAAACGCACACACACACCACACATAAACACAGACACAAACGCACACACACGATAACACAGACATAAATGAACGCACACATTCATCACACAACACAAATGCACACACTCCTCACACAAACACAGACAAACGTACACACACATCACACATAAACACAGACAAACGCACACATGCATCACATGTGAATACAAACACAAATGCACACACGCATCCTGGAATCAGGGAAGACACGTCACTTTTCCGTTCTGGCACGCAGCAGGTGCCGGGAAGTGCTCCGGGAAGCTGAATGGGGGATAGGGTTACGGAACAGGACACAGGCCTTCATGGAAAAACTGCCCACCTCCTGACATGGACACTTCCCAGGCTCAGGCTGTCAGAAACATTTCCCCAGTCTAAGAACATGCCACTTTGTGTATGAGGCACAGCTGTGTGACATCAGCAGCAGGAGGAACGGGGGTGGCTCTGATGTCTTGTAGGAATGCCGGTCCATTATTCATCATCAGGATGCTTTAGGTGTTTATGGTACAGGGGGAACTCTGTTTCCATGGTGCGTTTCCATGACGCCACAGAAGCAGGAGGGACAAATATCTCAGAGCTACAGACTCAGAAGCCCCAGAAGAAGGGGTTAGAAAATAAGATGGGGGTCTGCAGTCAGTCAGGCACCAGCAGGGCGGCACTCAGAAGCAGAGAACATACACAGGACAGTGCGGAGGAGAAGATACCAGCGCAGACTGCCTGCAGTGTGTCCTTCAGGTCTGGCTGAATGAGGGGTGCAGGAGTGACCGGGACCTCTTACAGCGGAGTAGGGGTAATGGGACGAGATCCAGGCGGGGCTCTGGGTCTCTGAACTCTCAAGGTCACCACCGCTCCCTATCCCTGACCTGCCTACGCCCCCTTTCATCCACACACGTACCCCCCAGATCCAAGCGGTGTGGCTGCATTGAGGCTGCACTGGGGCTACACTGGAGCTGCATCTGGCATGCGTGGGCGGGAGGGGGGGCATACAGAAAGTCCCCCATACAATATGCATTCCCTGCATGATACTTTCACTCTTTTGAAATACATTCCTTAATGATTAAGGTAGACGTGTTTCACAGGAGGGCATTAATCATTGGCTGTTAATGCACAGAAACACCGCCCCAATCTGATTGGCTGCATCCTGTCGCTATACACAGATAGCAGAGTCCCAAGGACCCGAAGACCCCGAGGTTGGCCTTTGCTTGGCCCGTCCCCGCAGCACCATCAGGGTATGACAGTGAATATTACAATGTGGGGGGTGGGCAGTTATAGCCCCACACGCAGCCAGCTGTGTTGTTATGCAACTCTCACGCACAGTGTCTGGGGGGGGTCCTGCTACAGGAGCTGGTAGGAATGTGCTATGGGGGGGGGTATATTCCACACTCCCACGCAACAGCTTCTAAGAGATAAAACAGACTCCAATCTGACCTGTCACCCCCCCACACACACAGCAGACCTCCCGATCACTGCCCACCCCTGTACCCACCTGTCCACGACACTTTGATAAGACTCATGTACAGCGCCCCCCACTGACCCCAAACTCCAGCCATCAGCATCCATGGCAGCATGAGGAGCATCTCAGATTAAAACGCTCCACCCCATTTTCCCCACTCACTCCATGGCATAAAGACAGGGGCCACAGTGCTACAGCAAAAATACCTGCCAGCTTCAGAAACAGGGTGAAGGCAAAACAGGGGAGGACAGGTATTACTGAAACATTCATAGCACAAGTACTATTAAAATTTTATTTTATTTTTTATGATCAAAAATTATAAGCTTGAATATTAACAAAACTCCAGACTGTTACAGCCAGCTTTGGACGAAATTAAGTCGGTATCTTTGAGTGTGACAGGTGCATGGCTGGCCTGCCCCAGCGCCTGGGGCATGGGGCCGCCCCTAACTCTGGCCCCTCCCCTGCCTCCTCCACTCAGCTGCCCCAGTGCCTGGCCCCACCCCAAATACTCGCCCCTCCCCTGCCTCCTCTACTCAGCTGCCTACAGGAGAGAATGCAAATAAGCCCAGTGCCTGGCCCCACCCCTAACTCTGGCCCCTCCCCTGCCTCCTTCACTCAGCTGCCTACAGGAGAGAATGCAAATCAGCCCAGTGCCTGGCCCCGCCCCAAACTCTAGCCCCTCCCCTGCCTCCTTCACTCAGCTGCCTACAGGAGAGAATGCAAATGAGCCTCTCGCGTTTCCATGGACACTGTGAACACAAGTCTATTTCTGGCATGTTGAATTCAATGGGGATCCGCAGAATGGTCAAGCAAGGGGGGAGAGGCATATACGGGGGAAAAACTAGACCATTGTGCTGAGAGTGAGCGAGGCCGCAGCCCACGGACACATCGGTCACATTGGTCACGCTCCAGACATGTCACCTGACTGGCTACATTCAGCTTTTGATGGGGATGCAAGACATTTTTTCCCTCCTGGAATCCAGAGGCAATAGGCCTTATGGAAAACCCTGTGATGTGACTCACAACAGTCTGTTTCACAGTGCCGTGGATAACTGGTCACACCACACCCCGCCTTTCCTCAGACACACACAAACACACAATCCATAGCTGGTGTCCTTTGTAGGAACTGATATAAAAACTCCAGACCTTTCAGACTTCCTAATCAGCACCAAGGCAAAGGAAGGCAGCCTAGCCGAGACCACAAAGTGGAATGGGGAGGTTTCTGATTACCAGTGTCAAGAAACAGGACACTTCTGCCAAGCTGTTCGCCAATGTGTAATAAAAAAGTAACAAGATCCACCTTCCATAAGCTCACATTCAGCAGAGGGACACGGGCAACTTAGGGTCGATCCTGGGGAGGCATTCCATGGCAGGGAACACGCCATGGGCAAGATATAGACACCAGTTCACTCACCCACCAGACAGCAGGAAGCCCACATACACTCCTAGGCACGGGCAGAATGGGGAATCAAACCCACAACCCACAAGGCCATGGCACTACCCGCTGAGGCACCATGACACCCAAAACTAACCAGCTAATAAAAGTAAAGGATTACATGCACACAGAATTTACTACCGACAAATGAGGTGTTAAGAGCCCCGTGTGGATAGATTATCATTGACGCTTTCAATCTCTGTATGCATTTCATGGGTGCAGAGAGACCTATGTGGTCCATTTCCATCTCAAAAAACACAAAAACGTTTACATCAAAAAAAGTCATGAAAGTGCCACCAGTTTCCACCAAAGCGAATTTCCCCCCACTAGTAGCCCGCCTGTGCAGCCCCATGCAGAGTCACTCTTTATGGGCAGACACGGCCTGTGCAGCCCCATGCAGAGTCACCCTTTACGGGCAGACACGGCCTGTGCAGCCCCATGCAGGGTCACCCTTTACGGGCAGACACGGCCTGTGCAGCCCCATGCAGGGTCACCCTTTACGGGCAGACACGGCCTGTGCAGCCCCATGCAG
>JAODKL010000040.1:3351736-3385758 GCA_026780765.1 Petrocephalus schoutedeni
AAAAATGTGGTAGTGATGCTGGAGTACAAACCGGCTCCATAAAGGGGGTATGGACAGGTTTGGTGTGGCCACCCACAAGCCAAGCGACCCAGTAGGGGGGTCCAAGCTAAAGGGCCAATCGCAACAATGCAACACTGGAGTGTGCAGATGTGTGCTGGGGGGGTGAAACAGGTGGGGGAATAAAAAAAAAAAGTCTCAAATCATACCAGAGTACTCATAGCACAGTGCCACGGTCATACAGGTTAAGCCCTCTCCAATTAGAAAAGCGATCCATAATCAGCTCCTACAGCACTGACTTCCTGTTTGCCTATAACCTCACTGCAGCAGTGGTCAAGGTCTGGAGCAGCATACCAGCACACAGCACACCGTGCTAGTGTGTCAGTGGGGAGCACACGGGACAGAGAGAGCATACAGACCTTAACCCCATGACGAGAGACCCACGTCAGACACAACCATCGCTTAACGTGATGAGACAGTGCACAGGTAGAACACTTAATTAACTCAATTACGCAATCTTACGAAGCATGGGACCTGTAATCTGAGGACGAGAATCCACACAAATCCCCGAATACCTCACGAACGCAGTGGCTGAAGACAAGCACAGGCAGAGCCCTGAGAACAAGAGAGAACTCACGGAAACCATAATTCGCCTAAGGAGAAAACTCCAAAGAACGCTTTAATAACCTGAGGACACGAAAGAGACCAAACACAGAAGCCCTAATTAACCAAAGGATCCGGCCTCTCTTTTATCCCCGGACAGGAGTCCAGATACACGCCACGGAGAGGCACATGTCCAGACACAGCCCTCACACGAGCCAGAGCACTGGAGGGTGTAATTAAACAGAAGAAACATACAAACTGAATACAAGGAGGTCAAAACAGCACGTGCTCCATGTGGGCATGCAGAGCACGGCAGACAACAGCCAAAAGGGCAGGTCTTAAAACCCGGAGGCGATGCACAGATATTTCATCACGACTGGATCTGACTCTGAGCAGCAATCTGAGTATGTTTCACAGCCCCAAATAATACTCAAAACTCACAGGTCTAGGCAGCACAAACAGAACAAAACAAAACTGCTGCATTTTTGTAACCACTGTCTTATTAAATGTTTGACAGTCAGCAGCTCCGTGTTACGTTAAGTACTGCAGTTTTGAACCCAGGGAACATATTACACACATGGCCAAGAGCCAGGATCTGGGGGATGAATCCTCAGCTGATGCTGCTGACTTCAAGAGAGACTTATCCAATTAAAACTGATCCCAGAAATGCAGGGCATGGTCCATAGGATGCCAGTGCATTGCAGGACACACACACACCTCATCCACGATGCCATTCAAGTTAAAACAGCCCCTAGCTACCTTTGTTCTGAACATTAAACACTATGGTTGTGATCTTTTTTTTTTTTTACAAATTGGGGTCCTTCTCAGGCGCCTTTGTACCGACAGGTATTCGCGGTTTTGTTGCACGGTATCTTCCCTTCCCTTCTTCATCAGGTGAGAAACACCCCGACATAAAAAAACGTGTAACATTACACAGCGGCGGGAAGACCACAAAGGCGGCCGTAAAAGCCGCTTAGGCGCAGCGCCTGAGGATTCGCTCCTTTCGCAGGGCATCGCATGGCAGGACTGCCGGGATGGGCAGGAAGAACAGGACTTCTTAAGCGGAACCTCCGTACGACCCGCCCAATAAGGAGCAGATGGCACCGTAACACACGCACAGCCCCGTAAGGCCACGCAAGCCGAGCTGCGTGTACGTGCCGGATGCGGGCGAATAATGCATGTGACAGGTACCAAGCGGGACCCGACCCGGCCGGTCCCGGACTACCTGGAGGATTCCGTGGCGAAGTCCCCCCCGTCCAGCAGGCGGACCTTGCAGAAGAGCACCCCGTTGACGAACGGAACGGCAGACAGTTCTTCCAGAGTGAAGTGCGTGTGAAACTTGAAGCGCTTCTTCTTCATGAGGAACGCCATTTGACAGCCGGGGGTCCGGGCCGAGCGGAGCGCCGTCCGCCCTGGGGGCAGACAGAGACAAAGGCGCGTCTCACACAAAAGCGGCGCTCCGGCGACAAACGGGACAGCGTTGCGGGGGGGGTACCGACTCCGCCGCTTCAGTCCGGAGCCTGCAAATCCGTCCGGAGAAGCATCCGTCGGTTCCGCATCTCCGCTCGAATAGTCTTCGCTATGCTAGTCCGGCCAGTATCTGTGGTAGAAATAAACATGATTGTAATCTGACAAGATCTGCAATAATTTTTCATTTAAATCGATGCATATGCCGGCACGATCTGCAATAAAAATGCACTAAAAAGTCAATGCATACATCGTCAAGATCTGAATTAAAATAAAAAAATATTTTAAAAAAGCATCTACCGGGAAGGATAATTAGTTATGACTGTTACGAACTTCTCTAAAGGTGACTGGCTCATTTATTCCGGTTGGGTCCCGTTAACCAGTTGCCCGGCAATAAACAATAAAGAGTGGAGTGGCCCATGCCGGTTCCGCGGACCGAATCCTCCCCGCGTCCCGGTTCCGCGGACTGCATCCTGCCCGCCCCGGTTCCGCGGACCGAATCCTCCGCGCGTCCCGTTTCCGTGGACCGCATCCTGCCCGCGTCCCGGTTCCGCGGACTGCATCCTGCCCGTCCCGGGTTAGCGGACCGAATCCTCCCCGCGTCCCGGTTACGCGGACATTAAAAACTTGCCCCTGGACCGAAGCGCCTCTTGATCGTATCGCATACTCACAGTAAGCCGGGTTTTCCGAACGAACCGGACCGGCGCGCCCCGGCGAGCTGGAGCCCAGTCCCCTACGCCGTGATCCGGACGGTTCGAGCGGAGACCCTCGCAGGGCTGCAGCCCGACAGTCCCGGAAAAAAACACAAAAACAGCGCGATCGGTATTTCTCGGCCGGTGGGCACGGTGCTGTGCAGCGGTCCGCCGGGACGGAGGTCCGACCGCTCCGACGGCAGCAAGGGGCAGCGGGGGCCGTCCGCACAGCTGCCGCGGCAGATGGTTTGGACTAGCCGACTGTAGCTACGCTCCTCGGGCTTTGTGCCGAGCGCACGTCCGCCCCCGTGCGCGGGGGGGGGCGCCGCCTAGCGTTCGCCGTGCTCACTACACCGGCGACGGCCCATCTGCATTCTGTGCGAAGTGCAGCGAGCGCTAATGGTGAGGCTCGGCTTTGGTGAGAGTCTGACATGGTGCTTTACAGCACTGTAGGAAAGGCTGCGATTTATTGAGCGGTTTTCGGATTTACATATCGCAAGTGGAGCATAGAGAAGAAGGAAAAGCAGCCGGCGTTTCTCCGCCAGAGAGGAGCATCTGCCCGTCGTTTTCGGTGCTGCTCGGCCGCTCTCAGACCTGCAGCCCTACAGACTACAGTCTCTTTCTGGCATATTTTCCGAAGTCTCTTACGAGACTTGCGGTTACGTTAACGTAACGTAAACTGTGAGATCCTTTGACTTTTATCATATAAGGTAAATGAAAGGACACCAATACTTTTCTGTCAGGAGAAGGACAATTGCGTACTATTAAGCATTGTGAGCAGGACAGTAATGTAGGGCCCATCAGCTGACAATGCAACTTTCTTTAATAACAAACATCCGGTTTCAAAACTTACATTATAGCCAGTAGTTTTGACGTAGAGAACTATTATAAAATGAATGGTATGCATTAAGACCTGTGGTTAGTGAACAAATAAATGTACTATTACCATGTATTTTTGTCTGTGTGTGTTTTTCTGCGAGTGTGCGTGAGTGTGTGGTACCAATGACACAAAGGAGCTCTGGAAATGTGTGAGTTGCATTGGAAGCTAACAACAGTTACAGGTTTAAGTGTTGGATCTGTGTGTGGAGTTTGCATGGGCATTGCACATTGGATTCCACACACAGCACACCAGGAACCCTTGGTGTCTGATCGTGTGAGTATAAGTGAGTTTGTTGAAGTGTGTAATCGTGTCAATACATATAAGTGTATGTGTGTTGTCCTGTTCAGTGTGTACCCTGACTTGTACCTTAATGAATAAGTGCACAGAAGAGTTTTTATCACCACCTGTGATAAAAGTTATTCTGTGCATTGCTTTTAAACAATGTAGGTTCCGGACATTGAAATATTTCTTTCAGTCTCATAAATATCACGTCTCTGGTGGTTACTGTACACAGGATCTCTCCCCCTCTGTACTAACTCCTGCATTTGCTCTTCAGCATCTCAGTAAAGGAATTGCTCTCATCCTGATGGTGATTGGGAGTCTTTCCAGGATATATAAAGCCAAATTAAAGTACCAATATAAGCGCGCATTCACTATTAAAGCTTAAAAGCTTTTCAAAAATTCCAGCCATTGTACTGTCATGGTGATGAATGATGGAAGAGAGAGAGTCACTGAACACTGGAGAGAGATGCAGTTCAGTCTGTACAATAAGCCAAGTTTAAGAACACAACAGCTCAGTAGTGTGTGCACCATGGATAGGCACCTGCGTGGTATGTCAGCCCATGTCTAGACACCAGAGGTACTCAGTACTGCTGAGGTACCCTGAGCAAGGTACTGTCCCCGAGCACTGCGCTCACGTAGCCGCCCCCTGCTGTGTCACGATGTCACATGGGTTAAAAGCAGAGGACACATGACAATTAATCACCGTCACTACTGGACAATGTAGAGGCGGTAATTTATCTATCCGCATGTTGAATGATGTATGTATAACTGAAGCTGAGGTGCTACAAAGCCTAGCCAAGCTTAAAAGCAAATAAATTGCCCTGATGGCATTTTACCTATAGTTTTAAAATAGATGAGGGATATTACTTGTTAACCTCTAATCTTGCTATTCCAGATATCCTTATCTGCTGGTGTGGTACCTTTTGATTGGAGGCATGCCAACATAACACCCATATTCAAAAACGGTGATAGAAATAATCCATCAAATGATTAGTGTAACTTGCATAACTGGTAAAGTTATGAAGGCTCTAATCAAAGTGAAAATGGTAGATTACCTGGACTCAAGTAACATTTTGAGGGATAGCCAGCATGGAACATTTTCCATGCAACACTGACAGCATGGAGAGGTCGATCCTGTTTAACAAATATGCTGAAGTTCTTTGAGGAAGCTACTTGGGAAGTTGATGATAAGAAGGCCTATAATGTCATCTACTTAGATTTCCAGAAGGCCTTTGATGCTCCTCCCTAAGTTCAAAGCGACAGGGATTTTAGGAACTGTAGCAACCTGGATTGATATCTGGTTAACATATAGGAAGCAGCGAGTAGTTATTAGGGGCACAATGTCTCGGTGGGTCTGTGTTCATAGTGGGGTACCACAGGGTTCAATTTTGGGGCCACAATTATTCCTAGTTTATATAAACGATATTGATACCAATATATACAGTAAATTGGTCAAATTTGCAGACGACAACAAGGTGGGTGGTGTAGCGGATACAGAAATAGGTAAGTGCAAGGTAATCCATATAGGGAACAAAAGACACAAGTATTTTATGGGTGCCACGGAAATACAGGAAGCTGATTGTGAAAAAGACCTTGATGTATGTATTGATGCTTCCATGTCCCACTCTCGCCAGTGTGGGGAAGCAGTTAAAAAGAGATGGGTTACATCTCCATGTGTGTGGAGTTTAAGTCAAGGGAGGTAATGTTAAGACTTTACCATTCCTTGGTAAGACCCCACCCAGAATATTGTGTGCAGTTCTGGTCACCTTACCTTAAAAAGGACATTGCTGCCTTAGAAAGGGTTCAACACAGGGCTACAAAAATGATTCCTGGTCTTAAGAGGAATGTCTTATGAGGAAAGGTTAGCTGAGCTGAATCTGTTCAGCCTCGAGCAAAGGAGACTAAGGGGAGACATGATCCAGGTATGTAAGTTTCTAACAGGTCTGGATGCTGTCCAATTAAATAGTTACTTCAACATTAGTTCAAGTAAAAGAACTCGTGGCCATAGTTGGAAATTAGTGGGAGAACATTTCAAACTGGAGTTTAAAACTTCTTTACACAGCATGTAGTTAGAGTAGGGAATAGTCTTCCTGTTAGTGTAGTGCAAGCCAAATCCTTGGGTTCCTTTAAAGCAGAGCTAGACAAGATTTTAACATCACTGAGCTACTAGTGGAATTCTCCCCAAACAAGTTTGATGGGCTGAGTGGCTTCCTCTCGTTTGTAAATTTCTTATGTTCTTATGTTGGAGGAGAAAACAGGGGCTCCATGTATGCAGATCAGGGTTTGAAGCCTCAACGCTGGAGGTGTGAAGCAGATGTGCTGCACAGACCGAGTGTTTGTGACCTCAGAGTGCTGCAGCATGACGGATCTGACGGATTCACACCTCTCTCTGGCAGGCTCTCACCGTGGCTTACCCACAGACAGAATCCATTTTTCACTGTAATCAGTTTGCTGACCTCCATCCTCTCCATATATCACCATGTCTTTTTCATTCAAACATATAAACCTACTGATAATCTTCATGGTATTCATGAACCTTAAAATTCCCAACAGTAAATATTCATCCATGCATTCATCTTCCATAGCCTCTTATGCAGCGCAGGGGCACAGTAAGTCTGCAGCCTATCACAGGAAGGGGACAAGCTGGATAGGATCAAAGTAAGGGCATGTACAAGGGCAGAGCCAGAGGGGCACTGGACCTCGCTGAAAGCTGTTTGGCCTCCAGAGTGCCCCCTCCCCTATCACTCACCAATTTGAAACACATCATTGGTTAATAATAAGGACGGCCCCTCTGTGTGAATTTCAGCCCCTCTTATGACACCCAACCATGAAAACCTCCTAAGATTTTCCTTGAATGAAAGGCCATCACAGGGAATATATTCACATACTGCATGCAATTTAGAGACAGCAGGTCACCTGACTGCAATTTTAGACTGATGGTGGAAAATGTGCATCCCATTCACCGTGGGGCCCAGCTTTGTGCGCTGTGCTGCCTGGGACAGGCTCCAGGCCCCCCTGCGACCCTGATCAGGATAAACGGATGGATGGATGAAGGGAGGAAAAGAACATACCCAGAGGAAAGTGGCACAGAAGTCAAGCAAACAGGCAGAAAAGAAATGAACAACCCTGGAGGTTTGCAGTCGGTATACCATCATTCGAGTAAATATCATAAGATGATATATTTCATGATCACTATATTGGTGGCAATTCAAACTAAACATTTTATTTCAAATGAAAATATAAGAGTATAAACATCAGTTTCCGTACAAAAAATACAACTCTGTACTGTTGAATTTATTATCATGCTTTGATGTAACACATACACATTTGCCATATTTATGACGAGCCAGGCATTTTCAAACATTCCCTAATAAACCAAAATCAGAAAATGTCATGAGATCCCCCCCCCCAAACACCCTGATGAGGTTTGAATAATGGACACATGCTTGACAAGGTCTCATCTTTCCATTCTGAAAGTGGCGAAACCAAGTTACCCTGTTATCATAACTGCTGGGCAGGATGGACAGGAGGTATGTGGTTAGACTAGCACTGTATGTTCCTTTGACTCTATGCGTCTTACCAAGATATTATATTTGACTTCTAAATATCTCCCAACCTAAGAATCTGTAATATTTCCTTGAAGGAGACTTTCTTCTAACCACAGGAAACTGCACACTGACATTCATTTATCCAAATGTTATTTTTCCATAGATAATATATAAAACAGTATTTAATTTCAAAAACACCATTGTAAATCTCCTGTTAGTTTGTAACAGAAATAAGATTTCCCAAATATGCCAAGCATTACTCTTAGAGCAAGGCACAAACTCAGCTTCAAAACATAAAATCAAACATAAGAAATGATACAATAGTTCATAAAAAATAAAATTTACATTTACAGGTCCTTCGAAAGTTTTTCCCCCCAGCCATTTAAAGTGAAAAACTGAGTAGCTTTCAAAATATTTTCCATTTGCATCTGTAAATTCCTGCTTGTTGGCTACAACGGCCCATGCACGCGCGCACACACACACACACACACACACACACACACGCACGCGCGCACGCACAGCCTACTGCATGTCCTCTGCTTGCTGTGCTGGGGTGGATTTGCTCTCAGCTCCATCAGACGGTACCCCAGGAGCAGAGCTGTTTATATTGCTCTGCAGAAACTTCCGGAAATCCTTGAGGGCGGGCCGGAACATCTGGATGAGGGCGATGAGGGCGGCCTGCGTGCCCTCCAGGGCCTGTGCCTGCCTCTCCTGTGCGCAGGCCTGCGCTTCCTGCGAGCGGCGGATCGTCTGCAGCAGGTCGTTCTGACTCTCCAGGTGCTGGGCGATCTCGCGCACGTGCAAGTTGGTCACCTTCTGCTCCTGCAGCAGCTTGGCCGAGTTGAGGGCGATACGGCTCTTCAGCTCCTGGGGCTTGATGGAGCACTCGGCCTGCGCAGACAGCATCTCCACCGGCTCTGTGGTCACCGTGACCGGGGTCTCCGTCGTGCAGTACTCCACCACACCTTCTTCCAGCGTGTGGTACGTCGTCTCCGCTGTTCAGGAGAACAGGACAGGTGCTCAGGAGCCCGGCTCTCACCCATTCTGAATGATGTTTTACCATGTAAACCTTTCCCTACATGACATCTTTTAAAAATCCCATGACTAGTACAACTAATAAGCCTGAAACATCTAATGGCGTACTATAACTGTGAAATAAGAGGCCTATTTATGGAATTTTTCCACTCTAATGAACCACCTTTTAAGGTTCTGACAGTTTTAAATGATAGAATTCTCCGCACTTATGCTGGAATCTTTTTTTAACGTAAAAATGTTTTACGTAATCCAAAATCCATTTTTTTTACCTTCTAGAGTTTTCTGAACTTCGCAAGCCGCAGCAGATGCCGTGGGAATATCTACGATTAAAGAGAAGAGTCATCAATTTAACAGCTTGACGGCAGGTCTTTAAACGCAGCGTCACTTAACCTTCTCAAACTGCGCCTTGTAAACAGTCACCCAAAACACCTGAGAAGTGTTTGAGGAAGCCCGTGACTGCATCATGTATACAAAATAATGCATGGAAAAGGGAAAATGGGAAGAATGAAATAAAGAATGCCAGAAGACAACAGAGGAGAGGAACCAAAAACTCCCGACTCAGGAGAAAACCTCTGGTGGGTCGAGTGGCTGCCCGCGCCCCGGTGCATGCTAACGCCATAAAGGAGAGAGCAAATGAGCATGCTTAAATAACCGCCGGCTGTAAACTGTGGTCAGAGACCATCAGTGAGCCAATTCTCCATTCCGGTTTTTGTAAGTCGGTAAAAACAAACTGGACTCTCCAAGATATTCAGTTCTCCAAGAAAATCCCCTTAGCTCCAGCGGGCCCGTGTCTGAGTCCCCATTACCTGCAGTTAAAGAGGCGTGTCGTCGCGCATTAAATTCAGATTAGCGGCGACCCGGGGTCCGGCAGCGCCGGCAGGGGGCGCGCTGCGCGCACACACACGCACGCGGCGCCGGCAGGGGGCGGGCTGCGCGCACACACGCTGCGCCCAGAGACTGCCCGTTCCGGCGTACGAAAACTTACTCTGCGTTAACGTTACTGTCGTAGCTGAGCTCATGGGCACAGGTACCGCGATCTCTGCGCCGCCGTCTCCCGCAGGCAAGCTGATGATGGTCGCCTCTCCGAGGAGGTTGCAGATCCTCTGCTGCATGGAAGTGAGGATGACGGGGACCGAGGTGCAGTCGCCTGTTCCCTCCATCGCCGCCCGCGCCTGGGCCACTTTGCGACGGACCTCAGTCTTCAAGTCGGACCACTTTTTCTTCACCTCGGCCAGCTCCCGCTGACAAGTTGTCACGGCGTTGACCCGCTTTAGGATCTCTACCCACGCGTTGTTTTTCGTTATATGTGTGACTCCAGCATTGAAGTGGTTAACCAGTATATGCTTTTGTTTCTCCATTTCCTCCACTATAATTTCCACTTCCCGCTCTGAGAAATTCATTTTTCTCTTCTTCGCTTGCGATGCCATTTTATTAGAAATCACCCGTTTTAAAAATCTCAAAACGTGCGTAGTATACGTAAAAATAGTAGGTTTTTCTTAATAGGACTGCGCAACGGAATGGCTTCCAGAATCGACTTCTTCCTCCTTCGAGCAACGCTTACGTCCGTAATGGCCGAAGACCCGCCTTTTTAGGAAATTTGTCGTCCCATTGGCCGGTTTTCGCACAGCTGCTCAAAATGTCGTTGCTGCCATTCGCTGAAGTAAATATCATTCATGCACAACGTAGTCGTCGTAGTGGCAGATCTACTTTGGGACGAAAAACCGGTGGGATTTAGCAGTATAGGGTTAGTGTATGCTTATATTTGTTATACTTACACGTGTGTTTAACATGCGCAGTTTATCGACGAGTTACGTGAAATACCAGGATTTGTTTTTTTTCCGTATTCACTTACTTGGGTGTTGCTTTGTGGGGACGATGCTTTGTGTTACTCTGCATGCGTCCGTAAATGAGTACTTATGCCAGTCGTAAATATGAATATTTGTTTTTGACTGGCAAGCTTCTTGAGAAATTTACGGTTACTGATTCTTGGTCAGCGTAAGAAAGCGACTGTCGCTTGGCACTATCTGTAACAGTTATCTATATTTTCTACATAGTGTTCTTGCGCTGTCAAAATATAATTTTCATGTAGTTTGTTTGAATTATGCTCTTGCCAATTATGCCAAGTCTTCTGTTTATGTCTGTTGGAACTTTCAAATTGTTGCATTGTATTGTATGCTTATATGTAAAAATCGTTTCACGATGCACTGTTGACATTTTATTTGCTGCATGGCGTGGTATATTTAAGTGTAAATATTTTCTTTTATTATGAACTTTGTTTCTCAACACGAATAAAAGACAAAATGTCTGTAAAAATAACATCCCTTTGTGTTTTTGTTCGAGTTGAACTTCTACACATCTGCGCTACTTTGATACACTGCCTGGCCAAAAAGCCACCGTTTGCATTTAAATCAGCAAGTACTTATGAGCCAATGACTGGATCATTATTACAGCTCAGCAACGTTATGCAGGAATAAAGTGACGTCAGCTGAATGGCCAGGTTATCCCATCAATGGCCACCACAGAGTCATGACCCCATTGAAAGTCTTTGGGATGTGCCTACGAGTGATTCAAGCCACTTATCACCAGTACAACATCTCGGCGAAGAAAATGCAAATCTGGATAAAAAAAATGTTCTGGTTTTGTATAAGCACGTGGGAACAACGCCATGACGAATGTGCACCACAGTCAAAGCTAAAATTAAAGCGTGCCAGTGTATGTTAAGCGTATAAATGTGCTACGCTAAGCATGTAGGTTACACTAGAGGGAGCTAGAGAACACTGAATGGCATTGAGTGATTCAAAGTATATGCTGAATTGCTCTACTTTTATTTTCTGTTTATGTTCACTGCATTGTTTGGTTTCATACTTGTTTGCCCTTCTCCACCTAGTCTCTGTTGGATCTATTTTTTTGTAAAATGCATGCCAGTAGGGCAGGTAGGACCTGTATTTCGGCTGGCTGTTTGATAAACATGGACATTTGAGACCTCAGTGCTAGTGAAAATCTGAACATAAATGCGTAAAATGAAATCATTAGTACGTTCCCTGAAAGTGCCCTGTGATGTCACAGACTGGAGTCACTTCTAGAAATGTTAGTGAAATATGTGGCTCTGTGGATTAGGATTCTGAAGGCAAATGTAAAGTATAGTCAAGGTAGCAAAGACAGGAGAGGTTGTGTTAAATGCAAAATAATCTCTGTGAGACATTGCTCATAGAGGTTATCAGACAGCAATTAAACTGTTCAGCATCATTTCTGTGAGTATTGAATCTGGTGCGTATTTAAATTGGGAGTTTCGGACTGACAGTTGCAGATTAGATATGATGCTTTCTTTGTCAACTGTGCAGGTACATTGGAAGGCTTCTGTGGCATATACCACCCTAGGGTCCTTTGGGATACACACATATGTACAGATGTACAGGGGAGAGTGAAGCTTTGGGGTCAGAGTTCACAGGCGGCTGTTTTTCCAGCACCCCTGGAGCATTTTGGGGGCGAGTTGAAGGACCTTGCTCAGGGGCCCAACGCTGATATGACTATTCTGCAGAGCTCAGGATTCAAACCAGCAAACTTCCAATGAAAGCCACAGAGGCCTAGCTCACCCAGGTGAGCCATACACCATAAACCTCACTTTGGAGCTGGATGGCCTTGGGTGGGTGTCTATCCCATGGTTATGTTAGTGAGAACGATGGGCCCTGGAGTTGTTCTCAAGAGTCTGGTAGCGAATCTAAAAGTGTAATGATTGACTGCTGTATGTGTCGTATCTACCTTAATTGTACCACCTTGTCCCATGAGCCTTTTGGGATGTTGTTTGGGACATTTCCTGAGTGTCACAGTGACCCTGTGACATCAAAGGGATGGGGTTTGCTGCGTCATGCCGTCTCTGGATGTTCCAAAGTTCACAAGGCACCAGATGCCACAAGAATGTCTTGTCCTTGCAGCACTGAGTGTTTTGTCAGCCTCATGCTTTTGTCTGGGAGTCGCCAAATCTGACAGTGTCATATAGGGGCATATCGGAAACATCACAATGTCTTTGTGGAGGCAATGAGAGACGGGATTGTGCTTAGAGAATGTCACACAGGAATGTCATGTTCCTCAGGAAGGTCACATAGTCCCACATGGAATGTTCTCCTGTCTGCACTGCTGTTAAAGTTTGATTTATACTTCTGTTTGTCTTATCAGAGTGAAATGCAGGACATTCAGGAACTATTAAGAGAAAAAAAATAATTCTAAATACATGCAAATAAAGGGCAAAAGCAAATAAAAATAAAGATTTTTGGAAACCAGATAATGTTGTAAATGACATACAATGAATGTTGACATATATCTCTTATGTGAGATTGACAAAATAAGATGGCCAGTGTAAAGAATGTGCAGCAAGTGTAATTAAATGTTTCTGGTGGTTTTATCAAGGCTTATTCCGCAGAATCCCTCCTTGGACTTGAGCCAACAGGCTTTGGAGTCATCATCAATAGCCACCATGCTGCAGAGGTGAAGCTGTCACCCGCTTCTGGGAAATAAGTATCTCTGAATCATTCGATTATCCGAAATGTTATGACAATTGATGGAATGAATCTGGTTCAACAAGTAATGCACAAAAGTATCTATCTGCAGTTTGATCACTGCCTTCCTGCATTCCAGCTGAGTGCTCTAGGCATTCATTTAAAATTTTAAATAAATTTTTATAAATCAAAATGTTGTATATAGATTCAACTTCCAGTTCTAATTGGAGCACATCAGTGAGCGAGAAACGTTATTTAGGTTCTCATGTATGTCTTGACAATAAAATTGACAATGAAACATCTTTGAATCTCTCTTTGAATCTATTTTGAGTCCACTGATTCAGTGTTTCGATACATATTTGTTTCACTTTCGATACATATTTGTAACTAGCAGCACACTTTACTGGAAGGTCATGTTTTATTATTGCTGAATGTGACATCTTGCAAAGAGCACATTGTGAGTGATTGTGATTGTCATCTCAACCAATGGAGCAGCAGACTCTATCCCCGCAAGGCAAATGATTCGGCAGTTCTGACCTCATGAAGGATACATCCCGCATCCAACACGATATGTTTATGTTTAATTACTTTCTGCTTATACGCTGCACTGCAGGAAATGAGAAAAGCTCATTTAAGGGTCAAATCCCATTGAAGTCAGACTGGCAGCTACCCTGATGGCTTTGTATACCTGAGCAGAAGAGACCAGCCCTGCTGGGTTGGGCTTGGTGTGGTAACCGTAACCCTCACCCCAACACTAACCCTTCTACCCCACTCTGTCCTGTCATCTTCGGATTACTGTGACTGCAGATATTGTTTGAGTACATAAATGTGTAATACAAGGGCCTCTGGTTTAAAGGATTCTGCTGTTGTTCCCTTGTACAGATTGACAAAAATTGTCGTGCACTATTTTATAATTAATTTAAAGTTTTGGTAAAACAAGCACTGGTGACAGAAGCATTAGATAAGCAACATATAACTTTTATTATATGAAAGGTGTTTTTCATGCCTAGAATACTCAGCTGGAATGCAGGAAGGCAGTGATCAAACTGCAAGACAGAATGGTTCTATAAATGAAAAAGTACGCTGAAGAGTCACATGTCCAGTTCAAAGTGTAAACTCGAGTGTAAAAGGGCGACAGTTCAAGTATCAAGATAATACAAGTAGCAGATGGAAGGTGCCTCTTAAAAACTCCCCTGTCTCCTCCTGGTCTTAATTTAGTGCTTGCCTCCAGAAGCAGTCTGACCATGTGGTGAAAGAGGATATCATATGTGCTGCACTTTACTGCAGGTGGTACAGCAGAACTGTTATGGAGTACAGGATTGTTGTATGGATGTGTAATTTGGCTCATTTATGATGTGATGCGTCCATCCACCTGTTATTCAGTGTGGGTTCCTCGTGCATTATGATGTTATAACATGAAACGACATTACATACTGAGTTATCCTGTCCAGACTTCTTATCAAATTAACTGTCTGAAAACTACCCAAGTTTTGTTTTAATATATTTCAAATGAAGTCTTTAATAGTGAAGGGGTAGGTGACAGGGGTTTTATGATGCTTATGGCACTATTACTCTTTCATGCAGCATTGCAGAAATTAAACAGATCTATATAATTATTTCTCTGGCGATTTGCTGATGAAAGTCTCCTAGACTTTGATTTCTGGTTTGTGGGTCCTGGAACACAAACAGGTCTGTTGGGCTTGGAAGTCAACAAGCATAAAAAAAAATTAGGGGAAAAGCTACGCAAGTTAGGGGGTGTAGTGTTATTTATCACCCATCCCCTGTTACTTATTACATTTAAAAGTTTTTACAGTGTCTGTATATGGTCAGGGATCAGAACAAGCCCTGGTTGATCCAGAGAGTGCACTTTGACGTGGTGCTGTACCCTGGGACACGGCTGCTGTTGTGTATATAACCCGCATGTCCTGTGTAGCGTCAGGGTGCCCATACTCATGTTGTTATGCACGTTCAGATATGTGCTGACGTATACAGAACTAATTGGTTAATGATAAATTCCTGTGACTGAAATAGGTGACATCGAAAAGGAAAAAACAACAAATCCTTTAGTCTAAGGTTCCAAAAGAGTACATTCTGTGTTGCTGGCTATGTGAATTACGTGAGATACGATTTGTTTCCATTTTCGCAAACATGAGCCTGATGGATTTTAACCAGCGTTTGTTAACCCTCAGTCCTCAGGGTCCACAGACAGTCCCCATTTTTGCCCCCTCCCAGCACACCTGAAGCAAGCAATCAAATGATCAAGAACACAGAGTACCTGGTAAAGGTGTGTTCAGAGTTGGGGTTCTTTGAGAACTGGGTTAAGAAACACAAAAAATCGATCTCATCATTTTATCTCGTACTGTGTTCATCATGATACCCATGCAACATCCCGTCCATTATCTATAGATGAAAGAAGCGCATACAGTATGCTGACAAAATGTATAGGTACATATTGTTTATTAAACATTCCACAAGTATGTTTCAGCTTTAAATAACAAACAGGAGCTGGAGGCTAAGGGCCTTGCTAAAGGGCCCACAGACGTGAATGCTCTGCTGAGGCAAATAGTCACTGCAGAAATGCTAGCAGCTGAAACAGCCCAGTGGGCACAAACAGGTGGAACAGACATCATGGAAACAGGCAGTTTTTCAGCACAAGGAAAAGATGGGTTAATTAGACGAATGCAATGCACAAACTCTACTTTTTTTTGTTTGGTCTTGTGAGGGAAACCTCTTTTTCACTATTATGGGTTAAAATACCAGAGGATATGGGGTTAGGGGAGGGCGTACCTACAGTATCTTTGTTTATTGGGCCCCCAAATCACTAAACCCACCTCTGGGTACCGTATGATGTCATAGGTATCTCACAATGACATCAGACAGGTGATATCATGATGTGATGTCACTGTGAGATCATTATGAGATTAGGATTTGATCTCATATATGTTACATATTTATGACATGGTGATGTCTAATATATATCATGCCTTGACTGGGATATCACACCACAAATCTGCTCTAATGCAATTGATATATTAGTACCCAAGCCCAATACAACACAAGGCAGGCAGGTGCAGTGGTTAGGAAAGCGACCATGTAATCGAAAGATTGCTGGTTCGAGTCCCTGACCCACAAGTGCTACTGAGATATCCTGAGCAAGGTACCGTCCCCAAGCACTGCTCCCTGGGCCCTCAAGTAGCTGCCCCCCTGCTATGTTAAATGCAGAGGACACATTTCCTTGTTGTGTGCTGTGGTGTGTCAACAATAACAATTAATCACCTTTCACAAATTGAAGTTGTAATCAAGTGAGTGATTACTAGGTTGAAGTGGTTATTAGGCAATTCTTGTGAGACTAATAATACCCATAGGAGTTTATGGAGGTGTGTCATAGGAGGTGTCACGGTTCCGGCGGGAACGACAACCCATGATGCAGGCGGTAATTTGAACAGAACATTTATTCTAATAAACAGGACACAAATAGGCACGAACAGCGAAAACCGTGAACGATGTGTAGAGGTACACATGCAGGCACGTACACATACACATACAACAATCGACAATGGGGACTGAACACAGGTGGACTAAATAGGCGAGACATCATGATCAAACACGGGGCAGCTGGGAACAATCAGGAATACTCACGTGGGGAACAAGGGGCGTGGCACAACAGGATTACATGGACAGACCGTGACAGGAGGTGTTTATGATATAAATTTTTAATATATCATTATGATTTCTTATTTACGATGCAATCATCGTTTATATTAGACCCATTTTGTTAAGGGTAAGTTACTACGTTACTAAGTCACATTCCCCTAAACATATTTTCCCCATTGAATATGTATATTTTAGTATGTAATTTTAATTAATGTGAGATTAGTCAGGAACGCATTAGTCATGTTGCAGCAGGATTGACTGTACTGAATAAGTGGTTTGGAAGATGGATCTATGGACAAACAGTGTGATTACTGCAATTTTTCTATGACCAGTTTTGGAGGAAAATTTGGAGGCCTCTGTAAAGAAGGTTCGTCACAGGGCACACAGTCACAAACTGTAGTCAATTTAGACACACCAGTTCAGCTAATTTCATCTTTGTCTGCAGGAGGAAACATGGGGGCCAAAACACAGATGCACAAAATCAAACTCACCCCCATGGAGATTACAGCTATAGTGCTAGCCTCAAATAAAATTTACAAAAACCAAAAGGGGAAAAGGAGGATATTTAAGTTCTTCTCTCATGGACACAGTTCCGGTCCATCAGAACCATTACTGCAAGACACAAGACCAGCCTCTTCCCCAGAGTGGTTGCACCACTAAAAGTCTGATCTGCAATCTACCTCTGGATTATTGCACCTTTGCATTTTATTCTATAATATATATATATATATACTATATTTATTTACAATAGATAAGTTTTATGCTTGTCTTTAACTTATGCATTTGGGTAGATTAGCTTTAGCTTTGTTTGTTTAGTTCTGTGTGTTCTGGAAGAAGATACAATGTCAAATTGTGTGCAGGCATGTTTGGCTAATAAAACTAATTCTAATTTAAAAAAGCTTGTAAGAACAACCTGTAAGAAAACAAAGTTTAGATGCTAGACTTTTTAATAGCTGTCAGAGGATTGTGGTGCACACTTAAAGTGCCCCAGACTCAATGTTCCTTTAAAGGTCAGTATGAGAGCAGCTGACCTGCTGGAGACACCCAGCTGAGTGCTGGGATGCTGGCAGCAGCAGGGGAAGAGCCCTCACCCTGTCCCCATGGTCCCACACATCACACTTAATGACACCTATCTTTAGCTGCCAGAGTGAAAGGGGATCTCAGAACATAACTGCCCCCCCATCACAAGGGACACCCAGGACACGCCTAGGTGTTCTGCCAAGCATATCGTGTAGACGGTGCAGGCACATCTTGCCATCAGCGCATAGTCCTGTATGTCAGTCAGAAACCAACACAGAAGGACAGGCTTACTGTGCATTTGGGGTGGGGGGGTCATTTCGGAAGAACGGGTCATGGTTCAGCACATGGCTCAGTCACCTGCCAACCAGTTCCAAGTTGGCAGCAGAACTATGAAGTCGTGGAGGGAGAAAACAGGCTTCAGAACCAAAGTGGGCCTGATTCCAAATCACTCAATGATTGAGTCACTGTTGCTGTGTGTCACACCGTGGTCCTGTACATATCGATGGAATAATAATAAAGCCCACTTATTATTATTACTTACTATTATTTTCTTATTGTGACTCACTGTCCGCATGTCCTGGGGGAACGCTATTCTGGGCCACTGCATACATATATATGGATGGAATGATAATAAAGCCCACTTGGCTTGACTAATGATCCAGTTTGAAGAGTGGGTCATACCTGGGACTGGCTGACAGTACACACTAGTCCTGCCCACCATGGCTTTCATAATCTAATTTCTATAACATGAGAATGAACTAAAATTTAATTAACATCTATATTTAAAATATAAAATAAAGACAAACTGCATTCCTAGCACAGGGTTGGTGCTCGTGGAGTGTGCATGTCCTCCCCTTGTCATGCAGGTTTCTGCCAATATTCCAGTTTCCTCCCACAGTTCAGAGACATGCAGGTAGACTATTTGGCATCTCTAAATTGGCTATAATGAGTTAGACTGTGTGCTGGCATCCTGTCTAATGAGTTTGCTCCCCTGCCATGTGCTCTATGCTGCCCGAAATAGGCCGGAGGCCCCACTTTGACCTTGACCTGGATTAGCAATTAGAATATCGATGGATAATAATCTGATTTTTTAAATCAACTTGTTGAACCTAAAGTAGTGAAATGTAGACTCTGTCAATAGTGCACTGTAAGAATGGTTCTCTGTCCACACTGAGCTATGATTGATTTCACCCTCAAGCATGCCAGTGTTATAACCGGAGCGCAGGCGTTTAACACAAAGCCACCTACTGGCACTGAGATGTACTGCATGCAATCCACCCCTGCAGTTAGAGCAGGGCAAGAATGCCTGGGGCTGACTGGGACATCATGCACTCTGTCAGAATGCCAGTCTGTGTCCTGGGATAGGCTAGAGAGTGGGTCACACATGATCTTAGAATAGAGAAAGTGGGGGATGCCTTATGAAAATGGCAGGAGGTATAATGGAATTTCAGGCTTTTGTTGCTATTGCATGATTTCATGCAGTCATATACAGATATAGTGTGTGCAACAAGTCCTTGAAAATTCACTTTTTATGTTCACCTGAGATAGATTGAAATGGAAAGAGGAATCCATTGTGTTAAAGCTCTCTTGATTTTAAACATAACATGGATTGGCTTAGTGGATGCCAATGTGACTTCTGTCCATCGGCGTTTGGTTTCTTCTCAAACAATGTTTGTGTTTGTGTCATTCTGTGTCTGTTTTCATATGATTCCTCTCCCATACCAGAAGACATTGTGTTTAGGTTAGATCAGTGTCTTTAAATTCTCCTGATTGGGTAGATGCATGTGTACACAGATCCATCCAGGGTGTGCCTGGGATACCCTCCAGGTTCACCATCACCCTGTATTAGGTAAGTGGTTATAAAACATGACTGTTATTAATAAACCTAGGAGCTTGACAGTAATTTATGTTTGGGCTTTTACTTTGCAAAAACATATTTCATCATACTCAAAAATGTAATTCATAAATCAAATAAAATACAGACTAGCAAAATATAATGTTTTATGTAGTCATATGAGAAATAATTGTATTTATTGTATAATACAAAATGTATGTGTTTGTAGTGAGGATATCATGAAAATATATCTTCACGGTTAAAGGATCTGTCTTTTGCAGCAGAGGTGAACGTTAACTGCATCAACAAGGTTATTTGTGTATTTATTATTTATTACTATTTTATTCTTATATTTTGGTTTATTTTATATCCCCCACAACTGTAGTTGTTTTCCAATACATGTGACAATAAAACGTCCTATCCATCCATCCGTCCATCTATCCGTATATCTATCTATCCATCCATCCATCCAATTTGTATGTTCAGAGGAAAATTGAAATACCATAATGGTAATCAAACATATAGGGAATTATTTCTTCCGGGAATCTTACATTTCGAGGGGATAGCGTTCGATCAAGGAATATTGTCCGGCGGAATTCCAGGGCTTTACGCAAATCCCGGCTATGATTAGCCAGGCTCTACGTCACCGTTGACGTAGGGAAAGAACCTCGTTAACCTCGTGAATAGCCAATGATGTGACGCGGACGACAGTAGGCGGGGTCAGGCGCCTATCCTTTGCAGCGCGCTTCTGACTCGCCGGTATTTTAGCTACACCGTCGGAGTGTGCGGCTTAGGATTTTGGATAGTATTTATTTCATTATTTATTTATTATTTAACATTCACTGATAAATTATGCTGTGCCTATGCCTTTATGTGCCCGTTTCTGACTCAGATCAGATCGAATTTGAATACTTTGAGTCGAACGGATTACCTTCGGAGTTGAAATCTCTCTTCAAATTAAGCCTGTTTCTGCCTTCTCAGGACTTTTCCACCTATCAGAAGTGGCGGAAGGTAAGCATGCGGCTTTTCTGTGAGTTTACTCTGTTTCTGTACAGTCTGGCTAACCCTAATGAATCGAGCGAAGCCGGTCAGTCACGCGACCGGCGTCTTCTCGCGCTTCCCGTGATTCATACCGAAACTTCTCGGAATGCGGCGCGCGCGGCCATATTTGGGCAAAGCGGCGTTCCGGGCGCGCGTGCGCCGTTTGTTCGGCTGCTGCCGCGATAGTGATTAGCACGTGTATGATCTAGCCTTAATGTGCGTTCTCCTGTTGGCTAGTTGTACTGGACAAGTGACTGGATTTAGCAGTTTTTCCAGTTTGTCAGTTGCTGTTTTTGTCTGACCGAACGAATGATCTGCGAAGACTCAATGTATTAATAGCGCGATTAAATGTGAAATTGGATATATGCGTAAGGAAGTGCCGCTAGCATTTTTAACGACGATTGAGACAAAACCTTGAGTCTTCTGGGTGACTGCCTGACCTACTTATCCCAAAATGATATTGTCTACGCATGGGAGGGTGTCAGGCTGAAATTTTATCTTTAGGCGCCTGAATTAAGACGGTCCGATTTGTACATTTTTAAGAATCTTGGACTATACACAAGTCTACACCGAATCATTTGCAGCCCCCAACCCCAAATGTTTAAATGTAGACCCAGCCTGCCTGGATCAACCAATAGCAACCTCCCCCCACCATCAATCTTCCTATTGCTCGTTTGATATATGACATGACCCTTATCTATGCAGATAGGTGTATGTATGGTAAATGCATTAGATTTATAAAGATGTATATTAGATTGTATTGTTACTGTGGTTAATATTGTGAATATTGTTCCCTTCTTTATTTCTTTTTTGTCACCCTCTCCACTGTCCCCCACTGCTATGACTTATCCTGTTCCTGTAAGTGTTTGGTTGCATAATAAATTCTACATATTTTTTTTATGTTGCTCTATTTTCCCCTCCTAGAAAACTGAGAAAGTTGGTGACATTGACGGACAGCTGGACTTTGAAGAACTTGTTCAGTACCTTAGAGACCATGAGAAGGAGCTCAAACTCGTTTTGAAGAGTAAGGACAAGAAGAATAATGGTATGGACTCCCTCTACTGAAGCTAATGATCTGCATGGATCATGTTCCATGGAGGACATGTAGCTGTGATCTCTGTGCCCTCCTTAGTGAAGGACTTTTCTTTTGAAGGTCACATTGGGCCCCAGGAGGTCATGCAGTCTCTCCAGGATCTCGGAGTGCGTGTTTCCCAGCAGCAGGCCAAGAAGATCCTGAAGAGGTGAGCCTAGAGAAAGATCTAGAACAGCTATACATACCCCTTGCTTCAGTGCAGCATCTTTCAGAAGGCTTAAATTTGGAGAGATGGTCATAAATGCTGTCCTTAACATTGGCATGGTATGCACCTGTCAATGCTCCATGTGCAATATAAGCACCTTCCAGTCAATTGAGGATGACAGCCAGGACTGTGGATGTCTGCTGTTAACATCTTTTCCCCCGTCTTTTTACATAGCATGGACAAGAACGGCACAATGACAATCGACTGGGCCGAATGGAGAAGCTCCTCTGTGCAGGCCGTGGACAGCGTGCCTGAGATCATCCTCTACTGGAAGCACTCCACAGTAAGAGACCCTGCATTACCATCAGCTTCCTGCGGGAAAGGGGTGTGGGGTGGTGTGATCCTGAGACGATCCAGCACCATGCCTGTCAGCCATAGTACTGATAGCTGTTAGTGCTGAGGCTGATCTGTGGAACCGAATTTAAACTGTTCCTTCCTGGCATCACAAGGTGGAGTTATTACAGCTGAGCCAAAGAATTAACCCTGGAATAGTATTTATATTTCATTAAGTCTGCCCTGCATTCATCAATCTCATTATTTTCTGCCATTTGGGGCATAATACTGCATTAAGACTATTTAGGTCAGATACTATGCCTCTTGCATGCTTGAAGGGAAGTTAAAAGTAACTCTCTCCTGAGAATTCCTGATCTGGTACAATAATCTGGAATTAAAATACTGCACTGCATCTGAAAAAGCACAGGAGCTGCAGCAATAACTGCTGGTTTCCTGGTCAGAGGGGAGGGGTGGGCCACAGCAAGGGAACATCTTACTCTTAAATCATGAGGCCCCTGCTCTTATCTGTCTCTGACAGCTTGCCACTGTCACATGAGTGGGCAGGGTGAATTTCAGCAGAAATCCCACCCCCTTATCATAGGAAGGTCGCAGGGTCATGTGTCACTGCCCAAACCCCATTTAGCATTGCATAATTTACACAGTGACTGATGAGGCTGTGCCCTTAGACGGCAGTGTCTGCTGTCTGCTTAGATTTCGCAAGCTCTGCATTCGGGCCCTCTGTGGTTTATGAGCAATGTAATGCACCAGGAAAATGCATGCAGACATCTGTGGCCAGGAAAGGTTGAATCTGGTGAAGTTTCTGCGATTCTGTGAGAAAGACGTACTGCTTTTACTGTGTCTTTGCTCCGTCTCACTTTGCTTCTCTGTGTTCTCCTAGATATTTGACATCGGCGAGAACCTGATGGTGCCAGATGAGTTCACGGTGGAGGAAAGGATGACGGGGATGTGGTGGCGCCAGCTGGTGGCTGGGGGAGGAGCTGGCGCGGTCTCTCGAACCTGCACCGCTCCCCTCGACCGCCTTAAAGTCCTCATGCAGGTGAGGTCCTGCTCTCTGTACCAGTAACCGTCTGCCCTCCACATCACCCTCTGTCGTCGTGCGAGGAAGTGGCGAGGCGCCGTTCCCCTGTTGCAATAAGAATTGCCCAAGAGCCATAAATAGGTTAATGAGTAATTTTTGTTTGGCTTAAAAGACTCGAGTAAACTAACCAATGGGAGAGCTGGAGGCCCAGCACACCTTCCCGGAGATCTGATTAGACCTCGGGTTGAGGCCACTCTGACGTCAGTCTCCGCTGGCCGTGGCCGGTCGGCACCTGCTCTGACTCACATTTGTGGCTTCTGGCCAGAGCTGTGTCCTGTTTTTTTTTCCTCCTGCGATTCTTGTCTCTACCCTTTACCCTTGTGCTTTTATTTTGTAAGGCGGGCAGGTGTATCTGCTGACCCTCATCTCACTGTGAGATCATGGTACTGTTTAGATCAGTCTCCCAATCCTAGTCAGTCTGCATCTTTTCATTCCACCGCCTAAATATAAGCCGCCTAAATTCAGGGCCGTGGAAATGAACCGCTCAGTAGTTGAGGTTGGCAGTTGGTGTGTGTGGAACCTCTGCCGGGGGCTGATAGTTGGCTCCTCGGCTAAATGGTTGTTCTAACTGCTCTTGTTTCTCTGGCTCTCAGGTCCATGGATCCCGGAGCAACAATCTGTGCATCGTGGGGGGGCTGACTCAGATGGTCCGAGAGGGTGGGATGCGGTCGTTGTGGCGGGGCAATGGCGTCAATGTCCTGAAGATCGCGCCCGAGTCGGCCATCAAGTTCATGGCTTACGAGCAGGTGTGGTGTGGAAGGGGGTCGCACTGATCTCTCGGCACATAGACCAGCTGCATTTTTTTGCGTTTTCTATTGGGTTCGTTTCTCTAACTTCTTTCTTTCCTACAGATCAAACGCTTGATGGGAAGCAACCAGGAGTCAATAGGGATCCCAGAGCGGTTTGTGGCTGGCTCTCTGGCTGGTGTCATTGCCCAAAGCAGTATCTACCCCATGGAGGTTCTGAAGACCCGCTTAGCCCTTAGAAAAACCGGTCAGTACTCGGGCATCACCGACTGCGCCAAGCACATCTTCAGGAAGGAGGGCGTGGCGGCGTTTTACAAGGGTTACATCCCCAACATGCTGGGCATCATCCCCTATGCTGGCATCGACCTGGCAGTGTATGAGGTGAGTGCATTGGCTGCTCCTTTAAAGCCCCCCCTAGCCACCTTAACTGACCCATATGTTGTACTGATCATGCCTCCTACCTCCCTCCCTTTAAGACCCTAAAGAATGCCTGGCTACAGCAGTATGCCAAGGACAGCTCGGACCCTGGCGTCTTCGTCCTGCTCGCATGCGGGACCATCTCAAGCACGTGTGGCCAGCTGGCCAGCTACCCCTTGGCACTGGTCCGTACACGCATGCAGGCACAAGGTGAGCCTGGGGAACCCCGATCCTGATGTAGCGCTCCTCTGGCTGGGCTTTGCAGTGTTTGCGGTGTGTCATGCTGCTGCCTCTAGCGGATTTATTTCTAATTTCCTCTCTTATTTTGGTCTTTCCACTGCAGGCACGTCAGAGGGCAGTCCTCGCATGACCATGACTGGTCTCTTCAGACACATCCTCAGCACCGAGGGCCCCTCTGGCCTCTACCGAGGTCTGGCCCCCAACTTCATGAAGGTCATTCCTGCAGTCAGCATCAGCTACGTGGTCTACGAGCACATGAAGGCGGCCCTGGGCGTACAGTCGCGGTGAGGGGGCTGGTGCCACCTGCTGGACACTGGTGGGGAAGGCCATTGGAAGGACTGAGGAATCCCGGGGGGGGGTCTGGGGTTTGCTTGAGCATTTCATTCTGTGAATGTCTGACTGAAGGATAAGGGAGACGCGACTCTGTCAGAGACTGAAAACTGCTGCTGATGTGAACTCGGGGGCTGCGACCATGGGAACGAGGCCTCCAGTGTCTGTCATTATTCTCGTAGTGGTTTAACTGCTCGCTAAATCAGGGTGTTGCCTCCTTTTAAGGGCTGCAGCTGTCATTATTTTTGTCAGGATAATTAATAAGCTTGTAGCAGGCAGTTATACTGTATTCATAAAGGTGAGCAAATGCTACCTTAAATTGGGACCAGTCTAGTATCTGTAATCGTCTGTCTGGTGCTGGGCTTCTGTGGCTAAAACTGATGTCCTGTTTAATTCTTCTGTGTTCTCTCTTTGTCTTGTTTTAATCTTCCAACCCTTAAGTTTATTTATTGTTTCCCTCCAAGGGAGAATGGTCTAATTCTACAATGACTGAATTAATTTAGTCTCCGTTTACAAGGGTGTTTGTCATGAGTGCTTCTGGCTTTTAGTGACTGGTGAAGTTTTTAGTTTTTTTTTTTTTCTAGTTGCCTATTTATGGGGTAATATTTCACAGATGTAGAAATCGACTTTACAATTCATAATGACCACTATGCTTCCTTTGCATTTCTTCTGCCTCACCGGACTTTTTACACTGGTAAAATTGTTTGGTTTGGTCTACACTTTATTATATAAACCTCTAAATTCTTATTTAGTAGTTTCACTGATGGGTCCATTGGGTTGCAAGTTAAACTCATTTTAAATGGCAAATTTACTTGGTTTCCATCTGGGTCAAGTCATGCAATGCATGTGGGGGCTTTGTATAGTGTTGAATTAAAGACTCACTGCCACAGTACCCAGACAGGGCAGGTGGGTTCCTGGTACTGCTCACCCAGCTGTGAAACTGTGCCTTTTGCATCTCTGAATGTCATGCTGTTGTAAGCAAGTGTTCTGCATATTTCCACATAGCCATGATAAGAGGCTTATGATCATGTAACACGTTTTATGATTGACACGTTTTTTGCACTTTACCCTCAAACGAAATTAGGTGGCTTTAGAAATTATGAAATGTCTGAAATTTAAACCTGCCTTATTCTCGTTTGCCCTACGCTGTGTGGAAAGCAATGTGGACAGGGCCTTGGAATTCCAGTCCTACCTTGATGGATAGTCTGTCAAAAATGTGCTTGACTATGTCCCCTCCTCAAAAGATGCCAATTACTTCTCTACCTATTGTATTCACCCTTAATTTATACTTGTCACAATTTAAACTTCACCATTAAAGACCCACCCAAATGTATGCGAAATGCATTATATCCGTTTGTATGGATGCCGTTATTTTTAATCCTGTTGTATGAAACCTAAGACAATGCTGCTTTTCTGAATGTAAGTAAAAGAATGAATGACATGCAAATGAATGTTAATGGTTCTTAAATAAAACTGTTGAATTTGCACAACTATCCACGTTTATTTCAAGTTTTTTGCCACCTGTGTTACTGAGAACAGTGAAATTATTTTAGAATTGCAAAGTAGGCCATCAGGGATAGGACAACTAGTACAATGCAAGACAAGACTGTCCAGGGTAAACATAGATTTTCTCTAGGTACTCTGGCCTTCTCATACAGTCCGATGGCACACGGTAAGCTCGGGGTGGCCTAGGTATTAAAATTACTTGAGTGAATCAGAAGGACAGGAATAGAGAATTTATTTATCCAGAAGGAAATTGAAGAAGGGAACTAAATATAATTTAATAAAATGTTAATAAAACCGTACTAAAATATCTCACTTAATAAATAGTTCCTTGTTGTTCTTGGCAGTCTCCCTGGGGGCAGGATGATATTTCACTAATATTTCACTTTCCTATTCATGGTCATTGAGGCCCAGACATTTAAATCTACGTGTGAGTGAATCTGATGATCACCCGGATCTGGGGAAACGGAAATGTCGCACTTCCCTACAGCTGATTACATAAAATGCAAACATCCAACGTAAAACCCCGCAAAACCACAACCAAATAGAAGCGGAAATTCGAATTTAAACGGAATTCAAGTAATCGGTGTCTTAAGTTTTTGTTTCCACTAAATGAGTGTGTAAGAAACGCATATCTGATCACCTCTTCATCACACTGAGCTGTAAACAGATACTTTATCCCGAGGGAAATTTCGGCATCCAGTTGCTCAAATATAAAACGACAGACAATTATACACATTGTATTTAAAAAAGAAAAACACAGGGATTGCAAATGTAGAGTGTGCTGTACAGATCGGGTCGCGATAGCGACACTCCCATAGGGACCCGTTACAAAAAATGATATCTTCTGAGTCACGGAGACGGTGAATATATCCAAACGTTGACATTCACGGCATAGATTCACCGTCATTTCCATTGCTTAGCAAGCACTTTAAGCGGTATGTTGATAAAAATAACAGATAAAACTTAACTCAAATTGGGACCAATCTAGTATCTGTAATCGTCTGTCCGGTGCTGGGCATCTGCGCCTAAAATTGATGCCCAGAGCTCTGTTTAATTCTCCTGTCTTCTCTAATCTTCCAACCCTTAAGTTTATTTATTGTTTCCCTCCAAGGGAGAATGGTCTAATTCTACATATTAAGTTGTTCTGGGTATAAACGGCTTCATAATTACAGTTAGCTGTACTGCTACCATGTTAATACAGCTGATTAAAATATCAGTTTACAGCTGTCCTCGAGTCACACGGGTAAATATGAATTTACTACAAATTTTTTACAAAATAGATTACATTGTTTTATGGTAATTTGTTTGCCAAAAAATACCGTGTTGCAGTACGGTGTCCGTATTATTACGTGCGCTTTTAAGTGCTGCATTTTCAAACGGCACTCGAACAAATATCTTTTCCGTCTCACCCATGTTGAATTACCTAAATATCTTCATTATGGTATGCAGGTTAACCATTAAAACCAATGAATTGTTCTGGCTTTTTCACTTTTGAATAGTTACTATTGAACTTTAATAAGAAAAGTATTTCTTATCCGATTACTCGATTAATCGTTGGAATATTCGATAGAATACTCAATTACTAAAATAAACGATAATCTATAAATATACAATCTATAAATATACACTCCAAAATATACAATAAATGTGTAACTATAAAAATACACTATGTATAAGTATACATATAATAAAGTATTTTACCAAGATTATTAATCAATGTAAATGTCTACAACCACGTTTATTTAAATATGGTAAGGAGTGGATGGCCCTATGCTCCGTCAGATCTCAGTGATCTAGCGCAAAAGCCAGATCTGCAGCGCTTTTTACACCCTTTTAAAGTAAAGGAGGAGCCGTCGGAAAGCGCAGCTGGGAGAGCCGCCCGGCGGAAGGCAGCATAATGGCCACTCGCTGACGGCGGGCTGCATACTTTCCGATCCGGTTTTATAGTCAAAACATTTTCGACGACTAGTTAGACGGTTATGTAGTGACTGTGTTTCCGAGAGATGGTGTTTTGCTCGGCCGACGTGCGATTCTCGCTCATTAACGCGGCGCTGGTTAGACATGCGCTGGGCAGCGGCGTGCTGCTCCGGGCGGCGCACGTTACCCTGACATGGCTCGTAACGCTGATCCTTTTCCTCCAGGACACGGGTGAGTGAAACGGCGAGGCACGCGTGCATAGTTTGGGTGGTTTTCGTTTAGCGTGCTGTTACACTAGGTACATTGCTGAAAGGCAAGTCACACCTGCGATACTGGGCGTAGACCTAGAAGTTGCAGGACAGGTCATTGCGAGTTTGGCGGGACGTATTTCCGGTAAAAATCTCCTCCAGCTGAATCACTTCCGCTAACCGTACTGTTTCTCTATTTTCGTCAAAAATGTTTGTCTACCGTGATTTTCAACAATTCACACCCTGTCCAATTGGTGATGTGTGAGCATATTAATGTTATGGGAGGTAAGTGTCTGAAGTTTCTTTCAAAAGTAGTAATTGTGATGGCCTTGACAATCTAAGTAAAAAAGGGATTGTTGCGGTGAAGAATAGGAGGCTGAAGCTGGCTCCTTATTGGCCAGCTTCTTGTTCGCAGGATCCGTGCCACCTTGATAGGGGTGCTGTTTCGGCAGAATCCTGTAGAGGGCACTGTGTATGCTAAATCGAAGGCTCCAATGATTTTTTCAGAGTTTCATTTACTAAGACAAAGTAATAATTCAAATGTCTTTGGTCGCAAGCCCCTTGGCTGTGAAACATGTCTGTTCTTTTAAATAACATTAAATTCGGAATGTGAGTTGTTTGCTGATTTTAATTTCTCAGATATCATTTGAAGGTATTTCACTGTACCGGTACTTTGGGTAGCGCTGTGGTTGGCACTGTTGTCTCTGGGACTAGGGTTCAAGCCTCTGCCATGGCGCCATGTGTGGAGTTTGTATGGTTTCGCTGTCATCCTGGGGTTTCCTTGAAACATACAGTTTGAAGCCCAGTGTAGTTGCTGAAGTTTGACACAATCCTTTAATAATGCGACTAGTGTCATTGGCTGTAACGCCACAGTTAGACACTTGCTAAGTACAGTGTAGGAACCCCAGAAGTGATGCAGCTGGCTGACTGGGAATGTGTGCATGTTGTGGATATATAATATACCGCCTTCAGTGGCACCAAATGCAAGTTTTAGTCCTCCACAATCATCCTGCCTCCAGGGAGACCGCCAAGAACAACCTATTTATTATTAAAAAAAAAAAAAACCCTTCGAGGGACCGGTGTGCTATAATATGTAGTAGACATGCAAACGTCAGATAAAATATAGCGCGACTCTTTTTCTGGGCCGCAGATTTGCGGAGGCAGAAGCAGAGTGGTGACTTGCTGCAGCCTGGCCTCTTCCTCCTGCTGGTGCTGCTATCAGTGCTGCTGTACCTGGCTGTGTCCCTCATGGACCCGGGCTTCGTGCACTCTGACGCCGGCCCGCAGGTAAGTGGCTGCCGGTGGCGTGTCGCATTTTGCCATCGCCTGACGGAGGTGCTGACTTGCCCTTGGGTGGCATTTCAGCTCTCCGCTGGATTGTACATGGAGCAGCAGGAGATGCTCCCTCAGCCTTGCAGGCGGCGCTGTGGCTACTGCCTGCTGCAGGTATGGGTGCGCTTGGGTGGGGGCACCTCGCATGTTCCTTTAGGCAGGTTTCTGGGAGCTGGATGAAATTGAAGGAACCTCCCTCTTTAATAACCTTTCACCGTTCAAGTCACCCGGAATAAACGGCAAGCATAACAAACCCAACTGAGATTTCATGTTTACGTTTTTTAACCTTTTTATCGGTACTGGTAGGCATTTTTTAAATCGAAATATAATCTATATTTCTCAGGGTGTTCATATATTATATTTTCCTTAAAAATGTGCCCCAGACTTGAGTCCTGTATGCTGCAGTTTTCCGGTCCACCGCCTGCCCATGTAGGTTGCTGATGTGCCTGTGGCACTGTCCCTGTTCACACCCTCCTCTCTGAGCAGCAGCCAATGAGGTCGCGGCACTGCCAGACGTGCCGCCACTGCGTGCGACGCTTTGACCACCACTGTCCTTGGATCAAAAATTGCGTGGGCGAGAGGAACCACCGCTGGTTTGTCCTCTACCTGGCTGTGCAGCTGCTGCCACTGCTCTGGGGTCTCCGTGTGGCCTGGTGGGTGGGGGCGTCTTTGCTGAAAGCGTTCTTCCTGTTTATGTATGGTGGGGGGGATTAGTTCTACCTCATGTCTGTCTTTCACATATTGTGAGATGATGGTTGGTTTTCTGTTTGTTTTTTTTTTGGGTGGGGGGGGGACAGGGGAGGTGATTGCTGAGAGGTGGGGCTACTGGAGAGTTACTGTGAGAGATGAGGGTACTGGGGGGTTACTGTGAGAGATGGGGGTACTGGGGGGTTACTGTGAGAGATGGGAGTATTGGAGGGGTTATTGCTGAGAGATGGGAGTAATTCTAAACACACAAATTAACTGTTAATTTGGTTGTTCGCTGGTTTCTGTCACTAACCCTGTTTGTTGGTGGGTCAGCTCGGGGTTCGCCCAAGCCCCCGCCTGGGGGCAGTGGCTGGAGCAGAACAGCTTCCTGCTGCTGGCATCCTCTGCGACGGGCATCTTCTCCGTGGTGGTGGTTCTGCTGCTGGGCTCACACCTCTACCTGGTCTCCCACAACACCACCACCTGGGAGTTCATGTCGAGGCACCGCGTGTCCTACCTCAAGCACCACGCTGAGGAGAACCCCTTCGACCGCGGAATCCTCCGCAACCTGTGGAGCTTCTTCTGCGTAGCCCATGTGGTTGCCTGGGAGGAGGTTTACGCCAAAGGGAGTGCCAGCCCTGCCTAGCCTTCAGTTAGAACACCCCCGCTCGTCTGCTGTGCAGTCTCGTTACAAAGCGGATTACCAAGCCTTAGACCCACACTGAGGCAGGACTCCTGGTCATTGTGAGCCAAACTGGATAATGTTTTCTCAAAAATGGATGGGTGCATGTGGGCCTCGACGGCAGGAAGCAGTCATTTTACCTTGAGAACAGAAACTGTACTGTATTGCCATGGGTAAGGTCTACTGTACTCCAGTACTGTACTGTACAGAGGCTGGCTTTGCTAGGATGTTTGGAGGTAGGAGAGTCCATCAACATTTTAAATACCCAAAAACAAGTAGAAAAATCTCTACACTGTCAGGTGGAAAGGCAGTTTTAAGGAGTAGAAAGCCTACTAACGTGCCTAATACTTCTAGCTGTCTTGTTTAAATCCTGGCGTCATGAGTTCTTTACTGATAAGGAAACATGATCCCAGTAAATTCTGATGTGTGGTTTCCTACCCATATAGTGACTGAATTTTCAATAATACAGCATATGGATGGATCACAGTTTAATGACAGATATTTGAAGTACTTCAGTCTGTGCATTATAGCCGAAATGGCATTTGTAACCTTTAACCTGCATTTAACTTGACCATGATGTTTTTAGGATCACATTTGTGTCTTAAGACTAAACTGTGTCTTAGAATACTCAATTGTCTTGAGTTTTTACAAGTTTCTAAGATTAATTTTCTACAGCATAATAAATTGTAACTCTCACCGCTGTGTTTGCTTGCATTTGTAATCTCAGTAGACATTTGCCACTCCCAAATTAAGAAGCTTTATTATGCGGACACAGGATGCAGGTCCGAGCTACAGATGTTTCGTCATATCATCATTACCATCACCATCATCATCAGATTTAGAAAGTCTCTGTTTAGAAAGTCTTTCCTTTTCCGTATAAATTGTTATAGTAGTTAACCACATACATTCATTGCACAGTCGGAATTCATTAGAGTGATTTCCAAGATTCATCCAAAAGTAAATCATCCCGACAAACTGCCCTAAGGCAGTTCAAATGTGCGGTTTTCCAGTGTGATAAGGATGATGGCCGTTGTGCGACACTCAAGTGTGCAGGCAGTGCCCAACGATTCATCAATCCATCCCTTTGGCAGCGCTGTTATGTGAGGGCCAGCGGAAAGTCATCCACAAGCTTACAGTGTGGAACCTCTCCCTCTCCTTCAGTTTCATACAGGATCCCACATCTGCATGGTGTCCTGCCTGCCCGCCGGCACAGCTTACAGTGTGGGACCTGTCCATCACTTTCAGTTTCATTTAGGATCCCACATCTGCATGGTGTCCTGCCTGCCCACAGGCACAGCTTACAGTGTGGAGGAGGCACTTCTTAATTCAATTGCACATCCACCCTTAGGCTAAAGTCTAAGGCTAATGCTTATTGGTATTCTGTCCAGTTCCCACCATAGGACATGATCTGCCAGTTCTGATTCACTTGTTGGCCACAGTGCTGTCAAGCTATAGTAGATGGAAGACTAACACAACACAAAAATAATTAACAAAGCTCTTTTGCTACAGGGAGTATCTATGGGAGAGAGTACAGTGATACAGGGATACTGGGCTGAGTGTACAAGGATGCAGGGATGAGAGTACAGGGATACATGGATGAGAGCGCAGGGATGAGAGTACAGGGATATATGGATGAGAGTACAGGAATGCAGGGATGAGAGTACAGGGATACTCTGTTCTCTGACTCCCATGCAGTCATGGGAGGTATAACTTCATTTGGGGTCATGAAGAAATCCAACCCTAGTACAGCCATATAGTGTGAATAAACTGACCTATGGTTGTGAACACAAAGTACATTCCTTAGAGCAACAATCCAGGAGATTTGTGGGAGAATGAGACATACGCTATTAAAAATAAAGTGTAGAAAAACATTTTGTTCTTGGCACAAATATTCAAAAATATCCCACGGTGCCTGTTACTCAGTAAGGGCAAGAAGGTGAAGAGACTCACAGTGATGCCCAAGGTTCTATGATAGGACAGAGACTTCTCACAGCCACCAAAGATTCCATTTCCATGGATACCCCATCCTCTTCTGCCCATGCTGACTACACAGGAGATATGGAAGAACCGAAACTGGATGTGTTGAGAGATTCGTGCAGGCACGCGTACACACATATGCAGACGTGCACACATACGCAGGCGTGCACACATACGCAGGCGTGCACACACAGGACGGGTCAGATCCTAGTAGCCTGGGGCTGAGCCCGGGTGGGACCCGGTGACTGCACTCAGTTCAGTGCCGCGAAGTCGAAGTCGGCAAAGACCCCCTGCTGCTCGGCTGTAAGGGCACAGGGGGTCCGCGGGGGTGTCAGGATGGGCCGGAGGCTGGTGAACTCCTCGTCGAAGTTGCTTACGTCTGTGGACCCCTTGACGGATGGCACAAACGGCGGCTTCACCTTCTTGGCCAGGAGGGCTTCCCAGTTAATGGCCTGGAGAGTCAGGAGTGGAGTGGGTGGGATTAAGGAGGGAAGAGAGAGCGAGCTCCTCACCGGGCAGTGAATGGCCAGGAATAATAATATTATTATCATTATTAATGATTATTATTATTATTATTATTATCATCACTATTATTAACAACAACAACAATAATAACAATAATAATAATAATGTGTGATACGCCAAAGGGGGGCGGCACGGTGGTGCAGTGGGTAGCACTGTCGCCTCACACCTCTGGGACCAGGGTTCGAATCCGGCCCAGTTC
>JAODKL010000040.1:3385858-3396855 GCA_026780765.1 Petrocephalus schoutedeni
CTTCCGGGATAGGCTCCGGACCCCCCGCGACCCTGAACAGGATAAGCGGGTTGGAAAATGGATGGATGGATGGATACGCCAAAGTATGTTGCTGCTGGTGGTTCTTCTGCTAAAGTAGCTTAAGTTAATCTCTAGTAGACCGAAGAATCACAGAGGTGGATAGCTCAAGTCCAGAAAGGAAAAACCAACCAGCTGAGTACTCTGTCACTGTCACCTTTTATACTCAACGGGTCGGTCGAAATAAAATCTTGTCTGGATTCTTAGTTTCTGGACCTGAAGTGCCCACCTCTGCTGAGAAGTATGACCCAGGCCAGGTGGCTGAAGAGGTGCAGGTACCTGGAAGAAGGGCTGCTGCTTCACCTCCACAGCATCCTGCTCCCCAGCACCCAGCCTCTTCTCTGCATTCTTCTTCAGGAACTGCACAAGGTCACAGGCAGGATTACACGTGTGAGAAGGACCCAGCCCGTTCTCCACAGGCTCTTATACTTATACTACAGCAAGTACCGTACTTTCGGTACTTTAGGTACTTCCTTTATGTTGGTTTTCCATTGGCTGGTACCGGCGCCAAATGACATCATCAGTAACTGCCCATGAGTGACAACGTCACACCAGTTCAGTACTTCTTTTGTGTTGGTTTTCCACTGCCGTAAAAACTGTTACCGGCGCTGAGTAAAAGCACAACGTGAGGCGGGGCATTTTGTACTGAATTTGAAAAATGTAGTATACAGCTGGACGATGTTGGATATTAAATCTAACATCGCATGTTATGCACATGCAGTTCTTACGTCGCTAGTGAGTTACATTAAGATCATAGTTTCTTACTTTCGTTTTTATACAGACATTATGGACGGCGCAGGGCGTTAATGTTTTGCTAAAACATTTTTACTTCGTCATAGGGAAAAAGCGTAGCTAACTTTGCCACTTTAATGATTATTCCTTGCATATATTATATTTATATCCGATATATATGTTTTTAAAATCAGTTTAAAGTTTACCTCCACTGCTTTTGCCTTGGCGCTGGATGCATTCTCCAAGACGATCATAATCACTCACCCTTGCTATTTAAATCACTCCTAGACAGGTTTGTGAGAAATTTAATTTTTTAATTTTATGTTAACCAACTTATAAATGCAGTAATATTTATTACAACAAAATCAGATTGCTATATCTGGAGACTCTAAATTAAATAAAATACTTTTTACATTTCTTGTTATACCGTCCAGATCTTGTACAAATCTGCTCTTTCGATCAGATCGCAATTATTATTTTTTACTTCGTTTATTGCCGTTTTCTGAGTTCGTAACGTTTTGTCAAGACGGCGATGCCACTGTGTTTCAGAATCAGCTATTTGCATAACCAATCCAAAGCGAAAGCGTTTCAAGTTACCCCCCAAAGTGCCGAAGTACCAAAGAAGTAACCCAACTGGTTTGGCTCTTTCGGTACTTGACTTTTTGGTACTGGTACTCGACCGGAAGTCAATGGAAAAGCGAAAGTACCGAAAGTACGTACCGTACCGAAAGTACCAAACTTTGTGCGGTGGAAAAGCGCCCTAGGGTCACAGGCAGGATTACACATGTGATTAGGACCCAGCCCGTTCTCCACAGGCTCTTAGATCAGCCGTCAGAAAACCAGGTGCTAGTCACAGTCATACTGATTGAGTAACGCGTTACCAAAATGACGCACAGCGGAGGGAGGGACCCTCTCGCTTGGCATTTATGAGGAGCGGCACCTGAAAACGATATTAATAAAAGCGAGTAGTCGGCAATCAAGGACAGCAGCCAGCCAAGTAACCGCTACTGGCGTGAAGACCAGCTGACTAAGTGAGTGACAGGAAGGAGATTAAGGACAGGAACACATCAGAGAGCAGACGGCACATCAGCAGATTCCTGCCGAGCACCGCTGCAGGGACTCAGCTACCTTTTGGATGATGGAGACAGACTGTGGGGAGAGGAACTTTGGATATCGAACTTCGTCATTCACAATACTGTCAAAGACCTCCTCCTCATCTTCACCGGGGAAGGGGGACTGGTAAGGACACACAGAGCGAGGGAGAGGTTAGTGAATGCTTAATGAGTCTAAATAATCGCGTCTGGGTGAAGTGTGTCTGAAGCTGGTCTAACCTCGCCCACCAGCATCTCAAAGAGAAGAACCCCCATGGCCCACCAGTCCACCGCACGTGTGTAGCTCTCCTCCGTCAGGACCTCGGGGGCCAGGAACTCAGGGGTGCCGCAGAAGGTGGAAGTGCGGTCTCCATGGCCCATCCCTGAAGGGTCATGAGATGTGATTTTGGGGTCAGAGGTCAAGAACGTGGCTCCCACTCACAAAAGCCGGCAAACGGCAAACCCATTACCTTCCTTGCACAGCCCAAAGTCAGCGATTCTCACAAAGCCATCTGTGTCCATCAGCAAATTATCCAGCTTCAGGTCCCTGATTAGAGCCGATTGGGGGGGAAAGGGGGTTAGGGCCACACAAGCAGCTTGAAAATCAGCAGCCAGACCTCGGATGGAGCAGCCTTGTCCTGCACAGACCACCTACTCACCGATAAACTATTTTGTTTTGGTGCAGGAACTCAAGACCCAGTAACACACAAGCTGCGTAGAACCTGTAAATAAAGCACAGGATACACCCAACTCACAGAAATCCTATATGCATGTACTTGTGTTTGTACAAATGGCAAATGAAGGTATTATATAAAAATAAATGGACATAAATCTCTGACACAGGAAAACATAATGGATTTCTATATGCTAACTGCCTCTGAGGTTCAGTTAGCTCTGTTATGTAGCTGCGACTGAGCCATAAACAACATCAACAGGACAGAAATGGAGACACCCAGAGCGGGATGACGTGAGTGCCGGTGAGGCAGGACCAGGCCGGGCCAGGTTGGGCGGAGCTCACCGGGCCCGTGGCTCCGAGAAGATGCTGTTGTGGATGTGAATCATGAGGTCTCCGCCGGGGGAGTACTCCATGACGAAGCACACATGCTCTGGCGTCTGGAAGCAGCCGTGCAGGTTCACCAGGAAAGGGTGCCGCGACGTGTTGATGGTCTCGAAGATCCGCTTCTCGCACATCAGACTGAGGAAGCAGCAGGGTGACCCATGGCGGGTGGATAGACAGACAGAGCCACACGCATAGGAAGGCTCAAATATAGACAAATATCACCTCTCCAAACTGTGGCCCACTCCAGCCTTATAAAACCCATAAGTTACATGTGTTAAATTACTTGGCAAATGAATCAACTCAATTAACTGGATGGATTTTGCCCCCTAGTGGTGTAGACGTATATGTGTACATTTTAACTACCAAAGAAAAACTGCATTTAATAAATGAAACTAATCTTAAATCAACCACACTTCACTTTTTACACTTCAAAAACCATTTAAAACGAGTAACTTTAAACTAACCCTATCCTTAATTTAGTGAGGATAAGTTCCATCCAATCATATTCTAACAGGGCCACAAGGGGTCAGCACAGGGACACAGCCGGGACAGGATGCCAGCCCATCATAGGGCACATGCACACACTCACACAATCATACACTGTGGGCAATACCGAGATGCCATGGAGTCTAACTGCTTGTGGCAGAATCCCAGCATGACACTGCTTACCTGTCCACCTCATCGCGAGTCACAATGTCGCCTTTCTTCAGGGCTTTAATTGCATACAACTTTCTGCTCTCCTTAAACTCTGCCAGTAGGACCTGCAGAGAGAGAAAGGAGTTTCCCCATCATATGAAGAAAACCAATAAATAACTTAACCATTCTTCCGTGAGCACCTCAATACCTTCCCTCAAACAAACCTCATCTGATACCCCATACAGGCTCACCATGTGCCACTGACTTGTTCCATTGCCACGATTTTCTTCATACAATTTTCACTTAGACTTACATCCTTACTAGGCTCTCACTTAGGAAGTAGCGTCTTGTACACTGCTCGTAAAAATTAAAGGAACACTTTGTAATCAGAGTATAGCATTAAGTCAGTGAAACTTCTGGGATATTGATCTGGTCATTTAAGTAGCAGAGGGGGTTGTTAATTAATTTCAGCTGCTTTGGTGTTAATGAAATTAAAAACGGGTGCACTAGAGGGGCAACAATGAGATGACCCCCAAAACAGGAATGGTTTAACAGGTGGACGCCACTGACATTTTTCCCTTCTCATCTTTTCTGACTGTTTATTCACTAGTTTTTTATTTGGCTATGGTCAGTGTTACTGCTGGTAGCATGAGGCGATACCTGGACCCTACAGAGGTTACACAGGTAGTCCAACTCCTCCAAGATGGCACATCAATACGTGCCATTGCTGGAAGGTTAGTTGTGTCTCCCAGCACAGTCTCGAGGGCATGGAGGAGATTCCAAGAGAGGCAGTTACTCTAGGACAGCTGGACAGGGCCATAAAAGGTCCTTAGAAGGACCGGTATCTGCTCTTTTGGGTAAGGAGGAACAGGATGAGCTCTGGCAGAGCCATACAGAATGTATGTCAGAGTACATGTCAGTCTGGGGAGGCATATCCATGGAGGGACGCACAGACCTTAACAGACTAGGCAACAGCACCTTGACTACCATCAGGTATCGGGATGAAATCCTTGGACCCATTGTCAGACCCTACACTGGTGCAGTGGGTCCTGGGTTTCTCCTGGTGCACGACCATGCCTGGCCTCATGTGGCGAGAGTATGCAGGCAGTTCTTGGAGGGTGAAGGAATTGATGCCATGGACTGGCCCCCATGCTCCAAAAGAACTCCTCTGGCACATTATGTTTCGGTCCATCCAACTGCCACCAGGCTGCACCTCAGACTGTCCAGGAGCTCAGTGATGCCCTGGTCCAGATCTGGGAGGAGATCCACCAGGACACCATCCGTCATCTCATTTGGAGCATGCCCTGATGTTGTCAGGCATGCATACAAGCATGTGGAGGCCATACAAATTACTGGGTACGATTCTGAATTGCTGCAATGAAATTTTGGTAAAATTAACTGGCCTGCTGCATTTTTTCTTTTTGATTTTCAGGATGTCTTTGAATTCAGCCCTCTGTAGGTTGATAATTTTCATTTCCATCAAACGTTTTTTTCCTAACACATCACCCAGTCTATATCAGTATAGATATCCAGCATGATTTTTTTTTCCATTGAGATCTGATGTGTTTTCAAAGTGTTCCTTTAATTTTTTTGAGCAGTGTATTTGTATTTGCCTTCACAATTACAGGTTCATAACATTTGAAACAGAGTGAGCTTTTTAAAGCAGTATTTGTATAGCTCCTTTCCCCTGACTGTCTGGCCCTGGTCTCTGGTAACTCGGCAGAAGCTCAGTCTAGCGGCTTTGAATTCAGCCCTCTGTAGGTTGATAATTTTCATTTCCATCAAACGTGGCATCCTTTTGTTCCTAACACATCACCCAGTCTATATCAGTATAGATATCCAGCATGATTTTTTTTCCATTGAGATCTGATGTGTTTTCAAAGTGTTCCTTTAATTTTTTTGAGCAGTGTATTTGTATTTGCCTGCACAATTACAGGTTCATAACATTTGAAACAGAGTGAGCTTTTTAAAGCAGTATTTGTATAGCTCCTTTCCCCTGACTGTCGGGCTCTGGTCTCTGGTCACTCAGCAGAAGCTCAGTCTAGCGGCTCTGACACCTGATTGGCTGTAAGCTTGTGAGGTATACCTGCCTCAATCAGACCTCACTTTGGTGAATACGTGTATGAGTGGGAGTGAGGACCGGCAGAATGGTGGGCGGGATAACAGCACCTTTCCAAAGTGTCCCCTTCCCAGGACAGAGATGCACCTGAAATCCTCTATCCGCAGGCCCTCCCGCTTCCTGCTGCCCATGAAAGAGGGAAGAGGCACATTTACACGTGGCCGGCAGGCGGCAGCTAGGGGGTAGCAACAGGGCGGCACCGGGTGGCACCAGGTGGCACCGGGCTGCAGTACCTGCCGGCGCATGGCGTGGCTTCGTCTCGCCCCTCTCGCTCCTCCGCCTGGGTTGGCCCTGGAGCCTGGAATGTGCAGACAGCAGGGGGATGGCAGTGAGACACCGCATGGCGTCCAGAGGCATGTGGACAGAAAGCTGAGCTAGTGTGAGTATGTGGGGAGCACAGGTACAGGTTACAGCATGACACTTATCCAGGGAGGGGACAGAATGTGAGATTCATGCAAGGTGGGGCTACACCTTTATTAGGGATGTTTAATGAAGATGAGTCAGAAAGCACTATTTTAATTAAATAACTTTAAATAAAACCCCCTTCAAACGGTTGTAGCGATGCCCCTGGGCCTGTGCCTGAGAAAGCCTGCTCAGCAACAGCACTCTAGCACGGTGCTGCTAGGCTGGGAGACTGGGAGACGTATATGCTGGGTCAGTGAAGCAGAACACCAGTGATGGTGATGATGATGCTGCTGCTGATGATGATGTAATCACCTTGGGCTCTGGGGGTGTCGTTGCTGGGGGTGACAAAGGGGTCTTCCCCAGGTGGAGGCGCGGGGGCTTGGGTGGTGGATCCTCATTAAAGTTCAGCTTCATCACTGGAAGCTCCCTGTGTGTGTGGAGGGAGGGGACTCTGTTTAGATACGTTGCCAGGCAGACTGCATGGGTGTGGATCATATCCCTGTGAGCTCCACCCACAGGGATACACCACAGCACACAGTGCACAACAAAGAAATGTGTCCTCTGCATTTAACCCATGTGACCCAGCAGTGGGCAGCAGTGCTTGGGGGGGGTGCCTTGCTCAGGGTACCTCAGTGGTACCCTGCTGGTTGTGTTATTGAACCAGCCACCTTTCGGTCACGCTTCCCTAACCATTAGGTAACCACTGCCCTATGCTGAGATCGGGACAGTCCTACCCCGGAGACAGGGGGCTCGACGCTGCTGGCTTCTCCACTGGGGGAGGTGACGTGACTTCGGGGTCCGAGGAGCCCGACAGTGGGGGGCTCAGCGTCGCCATGGAGCTGCAAGGTGGCAGCATGCTCATCATCAAGCGCCCCCATGTGGCGAAGTTGATGTTCATCTGTGCAGCGCGCAAGAAGTTCTTCCCTAAGGGAGAATTTGGGTGGGTAAGTTTAAAAATACATTAAGTTAAAAAAAATTGCACAGGATTCTTCTGGGTACACTGATTCTCTCCCAGTCCAAAAACATGCACTGATGGTGTCTCTAAATAGTGCATGATTATGTAAGTGAGTGTGAGTGTAGCCCTGTGAAGGACTGTCGTCCCATCAAGGGTGACCTGTGCCTTATGCACAGTGCATCATGGGATAGGCTTCAGGCCCCCCACCAATCCAGTACAGCGGTTAAGTGGCTAAGAAAGATGGCTGGATGCATTATAATATAAGGGCAGGATGTTCTTGTCAGTGCCTGTTGTGTCGATTTGCATCTCCGCGAACATCACTCAGCCCCGCAGTGCAGATTGGCAAGATGTAATGTCTTAGAGGGAGATGTCAGCTTCTATAGCATTAGGTCTATAGCATTGTAAGATACCTGCTTCAAATGACATGTACAATTATGAAACATATTTTTCAAATGTTGTTTAATTCCTACGTGCATATAATGCAGGATGGTTTGATTAACATTTTTGTAAGAGACCACTGTGTTTTATCAAACATCAGGAACACCATATTCCCCCAAAACTATGTTAGCTGTCAATTTATTTTTAATAACTAAAACATAGAACTGCGATGGGCTGCAACAGGAGTCAATGCACCTACCTTTCTCCTTGGGAAATATACGTTTCTGCCGCTGAAGTTTGGAGTGCCTCTCAATGACAGGGTTGACAAAGGTCACCTGCACAGAAGACACAGGTGTGACGAGTTCTTCTTGCCCCCAGGACAAGCACATGGTGCGGCCGGCTCACCTCCGTGAATAGCATGCCTTGGGGCTCCATGCTCACGCACATCCCATGCCGCTGGTTGTCCAGGAAGTCCTCTAGACGCAGGAACTTGACGGCACATAGCTCCCTCCAATCTCTCCAGTACACACCGATCTCTAGCTCCCGAGACTGGGAGAAGGTGGGGTCAGAGGTCATTCAGGGCAAACAGGGATCATCACATAAACATACCAAGAACTCAGAGGGACCGAGGTTTACGTTTAAAAATTTTATTTACCAGGGGTTGCTGTGAAAGACTACCACCTCTCTTTGGTATCGGGATTATCAGAATTTTACAGGTTAGGAATGGGGTTATTCTCAAAAAGAAGAGGTTGCCCAGCATGCTTTGTGACACATAGGGGCTATTCATTGGTATACTGTTATTCATCCCAGTAAGCTTTAACAGGATGGCACACAGCCACATAGTAAAATGAACAAGTTAGAATACTCCCCCGAAATGTTTGCTCCCAACAAGGCACGTAGCCAGGAAGTAAAATAATGAGTAAAATAATGAACCACTCTCTAAATGCGCCTGATCCCCCCCTTTGATGTAAAAGCCGAGTCCTCTGGGTCCAAAGGTCTTCCAGAGTCAGATGATTTGTTTTTCTTATCATGCGATTCATCATATACTGTGTAAATGAATTAGCTCTCCCAGAGTGCACTGCGACGTACAAGCTTACTTTGGTTGGGGATTCAAGCCTAGTTCAGCAGTTGCTCTGGCTAACATCAATACTGCAAATGCATCTTGCAAAACACTAGGTATACAGTGTTTCTCTAACCGGAAGCCAAACCAGAACCTTACAGAAATTAAGTGTAATTGATCCATTTTAGGAAGGGCTGCTTTCCCCCTTCTCCAGTGTAATTAAAGCTGGCCCCATGCCTCCTCAGCCAGGCTCAGGTTCCCATAGACACTCACCCGATCCAGTTCAATGCTGAAGCTCTGATTCCAGGCCAGGTTGCTCAGGGGTCTCCAGTTGGTGCGGCCCACCATCTTGTTGTCCAGTTTGAGCACGGCGCTTATCTCAGCTTAAGGTAGGGGAAGCCGTAGTCAGCTTGCTCTTCCGCGCTGCGTGCCCCAGCCCTGCCCCGCCCCCAGCCAGCACAGGCACTCACCAGAGACTTCGTCAATCTTGCCGACCTTGCTGTTGATGCTGCGGCCTGACAGGCCTGTTAGCACCTTCAGGGACTTGCCATTGGAGGGGCTTCCCAGAGTGGTGGACACACTGGTCACTCGGTTGCGGCCCGGCACGTCTTCCAGCAAGTCCTGACAGCCCAGGAGGCGTACCTCGAGCCTGCCTGTGGAGGGACATCCCAGGCGGGAATGCTGAGCAGCTGCAGAATCAGGTACTATCTTGCCGCTCACAAGCAGAACCCCAGCAGAACCAAGACAGAAGAGCCGCTCTCACCAGTTAGGGAGGCAGGCTTTAGGAAGGAAGAGGAGGAGGAGGATAGGTGGCCCCGCTGGAGCCCCAGCGACGGAGAGGGGCCCATGGAGAGCTCCTCCTTGATAGCGAGGCGCTGGGGGTGCTCTGGGGGGAGCTCAATCAAGCGCTGCTCTAGGGAGGCGCGCAGCAAGTCCAGCTTCTGGGAGGATTCATGCAGCCGGGCCTGGGCCTGGGGGGTTCAGAGCAAAGCGTGTAAGGTCATGCTTACTGCAAGCCAAAGAGATACACCTGTACATACTGACTGCCAGCCGATGATATGTGCCTATACATGCTGACTGACAGCCAATGATATGTGCCTGTACATGCTCACTGCGAGCCAGAGATGCACCTGTACATGCTGACTGACAGCCAAAGAGATACACCTGTACAAGCTCACTGCCAGCCAATGAGATGCTCCAGTACAAGCAGACTCATCAGACTGACGTGTAGCATCATGAGGAAGATGACACAGCCATGACAGGTAGAGGTACTTACTCTCTCACACTCTCTCTCTCCCCGTCTCCCGTAAACACACAGGAATATCGGCCAGTACCCTGCGGTCCTGCACGCGACGGCTACCCCGCCCCCCCCCCCAGGGTCTCCCCAGCGCTCACGTCGACCAGGACCCTGTGGTCCTGCACGCGACAGTCCCCCCCAGGCCCTTCCCAGCACTCACCTCGGCCAGGACCCTGCGGTCCTGCACGCGACGCCCCCCCAGCTGCTTCACCACATTCTTAGCACCCTCAGCCACGGCCGTCTCGATGCGGAGGTGGTGCCTCAGCTCGGCGAGCCGCACCTCCGGGGGACTCACTGGGTGCAGGGGGCTTCCTGCCGGGACAGGGGGCACAGATACAACAGCATGCAGACGCTGGGGGGGCACAGCGTGTTCTTAGCAGACTAAACATAAATAATACCCAAGCTAACGAAACATATATCAATATGTTATTAAATGCATAGGGACTCCCACTACAAGGTCAGCTGATGCGGGGGGGCGGGGTTACGCTCTCACCTGCCAGGTCGCTGGCCTTGAGCCCATGCTCCTCCGCCTGCGTCACCTTCAGGATCTGCATACGGATCAGCTCGATCTTCGTGCGGCTGTCCTGCAGCATCTGCTGGGCTGTCGACAGCATCTTCCGGTCCTGGAGTGGGGGGCCATGGAGGGGGGGACCATCGGCATTAGCGAGGGTGCGAGGGAACCCCCCCTGCCCCATCGCCAAAACGCCAACTCAGCCCCGGTTCGAGTTCACTCTCCCAGAAGCTCCCGGCAACATCAGACCCCGTCAGGCAAAGGAACGAGGCAGTGCTCAGTACCTGGGAGGTGAGTGATGGGGCTGGCGGGGAGGGCCGCGCAGCAGGCTGGCGGGCGGGCGGCTGCCGGTCCCGGCTACGTGCTGCAGCACTGACGCCTCATCGCCCCGAGCTGGGGGCAGCTCCGCTGCTTGCTCTGATCGTCACCTTCGCTACCCTTGAAGCGTGCAGAGTCCGTGGCCAGCTGCTCTGTGTCCCCGGCCCCCCTGCCCCCCCGCAGCCAACGATCATTCTATTCACCCGACAAACGAATACCACTTATCGAACCCGATGTCTTTTTTTTGACCTCCGTCCCTCCTAAATTTCCACGATGACGCTTTGGGCACACTGCTGCTGCATTCCCGTATCCTGCCCTCATCCTTTCCTTCTGTCTCTGCCGGTTCCCCCCCCCGCCGACCCCCCCCCCCCCCCCTTT
>JAODKL010000040.1:3396955-3414333 GCA_026780765.1 Petrocephalus schoutedeni
CCCCCCCCCCCCCCCCCCCCCCCCCCCCCCCTTTGCAATCTCCCTGCAGGAGCAGCAGAGTCGCCAAGTGCCAGTGCTCCCGCTGTGAGCCGCACGCCGCTGTCCGCTCTGCGCCCACGCATTGGCCGCGGCCAGAACACATGTTCTGATCCTGTCACCAACCAGATGCTGATGCCGCCGCACTACTGGCTGGGGGGGGGGGCAGCACTGCGTGAGGAGGGGGGGCATTAATCACACAGCCGCAGCTTTCAGTTAAGGATGCTGCACATTCTCGCTCGCTCTCCCTCCCATACTGCCACCCAAACTGTAATTTATTGAAAAACAATGTAATCCACACAAGACAGCGACTGATAAAGCTTCAGGGTAAAGGCTGACAATTTAAGTCATCAGTGACTCTGGCATCCTATGACCTTCAGGCAAGGCCGATGCTAACGTCAGCAGCTATCAGAATGTAATCCCCATCCCTGGTACCGGCCCAGTCACGCTGAGCTGTTTACGTGCCACACCACATCTGCGCCACGCTTAGTCCAGCTTGACTTTCCGTGAGACGGACGTCCCGGCCCCCAGCTGGACGAGTCTGGTACTGCAACGGGCAAGCAGGTGCAGCACACCCACCTTGACGGGGTGGCCGGAGTAGGTCTGGATGATGTTCTCTGCCCCCTGCCTGACTTTGAGCTCGATGGCCAGCTGTTTCTTCAGGGCGTGGCCTCGGCTGGACAGCGGGGAGGAGCTCTCCTTCCACATGCAGGAATTTGGGAACATCTGCCTGTCTGATGGAGGACAGCTCAGCATTATAATTGGGGGTAGAGGAGGAAGGCATAAAGGAAAAGGCGTAAAACCCAGTGAGCACTCACATTGCCACTAGTGTAGTCATTTTAAAAAGATCGAAATGAAGACATCTACTTCTGTATATAGGGATTACTGAGACTGCTTGAAGATTTCTTAAACATACAAATATACACATTATACCTCAACAAACGAATGTATTACATTAATTAATTGTGTGATGTAAATTAACAAAAACCGAAACCGGTAAAATCAAAATGAAGCAGGCAGAAATGCTCCTATGGAGCCCCAGCCCCCACCTGCCGCAGTGTCGGGCTGGGGAGCCACAGCCCTGGCGTCCAGCTCCTGCAGCTGGCGGTGGAGGTGCTCCAGCTTGCGGCCAGAGGCCCTGAGCTGGCCCTCCACGTCCGCGGCGTTCCTCCTGCCCGTCACGGCCCGCCGCAGCCGCTCCGCCGCCTCTTTGATCTTCAGCTCCCGCTGGATCTCCTGGCGGAGCTGCGTGCGAGCATCCTCCAGCTGCCGCTGGAACGTCGGGTCCAGGATGTCGCCTCCTGCTAAGCCCTGCAGGGCGGCGCTCTGGCACGGGAAGTGGGTTATTGACAGCAGGCAGGGGTCCTTTACACTGCGTTCGGGAAGACTCATGGTCACTCAGTACCAGGTAAAGTTACACACTGCAGCTGGGAGGTTTATAGGTTAGGAATTTAGATAAATAAAATTTAGCAAACAAATTGCACTTTGCAAGCTATTTGCCAGTCCAGACACATGCTTTAAGGCACAGTAACAATTTCCTTCCACTAATATCACTAAAATGGGAGGTTTATTGTCAATTGGGTTCACAAGCTTCATTTTTCCCCCAGCCTCTCTCCTTTGTACACTGTCCTGTTCCTCTTCTGTGTATTATACCAGAAACCTGATCTAAAATTGCATTCTGTAACAATGGCTGGGCAAGTAGCCCTTCAGAATGCCGGTGGCTAAACATGTGAAGATGTTTAACATAGCCTCAGTATGACACTTCCACATTCAATTGCATAATGAAGCCTTCTTGCTGTTTTGTTTTCTTTTCTAATATATATTTGACATAATCATAATAATTTACGATGTTGCTTCCTCCAGTATTTACAGACAGTTTTACTGCATTACACAACATAAAGATCCAATTCACTTCTTTTTTTTGTCCTTGTGTTGGCTTTTGTTACTTCAACAAAAACAACCCGGATTGTTTAACAGGTGTGTCTAAGGTACACAATTTCCTAAAAGATATTACTAATTCTGTCATCACAAAATAATATACCAATATTTTCGATTTATGAAGTCTTTCAAGAAGAAAATCAATATTAAATATAAGAGACCAGCACACTGGAGGTGCAGGCTGGAAAACCTAACTGCAATACCATTTAAAACCTAGTTTAAAGGTACATCCTTCTGTGAGACTGGGGAATATCTCCCTATAAGAAACAAGTGGAACTGGAAAATTCAGCCCACATACCAAGCTTGGCGAACTAACGCATAACCAAAGCTTATGCCCTTGAGAAAGTTGAGTTACCGGTCATTCATTCTCACGAAGTGGCAATAAAAACAATCACGAATTCCCCCAGTTAAAATACCGAAATCTACAAACCGATTTATTTCCTATATGATCTTCAGGACAGAACAGCTAACTTGCATTTCTGGAGTATATCCAGTATACTAAGAAAACACCACGTGCGTGAGGAGGGAGACCGGGACCACAGGACAGGGATACAATAATCTTACTCCGTAACCGGAGTAATTCCTCCAAACACCACCGATGTTTAGCAAACAACTACAACTTCACTACAAAAGGCATTTTGCCTCCGTTGTGTCATTTTTTCTACATTAACAAATAATAAAATGAAGAAAATCAAACAATTGATCTGGTCTCCCATAAACGTGGGCATCAATTCAATCAAAACCGACAACCGTTTACAAGCCCGAGTTTAGTAGTCTGTCTGTGTGTATAAACCACATCCCTACATGGGGGCCAATGAATAATGGAGCCCGAATTACAAACGGATGGAAGGAGAGACGGCCTGATTGATGCATCATTCTGACATGTATCGAGGACAAACCGCGCCGATGACAGCCGCGTAAACGTCAGCAATACATCCGATATTTACTAGCCTGAGCCAAAAATGACAGTTGATCGGTTAATATAACATTAACTGATCCCAGCTGTTAACCTCACCTGGTATGATTCAGTCAGTACCTTACAGTAAATAGCGAAGATAAGCGCTGTCAAACCTTAAAATGAAAATGCTCACGGCTATGTGTCCTACTTCTGAGCGGCGGACTCACCTGTAGCGGGACCCCCGCCATGAAGGAAGAAAGAAGGACAAAAACTCAGCGGCGTTACTGCTTAAAGAACTTCAAGGGCGACTCGACAGAGTGTAGCCTGTGGGTAAGTAGCTGCCCGGGCGGAGGTGAAAGCCTCCGTGAACGAAGCCCTCCGGGCTCGGCCAGCGGCCCCAGACGCGCAGAGGCTCCCCGGCGTGAAACTCCGTTCAGCGGCTGTTTGCCCCCTTTTCCTGCGGTTTGAATCGGCTTCGATCCAAGCATCCGATTGGCTGAGGCGCCCGTCAATCACCGGGCACTGGCGCGGCATTTCCAAGCGAAGGGCGTCCGGTATCCAAAGCAAATCATCTAATGATCAAACATACGTCTGACATTACAGTGCTGCTTCCACCCTGTGAATTTTGTCGTCTCGTTAGGAATATCGTTTTGTTAATACAGGTGGGAAAATGTGAATACAAAATAGCTGACAACTGTGATGTATGATTAAAGAAAAAAAATAATTTGTAAACATAGTCGCAACTTAAGAAATAATTGCATGTTCCAATAAAAATCTCAATCAATAATGTGCTCATCTGAAAATGTGAAACTATATTTACTATTCAAATAGGCATTGAATCCAAATGGCTGGTTATGTAATATATCCAGAAATGCACCTGCTGTCACGAAAACGACTGTTCGTCAAACATGGGACACTTTTCCCACTTGTGTTTTTATATTTCCCCCACTATGTTCAAGTATATATACACTTATTGAATTCATAAATTCATACTAGAAAAAAAAATGTCCCACCTGTTATTCATCCACCCGTTACCAAAAATCTATCATGCTCTTCAATTACGGCATCCGTTTTAACCTAATATTTTAACTCATGGGCACACATTTGAATGAGTATCTTGCACAAAGCTTTACTTTAAAATAGTCGTTTGATTATCTGCATACATATGTGAATAAACTAAACCTCTTCGTTTACGGTATTGTGTGACATTTTCAAATGTGTTAAATTCTACTTCCAAAATATCTGCGAGCAATGCTTACTTCTATTGTCAGAGACATTTTAAGTAATTCAAGAATGAAAGCAATAGCTAAAAACCAAAAGTCAAACAGCTAATATTCAGCCAAAACTAGGAGGCTTCACGTACCATCATTAACAGAAAATCAAACTTGCAAAATGAGAAAGACTTCAGCCACAGCTTTTTATTCATATCCATTAAATATACAATCAGATGATTAATAATATTTCACAATACTGTATTTCTCTACCTGGGAGCACTGTAAAACGCAACGTCCTCTTTTGAATAAATATAATAATGGCCATAAAATCGGACAAAGGCAACAAGCCCGAAAAGAACCTTTCGGTTGACACGTCATATTTCTTAAGACATCCCGACCTTCGATGGGACGCGCGCACCCAGTAGCTGACCCGGGGTCTCTGCTCTCGTCGGGGGGACCCTGTAACTGGCGAGAGCACCTTTGACTGCGGCCGGCCGGCGAAAGTCGGGCGCATGCGCAGGACGGGAGAAGGCGCGTGAGGGAGGGAGCGAGCTCCAGCCTCCGCTAGTGGCGCTGGTGTGAGGGTAGAGCGCGCGCGCGCGAGAGAGAGAGAGAGATCGAGCAAGCGCGCGCGCCCGCGCGTGCGGAGCATCTGGGTATTTTTTAAATACCGTGTGGAGGAGCGCGACGCACGTTTTGTTCGCAGTTACCCGGCCGCGGTAGATGTAAGTTCCCCCATCCTGTGGGAGACGCGGAAACCGAGAGCAGCACGTTCTCTGGCAGCAGGTATTCAGGGTCTGCGAAGGAGGGAATAAACATGTCTGCCTCAGCGGCAAAAGTGAGTAAAAAGGAGCTGAACTCGAACCATGACGGAGCGGACGAGAGCTCTGGTAAGGAATGGCGGCCTCCAGCGCGCCGCCATCTTCGCCTTTTCTTTCTCTTTCCTAGTTGCGTTCTAGCGTTCCCGTGCGTGCTCAGCGGCGAGCTTCTTGGGGGCTGCTCGGGGATCTTTAAGCAGTTTGTCTGGGTAGGCGTGCGGCATGAGACGCTGCCCGGGTCGCGCCGCGGCGGAGCGGGGAAGCGCGGACCGGCGGCAGAGGCCATGTTTCCTCGCGGCCGCTTCATTGTGTCCCGCCGCGGGTTTTACGCGGGTAGCGCCGCGTCCTCCGCCGCACGACGGGAGGGCGCCGTGCTACTGGGGCCCCTTTCTTCTTCACCAGCGGTTGTTTATGCGTACCGGACGGTGCTCTTTGGCCGGGATGTGTCGCTGCTGAATGGAGCGGCGCGGCCTACTGCCGTTCATTGTTGTTGTGCAGCTCCGCCATGATGCTCGCCTCTCCGACCGAGTGGAGGCAGCGCTCCGCGCGTTTACCCCGGCCGCCGCTGCGTGTGCTGGCGGCGTCGGGACAGGTCACCCCGGACGAACAAAAATACCACTCTGGTGGACGGTGCCGGGTGTTAATCGTGCCGCTGGCTAAGGGGGCGGGATCCGGCGCGGCCGCGTCCGAGCCACGAGGCCTTGGGCGCCGTGGGTTACCGCGATCATGCCCGCTATCCGGGTCGGTACGCGGGGACCGAGTTTCCCGTGGCTTTAGACCGTTATAGGCTTGCATGCCTGTATGTTTTTGCTCGCAGTTGCTTTCGCCTGTCCGCACTTTCCCTCATCAGTTTATAAATCGTATTTTATCCGAGCGTGAATGGGGCGCCCGCCGCGTAGTGTTGGGTCTGCACGTTTCCTACACCTTCATCTTGTAGTGATTGTTTGGTACGTTGAGAAGAATTATTGATCATTGAAATTACAGGTTGTTACCTACCGCTTAGAATGTATATGGGATTTATGGATTACATTTGGAGCCTTTTTAACCAACTTCATGTCGGATGGTTGCAGAAAAGGAGCAGCAAGAGGCGATTGAGCACATTGACGAGGTACAGAATGAGATCGACAGGTAAGCGTTTTTACCACGTTTTTCTGCCATGTTTCACGTACGAGCGAAGGCCAATTTCGTATTTTGACGCTGACTATTTATGATCACTCGTGTTTGTAGATTGAATGAACAGGCCAGCGAGGAAATATTAAAAGTAGAACAGAAGTACAATAAACTCCGCCAGCCGTTCTTCCAGAAGAGGTCGGAACTGATCGCCAAAATCCCCAACTTCTGGGTCACGACGTTTGTCAACCATCCACAAGGTGAGATGCAGATTCTGTGCCCTCTCCTCGGGATGGCACTGGGTGTGTGAAAACCCTTCTGGAACCTGAACTTGTTAGCTTATGTGCTGAGTATACCCTGTTTTAGTTTCTGCTCTCCTTGGGGAAGAGGATGAAGAAGCACTCCATTACTTGACCAGGGTAGAAGTGACAGAGTTTGAAGACATAAAATCAGGTTACAGAATAGATTTTGTAAGTATACATTTTCCTTTTTTTGTTCTGGGTGGTGCAAACATCTGAAAGTGGTGTAAGGTTTTTTTTATGGGAAGCCCTTTGAATGAAATCCTAGTATTGTATATGGCTCTCAGAGCCTCAGTGTTACTGGTTGTCTGTAATTGCAAATTGCTGATTCTTGTGGCATTGCACTGTTCACCATGGCTCCACTGAGGGATTGCCTGTACCCCTGAGGACTGTGTGGGCGTAGTCTGTTCTTGATTGACTTGTGCAGGCTGATTGCTCAGTGGGGGACTGCCTTATTCTAACATGAATGTGTTTTTTTTCTGTTTCTAGTACTTTGATGAAAATCCTTACTTTGAAAACAAAGTCCTTTCCAAAGAGTTTCACCTTAATGAGAGTGGAGACCCATCCTCAAAGTCCACAGAAATCAAATGGAAAACAGGGAAGGTATGTACGCGTCCTTGCAAACTATTATCGCCTTGCTGAGTGGGGCAGCTTGCACAGCATGGGGTGTTTTAATGGAGGAGTATTTGCTGAAGTGGTTCAACAGAAGCCATTTGAAGGGTTGATGGGAATTTACGAATTGTGAATGAACAAATTTTGATACACATTGCATTTGAATATTTTTAAAGTTGCCTCTTTACCTTTTGAAAGGTTTGTACTTATTTAAAACTAAATGGTGACTGTCTGCCTCAGGACCTGACAAAGCGCTCCAGTCAAACACAGAACAAGGCTGGCAGGAAGAGGCAACATGAAGACCCGGAGAGCTTCTTTACCTGGTTCACGGATCACTCGGACGCGGGTGCCGACGAGTTGGGCGAGGTCATCAAGGATGACATCTGGCCAAACCCCCTGCAGTACTACCTGGTTAGCAGCAGTCACTAGTTGCTTGTTGACCGATAATCTTTGCTGCATGTTGACAGATTTGCAGGACATTACCTTCTATATGAACTTTTCCTAAAGTGTTTTCTTATTTTCCACAGGTGCCTGACATGGATGACGAAGAAGGGGAAGGGGAGGATGATGATGATGAGGAGGAAGGCTTAGAGGACATAGATGAGGAGGGGGATGAAGATGAGGGAGAGGAGGATGAAGAGGAGGATGATGGCGAGGAAGGAGAAGTATGTGGCAGCTTTGCTTTTATGCCTTTGGAAGCAAGTGTAGTTGAAATCCTGGTGTGAGTGCTGAGTTCTGACGCCTGCCCTCTCTTTCAGGACGATGACGGGGAGGATGACTAGAAGGAAGTTCTACCCACATTCTCTCCCTGCCGATTCTTCACTGATTCTTGGGAGCAAGATGCTTTTTTTTCCTTCCTTCCCCACCTCCCCTTTCTTTTGTGGTCACTCGAAGTGTCTGTCCGTGCCATGTCTGATTCAGAGTTATTCCAGAACTGAACTGCATCAGGAAAATAGTAATAAATTTACCATGGCACGCTTTTCCCTATATACTGTCTCCAACTCCCAAATGCATCTGGAAAAGTAAATATGAATAGAAACGCCACACCATCTAAGGTACATTAAAATTTTATATATAAAACAAAATTCTTTAGGGTTGTGAGAACTGAACAGAGTCCAGGATGCAATGATGACCCGCTAGCTGTAGTTAATGCCCCTTTTTATTTTGTTCAATGTGATATTTGCCCTCAGAGTTGATTTATTTTCTCTTTTCCCTTGTGGCTAAATGGACATGGTTCCAGCTTGTTCCCATCTCCTCTTGTAACAATGTTTGGCGGGCGGGCAGGGGGGGGGGGGGGTTGCTTTTTGGGCCGGGGGGGGGGTTGTTTGAAGGCATTTGGGGTGGTTTTGGGTGGTGGGAGGGGGGTGATATGACATCAGTGGGGGTGGGTTGTGTTCAGTTTTCATTGTATTGTTTTACAGACACCCATTAAGTTTGAAATTGCATTTTTAATAAAAAAAAATACTTGTAATTTTGAGCCCTACTGCTTCATGGAGTACTTTGAAATGGAAATAACCTGTAGAACCTCTCGTGGAATCTACATCTAATTTTTCTTCCTTTTTCCACTGGAAAGAATTTTAAACGTAAAAGTGTACAAGTTGCTTTGTTACAATAAAAATGAATGTGTACACGAAGGGTTTCTGTTTTTAACTAATGAGGCGAGGCTCCCGGCTGTCAAGTGACCCGCCAGTAAGCCCCGGTGTCCAGGGAACGCTGCTTCCTGTGTACTCCCCTAATGCATGGGGGTCTCATAGCATGCGAGTTGTACGTGTTTTTTTCATACTTCAGCTGAGGAAAAAGGGTCAGCTTAAATACTTGGGCATCAAAGATGTCTCGATTTTCAGACAGACCGTCTGGGGATGTGTGTTTAATTAAGTTACACATTTTGCGTTGAGGAGCGACGTTGATCCGACGTTGGTGTAAGCTGGGGCGATCAGAGGCGGAAGGGTCTAACTCCGGAATGACTTGGGCGTCACCAGGAGCGTCGCCGCGAAGTTCTCCTGCAACAGTCTGTCGATCACCAGCGCCACGAACGTCTGCTCGGAGTCCCCGAACTGCTGCTCCGTCACAGTGTCCGGCCAGTGGCTGGGCTGGAAAGCCCACCCTGCTGCGTGATCCGGCCGTGCGGAAAAGACCGGCACCGTTCAGGCAACGTGCAAACCAAACCAGCTGACATCACACAGCAGCTTTTAATTACAGTATCTGCATGTTGGCCAAAGTACAAAATTCCTGATAGTTGCAAATGTCAGAGCGGGTTTAATACCTGCAATAATAAATGGGCTGAGAAGCCGAAGGCAGCGAGGAGCCATGCTCACTTACCGAGGTGTGCACCGCACTGCGGACACGTGGCCGCGGCCCACGAGTAGCCGGGGTACCAGGTGAAGCGCCCGTCGGCCGGCCAGTGCTTCTCCACGTCGGCCCTCCTGAAAGTCACCACCTCGAACTGAAAGCCCTGCGGGTTTTCAAACAGCTGTACCGGCACCCTCCTGTCTCCTATGATGGTGATATTGCGGTGTGACAGCGCCAGCCGGCTCGCCACGAAGCTGGCGTCCGAATCTTGTGCTACCTCATGCCCACAGGAGCGGCAGAGCAACAGGTCGCTTCTGCCGCGGCCGTCGCAGGATCGGGCGGGTGGGAAGAGGCGCAGCAGCCAAAGCAGAAGACACACCGCGTACATTTTTTATTTTGTGGCAGCTGGGACGATCCTATGCTCTTGTTTCACTTCTGTAAATACCAGTGTGAGTGATCTGAAAATTGTACATTCATTTCCAGCCAACTAGATGCCCCAGAGTATGACAATCATCCGACTTCCGAGGAGATAATTCCAAGTTATAACAAATATTTGCTTGCGAAACACACCGATGTAGCACATGCCCCGCTGCAAAGGGCCTGACATATGCAAACGGCCTCCCTAGTCAGCAGTATTGCAAATCAAACAGCCTCGGTGTCGCCTGATAGCATGTCGCGGGGCAGATATGCACCTAACGCGAAGTCCTCCCGAACTGCGTCAGCTGCGCCCTAACTTCACGGCCACGGCGCCGCTGGCGCTCCTCACGGACACGTGAGCGCCGGCGCCGGAAAAACACCGATTGCGCGCCAGTCTCCTCAACCCGAGAAACTCGAAGTAGCGCCCCCTAGCGTCAGGAGGAGGCAAAGGCGAATGTGTGGCGGGCGCTAAAGGGAGTTCTCCTCGATGGCATCGCATTTAGGATATCGCTCCATCTGTTCACCTTCCAATCTCGTATATGGTACAGGGTTGCAGGGAGACTGGAGGCTATCAGAGGCAGTACAGGGCACAAGGCAGGGGACACTCGCCAAACCATATTTATTGCTACAAATATTGTGTATCATAAATACCATAGCGTCCTGGGGGTGTTCCACAAAGCAAGATTTCTCATTTACCTTGGTTAATTGAAACTAAAAGTCACAACTGCCAGGTAGGAATGCTCCTTACTTAAAATCTTATTAGACAATCATGACTTCTCACTTAAGTTACCCCCAGTGGAGAGAGTAGGGTGTTTTAAACCCCCCTGCTTCCAGATGACTGAGGACCTCACCTGCAGCATGGACGTCCACACTGGCAGTGCCAGAGAGCGCCTCTACCACAACAGGCGACTCAGGTTTAAGGTCTCCCCCTTCCTTTTAAAACACTTCTACTCTGGAATAATAAAAGAGCATGAGAGCCTGTATGGATTCTGCACCATACAGGAAAGAACGCACCATCAGGACCCCTTTACCAACCCTGCAACTCTGCAACGTGCAGAACCCGAGAACCCAAGCAGTGACTCCACCCGGCCGGAACCTAAACTGCTCGGGCTGCGGAATCCGAGCCCCCGGGATCAGCAGTGACTCCACCCGGCCGGAACCTAAACTGCTCGGGCTGTGGAACCCGAGCCCCCTGATTCAGCAGTGACTCCACCTGGCCGGAACCTAAACTGCTCGGGCTGTGGAACCCGAGCCCCCTGCATCAGCAGTGACTCCACCCGGCCCGCACGTAAACTGCTCAGGCTGTGGCCTCCATTTTAGATTTAAGCACAATCTTTAAAAGGTTTTCACTAGCCAGAAACCTTAGGCTCCCCAGACGAGCTTAATGGGCCGAATGGCCGCCTCTCGTTTGTAAATTTCTTATGTTCTTATCAAATCTTCGCCAAATGTTTCACAGATGATCTTCAGGCAAAGTGTCATGAGTGAGCTCATATTTTGGCCAATAGTTTGTCAATGGATATGGAATTTGCCGTGAATGCATACATTCATACCCTTGACAAAATGTTTCCATAGCAACTATGCCCTGATAGTCCACTTGCCCCACACCATTGCAGCGTGCAGCTACATTTTTTATCATTGAATCTGTGAGTAGAACTAAATATGCAGAATGCAGATAATGAACAATAAAATTTTGTTCCTAAATAATGATATTACATTTCAAGGAATGATAATAGAACTAACATTTATTAAATGTATAAACTATGTATATGGTATAACAATACCATAAAATATGTTGACTGTCTTTCCAATATAAGTAAATTGTGTAGCACCGCTTAAATGCAGGTTTGCGCAAGTGAGTACACCATTGATTAAATTCTGCAAATATATAATGTTCTGTGTTAATGTATCCAGCATTACTTCTTACCACCACACTGATGCCCCTTGGCTGTGGCTGTACCAGTTCACAGTGTACCATTATACCTCCACAGCCTTGCCGGATGACCTTGACTGCCTCCATGATTGAAGTCACTGTGAAGTCTTATTACTTATTACTTTCCACAGGTGTCCAGTGGGGCTGGGGACTGGTGACATTGGCTAGCCTTTCTGCTCATTTTCATGTCGAAAACGTTCGTTTCCAGTGACCCAGGGCGTGCCATTTAATACAGAAAAAGGGAGAAAATGGCAGAAAGCCGTCACTGCTGCTGCGGCTTTTCTTGCGCTTTGACTGTAGCGGTGCCTTATTGTGCGCTCGACAGTCCTGCTTCCCACTTCTGTGCAGGCTTCGTCTTCCTGCATGTGATGCAAGGATCATGCCCGCTTGTCCTTCCACACATTTTGCCAGTGCTGAGGGACTCGCTTTGTCATCTTCTTGTATTTTTCTCAAGAAAAACTGTCAGCTTACAATGGGGGCCTGAATGTTTCAGGGCCTTTATCACGTCCACACTTTTTGATTTTTTAAAATCACTTTTGCTATTGTGTTTCGGATTATTGACAGTGAAATGCTGATCTACTTGTATTATTGTCCCTTTTGTGCAGAAAAGTATCCAAACATTTCTCTTGCATGTGCTGCTGCTGTCAAATCTAAGTCTGGAGGTGATTAAGCAGGTGAAGTTCTCTTAACAGAGGGTGAACTTTTCATCTGACACATCTACTGACCAATTACCCTTAAATAGCTACAGATGACAAATTTTTAATTTCAGTGTAGCTTTTTGGTAGGTGTATTCATTTTGACAACATGATTTTCATAATTTTATTGGAAAAAAACTGATTTTTGATATATTTTATGGGTGACTGAAAGACCAGTGTTGATTAAACGTTATAATTAAACCCTAAAATTTCTAATATGTAAAAAGTATGTATATATATATGTATACACACACATTTGTAATTATATCTTTGTGGTGACTCCCCATTCATTTCTGAGGAAAACTTTAATACTAGCAACCTTAACTTTAACCATGACAACCTTAACTCCTACCCAGCCCTAACCTTAACCATAAGTATCCAGACGAAATGCAAGACTTTGGGCATTTTTCAGTTTTTTTGATTGCTTTCATTGACCTGGGTGGGGAACCCCCCCCCCCTTACTTGTATAACAATACATGAATGATACTGCCACTTGAGTATTAGCATGGTTTGAAAGAGCAGGCATTTAGGCCTTAACATTCTGTAAAGGTTCAGCAGTTAAAGGCTGAATACGAGTGGGAAGGTGGGGTAACCAAACTGACTCTCGAATGAAGTGTGTGTGTGGAGGGTGTTAAGTAGTTAAATATAGCCTTTTGTACGTGTCCCTGCCGTTCGTTGTGTGCAGAAAACGTAACATTCCTTCTAGGGTCGGGAACAGATTGTATCAAACATTACACTCAGTTTTACTGCATAGAGATGTAAGATAAGATTAATAAAATACATTGATAAAACTGCAGTTTATAAACCACATTGAGAGGGTGGAGCATGGTGTATTAAAAGATTTCTGAACATCATCTGTGACTTTTAAAATCGCCAGATGAAGAAAGGGAGTGACAGCCTTTGTTTTATTGTGAGAGATTTGGTAGACAAATTTTTTTTGCAGAATATCGGTCTGCAGTGAGTTGGAGCATCAGAGACACATGGGTGGGGCCTGTTTCACAGTCTGGAGCTGTGGGCCCAGGAGGCATTTAATCAGGCACTGGCACAGATGGTGCAGTCTGGCCCTGGCACCACGGCAAATGCTGGCGAGATGAGGGACACACACACTGAGGCCTGTAGAGGACCAGCTTTACTCAGCAATGGCGTGTGCATAGTGGGAGTGGAGAAGGAGGACAGGCATTAGGTCTGGTGCTGAGCCTGACCATAACAAAATGACAAGGCACACAAAGACCTTTTCTCAGCTAGAACCAGTAGCGTTTTATTAAGTAGACTGCAGTCACAGGGTTGTTGTTATGCCTTGTTTCTAAGCGCCTAAAACCAAGCAAAAGCACATTTAAAACCACTAACACGCCACGATAAAATGCGGACCGATTCACAACGGCGTTGTAGGGTAGCACGAAGACTGCGGGTCATTCTACTGAACCCAGAGACTGGAAATAGAGGTGTCCTGTACTTGTGGTCTTGATCATGCAGTTTGGCTGTGGGGAAGGGAGGCAAAACGCATTCCGATTTCTCACTGACAGGTGAGGGTGGGGGGCAGGGACTAATTGACAAAGAGCGAGCGGGTGAACTCCACGAAATCAAAGGCCGAGGGCAGCTCACGGCCCTTGCTGTCCATGTAGGGCTTCATGTGCGAGATGCAGTAGTCTGCCTGCTCCTTGGTCAGGTTCTGGGGGGACACGGGAACAAATGCAAGATGTGTCAACCACCCCCCCCCCCCCCAATGGCAAAGACCAGTGAGATGAGGGGCCATGATTTCACTTTTAGGTAGCTCAACAAATTCAGTGATATGCCCATGTTGGTTTGCCCCCATTAAAACACACCTCACAAATAACTGTTTACAGCTAGCTAATCTTGCAGATGCAGGCTGAGCCTGATCAGTGAAAAACACCGTTATCACCTGCTATGCGGAGGAGCAACAGCAGAAGTCAGCTGGCAAGCGAGAGTGCCAGTGTGGGGGTGTGACCTGTGACGAGCCATACCTGGTACAGTTCCTCCTTGGTCACGTAGGGCTTGTTCTCAGCACTGAGAGCCCTGAAGGCGCTCTCAATCTCCTCGCTGGATTTGACGTTCTCCGTCTCCCGGCTGATCATGAAGGCCATATACTCCTGCAGGGACACGTGTCCATCCCTGGAGAGAGCAGAAAAAGGAGGATGGACAGAGTGAGGAAAGGAAAAAAAAAGAGGGGCAGAAGATGTAAGGAGATGTGACAAGGGAATATAAAAGAAGAAGAGTTTCTGCTTTCTGTAGTAAAACAATGCAAATATTATCTATGTATACACATCAGCTTGCATTTTTAAACTGTTAGGATACTGGGCAAATCACATGCTTTAAGATTTGGACTTTGAAGCTCAGTAAGTTAAATCCGATTCAATGTTCAACACAAAGGAGCTTCACACCTGTTGGGGTCGACAGTGTCCAGGATGGCCTCGAACTCGGGGTCAGGCTCCCCCTCCTCCACCATGGGCAGGTCATAGCCCAAGGAGCGTAGGCAGGACTTGAACTCTTGGTGGTTGAGGCGGCCCGACTTGTCCTTGTCGAAATGCCTGCGGACGGGAAAGTCCAGAAGGATTGGAAGGGCTTGATCTTAAGTCCCGAGCGCTCAGCACTAGCGTGTGTCACTTACTTGAACATCATGCTGAATTCCTTCAGGGCTTCCTCTGTCACGCCTGTGGTGTTCCTGCAGGACAGAGCCAAGGCGTGTTAAGCGAACGATCCCAGCATCCTCAGCACCACGAATGTAATGCTGAATGTAATGGTAACACTTAACGGGGCAGAAACACTTAGTTACTACTCAAGTACAAAACATGAACAAATTATGGCCAAATACAGCTGCTACTTGAGATAAAAGATGCGTCATGATTCAGTAATGATGAACAAAGCATTTTCTGCGTGGCCCCAGCTGCCACACCTGGCCTGGATCTGCTGCTCCAGGTTGTGCTGCATCCTCATGCCCAGCTGGTCCAGCTGGTCCCACTGTTGCGCCAGCCCCACTGTGCTGTGCTCGGTGTACTTGTTATCTAGGATCAGGGCCTCCTCCATGGCTGCCCCCAGGTCCTCGATCTTCTTCAGCTGGCTGCGCATAGCCCGGATCTCCTGGTGTTTGCGCTGTGGGCAGAGAGGTTACCAGGCCCTTCAATCCTAGTGAGATTGATGTTTGGCAGTACCAAGCCTGAACTAATTTTTAGCATCCCTCCTAAAACCTAACAGCAGAAACTCAGAGAGAAATATTCATAGCAGCATGTGACACCCGTCTCACCTTAGTTGCTTCCAGCTGGGATTCCAGGGTTCCTGATTCCTCCACCATGCAGGATCTGAGCACAAAAGCCCCAGTGAAATGTTGTGGTGGGCGAGGCTCGCATTGGCCAGCCCTCTGACATCAGTGACCACACCCACTCCAAAGCAAGGCCATAGTGCAGCCACTCCACAAGCAGCTCAGTAACAGCCTAGTATCACTCCAAGATGCCGTTAAATGGAGAGGTTGTGGTGGCGATGTACACCCAGGCGGTCAGTGTGTTCCAAAAGGCCCTCAAATCCCAACAAAAACCAAAAAGAACTTTGGATTTTTGGAAGCCAAGTGCAGATTAGTCAAACCGAAACTAACTAAATTTCTATATATCAGTTAATCCACAGTAGTAGGCTAATTCTAAAAGGAAAATTGTTGTCCTATATGCATTTTAAAAATTAAACATTAAAAAACCCAACATGTTTAAGGTGACTGCCTAATTAGATTTTCTTTCAACTTTTTTAAAATGGACTCCCAGTTTACCATGAAAATGCTTGAGACTTACCTGTATCATGGAGGTATGCAATTAAGAAAATTATGAAGAATTCCCTGATTGCATTTGGCCTCCCTTGATGCTACTCAGTGCATGCTAAAGAAGCCAACTCATATCACGGTACCTAAAGACCATGCAAGGTTAGGGCCTCGGCTGCCAGGGGTAGAAACTGTATATTGGAGCTGATAACCCTCTGAAGCAGCTTTTCGTCGCGTTTCATGCATTTAGGCCAAGTCACAGGTTTGCTTAATCTTGCAGTTTGTTAACTTTTGGGTTTAGATTTTTTTTTTTTACACAACTGGTGCAGTTTCAACCCCTGATTTGGTGTATCATAATAAAACTTTTAAATTCCCACACATCATTAACCCTTCTGAGTTTGGATGTTCACAGGCAGCCTTTGAAGTAATAAGCAGGTAAGTCCGGGTTTTAAGAAGCTGCAGTGCAGAAACTGTTAGTAGAGGGGGAAATGAGTGCACACGCACACACAATTACACACGCAGCCTAACTGAGGGCATGTGAGAAAACTAAAATGCGTATGGGATCAGGTGGGGCAAGGCATGGCAGGGGGAGGGGGTGGGGGTGGTTAGAGGGCAAACGGAATGAGAGAAAGGAGAAAAAAACCTTCCAGAAAGATCATCAGCGACTTCGTACTGATAGACATGGATAACCCGCCGATAGGCAATGCTATTTAGAGGAAGGGAGGGGTGGAATGCATGAGTACTAATGGAAAAAGAGAAAACACCAAAAACAATCTGAAGAGACACACAGGAAGCAAAACTCTTAAACCCATCAAGGTAAGTGATATGAAGAAAAGGACAAAACGACTCCCTCTGGTGGCTGGAGGGGGGATTGCTCTAGCCAAATTAGCTCCTCAGGCAAAAACTGGGTCAGTTAAAATTTCCATAGCTCCACAACTATACTGCCAATGACTGTCGTAATAATGACTCATTTGCTTTCCAAAGCACTCACAGCTCACTCTGGCTATGTGATTTTTATAATTAATGAAATTAATAATTATGGCAAATTCTCAACCACAGCCCCCTGTTTGATGGTGGGACAAACTGTTTAAAGATCGATCATATCATATCTCCCCCACTTCGACTTTAAAACAGTATCACGACACATGCACATAACACAGAAATGGCAAAAAAGAGAAAAGATATTAACCCATCCAGAAGGTATGTCCTGTTTAGAAAAGCGATCCGGCCCCAGGCAGCAGGGAAAGAGGCGCAGCGGAATGGAGGAAGAGGGGAGGAAGAGAGACAAGAAATAAGAATTAAGTCAGGCCCAGGGGACAGTGCCAGAACTGCCCACCCACAACCCCCAAACACCCCCCCCCCGGG
>JAODKL010000040.1:3414433-3425376 GCA_026780765.1 Petrocephalus schoutedeni
AACTATTTAAGTTAATTAAATAAGTGAGCTGGTGGTGAAATTTAATTAATACATGGAATGACTGGGGTGCCTCTGAGAGGAGGTTTGGGAACTGAAGCGGTGTTCACCTGGGCATCCTGCTAGATATCAGTAACTTTTTGGAGAACAAAAGAAAATTTTACTAGTTTTTATTGTGTTATTCTTAAATTTTCATATGTTCTAATGTTAAATTGTGTTTTTTGTTCTGAGCAATGTGCACTTACTATCCAGATAAATAGCTTTAAACATTTCTTTTGACTGCCTAAGACTTTTGCACAGTACTGTAAAAGTCTCCCTCATGAGGGAAAAAGCCTTGCCTTCCCGAGGGGCTCCTGTTCTCAGATTCACTAGCGACCTCAATACAGGGCTAGTGGAGTGGCTAACGTGTAATGATGAGATGCGAGCTAAGCATCCAGCACGGGCCACCAGACGGGCCGGGGCCGTCACGTGGGCTCCACACCGCCCCCCACCTGGTCTCCTGCAGCCACTGGTGGAAGGCGTTGGCGTGCTGAGCAAACTCCTGCCGCAGCTTGTCGTTCTCCTCCTGCCTCCGCTGCTCCTTCTGCAGCTCCAGCTCCCGCTCCTGCAGGGGGCGACAGAGAATCAGAAACGAGCTTTAAGAGAAGCCAGCCAATAACTCCTACGGGAGGCTATGGAGGAGAGATGGTGTCAGGGGGGAGGGTGCCCCCCATCAAGGGGCCTGATGGCTCACCTTGATGATTTTCTGCAGGTTCCTCCAGGTTTCTTCCAGGGCCTCCATGGTGAACCAGGTGTAGGGGTTGGACACCACCTGGTAGCTCTTGATCTGCCGGTCCAGCTCGGCCAGCTGGTTGAAGTCGGCCTCGGCAGAACTGAGCGAAGAGCGGAAGGCCTCGTGGGCATCACGCAGGGCCCGGATCTCCTCTAGGGAGTTGCAGCGTACCGGATCGGTCAGGTCCTCCTCAGCATTCTCGAACCAACTGTTGAAGGCTGAAGCCTTCTTAGCAAAGGTCAGGAAAAGGTCCTCGACCTAGAAAGGGGCAGGATTGTGATGGGAATAAGATCCACAAGGCTTTTCTTTGATCAAATCGCCAAGTGGCCCAGGTCTCCACATCGTTCACTCCATGTGACACGGGAACACACCTTCCTGAAGTGCTTCTGGGCCTCCAGCAGCTTCTTTTTGCGGTCGGCAGAGTTGGAGAGCAGCTGGTTCCAACGCTTCATGAGGGCGGCGTGACGGGCCTCGATGGCGCGCGACTGCACGTGCTTGGCTGCCAGGAGTTGGTCCTTGAGTGCCGTGATGTTGGTGATGCCTTCCTGCTGGAAGGCCTGCAGCCCGGCATCAAACGTTTCCTGTGTGGAGGGGGCCAGACCGAGATGCGTCTATGTTACAGCTAATAGTTCATTAGCAAATTTGCAGAAATCATTTGGTAAAAATACAGACACCTTACGGTGCCTCGTACCTGCTTAGTTAGCAGCGTCTGGACGGAAGAGAGGTCTCTGCCGTAATCATCAGTCTTAAGGCTGTTCTCTTTTTCGCCTGAGAAGATACAGAGTGTCAGTGTTTTCTTTTCTTTTCTTGATAGCATTTCACCCGTTGTGTCCTGTTGGCCTGCCCCCACGCACCGATCCAAGACTCCACCACATCGGCCTTCCAGTTGAACTGCAGGAAGGCAGAGTTCTCATCCAGCTTGGCTTTCCTCTGAGCGGCTGCCCTCTCCAGCTCGGACACTTTACCACGCAGGGCCTTCATCTTGGCACTGATGTTGTCCACGTGGTGGTTGTTCTATCAAGGAATGAGGGGGGGTATTTCATGTATGTGCATGTGTAAACCATGCTTTTCATTCTCAGACAGACATGGCACCTGTAACAGAGGACCTACCTTGCTGATAAGCTCGTCTCCATTGGAACACACGTCGCTCACCCTGTCCCTGTGCACGGTGAAGTCAGTTTCAAATGCCTCATGTTTCTTTAGCAAGCCCTATGAAAGACAGAGGGGGCGGGGTGGCAGTGGCATAGACTGGCTGTAAATAATTCCAGAAATCAGGGATACTACCATGAAGGGGAGGTCCAAGAAAAGCAGATGATGCCCACCTGTACAGCAGCCAGAGTATCCCCATAATCTTCACTTCCCACCAGGTTCAGCTTCTCATTGATCCAAGCCTCTTCCTCCTCCACATTGGCTACAAACTGCTGATACTCCAGCGATTCCTCTAATCTCTGCCCTCTGGTGGATGGAGGTGGACATAACGAGGTTAGGTCATGGTGGTGGTGGTGGTGGTGGGGGGGAGGGTTATGCTTGAGCCAGAGGTTCCTCCGATCAATCAAGCTACATCTGGCTGGCTTACCGAGCAGCAGCCAGGTCCTTTAGTTCCTTCCAGTGCTCCACAAACTGAGCCAGCCTCTGCTGGATCTCCTCCTGTCCTATGGTGTTGTCGTCCGAAAGCTTCTTGCCAGTGTCAAGCACAGACTTTAGTAGAGGGAAAAGGCAGGAGATGCACATTGTCATGGAAGCTGCTATGTAGACGCGTGGAAGTATTACCTAAAATGCCCGGCACTCCTAGCCGTTACCTGTATGGCTGGCTCGTGGGCACCCAGCTCAGCCTCAAGCCTCTTGTGTTTCTTCCTCAAATTCTGCACACCTGTGAGGTCTCTGCCATAGTCTTCAGAGCTCACCAGCAGCTTCTTCTCCCTGGGAGGCCACGCACTCATGGGCTTTACAGGTCTTTAAGATATGCAGCCCTCACCCTCATAGCCCCCAGTCTCTACCAAAGGCACAGCTCCAGTCTTCAACTTACTTGATCCAGGATTCCTCATCGTCCAGATCCCTGAAGAACTGGTGCAGCCGATGCGACTCATTGAGCTTGGCGCGGCGGCCTGCGGCCATGCTCTTGATCTTGCCAAAGCGGCCGTTGACCGCATCACGCTTGTCCTTTACCTGGGAGGTGTCGAACGCGTTGCTGGCCATCAGGCTGTCAGCCTGACCATTCAGGTCTTTCAGGCGGTCCTGTGGAGGTACGGAGGGTTGGGGGAGGGTCACAAAGCATGACTTTTAAAATTTGGGTGACTGACTATGGAGGCTGTAGGAAAGGGAACAAGTAAAACGAATCACAAACCTCATGGGCTGAGATGTCAGCCTCCAGAAGCTGGTGTTTTTTCAGCAGGTTATTGACAGAGGCCAAGTCCTTCCCATAATCCTCGGAGGCAAGCAGAGCCTCCACCTGGAACGTCAAGACAGCGAAGTCAAGGTGCCGCTTCATTAAGTCTTCTATGCTTGAGGGCAAATGAGACAGTATAACCTGAGGTCACCTCAAGAGGACAAAGGGACCTGTTATGGTTACCTCAGAGAGCCAGAAGTCAAAGTCCTTAATGCCTGTGTTGAAGTTCTGCTGTTTGTTGGCTTCCTTCAGCTTCTGGCTCTTCTCTGCGGACTTATTCACCAGAAACTGCCACTGGTCATCCAGGGCACTGAGCCGCACCTGAGGGGACGCAGCGGACTGTCACAGCCTATTCTACTGTTCTACTCCAATTTGCAGTGATTCTTCCAGCAGGAAGTACCCGCTACAGGATTGCTAGGTGCCAAATGCTTTACAGTTACGTCTCGCGCGTTATCCTTCACAGCAGTGTTTCCCAACCTGGTCCTCGGAGACCCACGGACGGTTCACATGTCTGCTTCCTCCTAGCTCTTTGGATGCACGTGCCGCCATCGGGCATTACCTTGACGGCGTCCTCGCTCCCAGCACAGGCTCCCCTCTGGATGAGCGAGTTGCCCATGTCGATCACCCCACGGATGCGGTCGGCGTTGGCGTGCAGCTCCGCCTCAAAGGCCTGGTGCTTCTGGTGTTTGCTCTGCGCGAAAGAGACTGTTCAGTGCATTGCCTAGGAGACCAGATGCCCAGCGTCTGGGTGTGTCGAGGGTCACAGGTGCGTGCGTGTTGAGCTTGCGAGTCTGTGAGTGTGTCAGCGGGCTCAAAGCTGATGGTCGTGCTGGTTTGGTTAATGTATCGACCGTAGTTCAGTGTGAGTATGACTGGACTGTCGACGGGACAGCAAGACACTGGGCTGCGGGTTTACGGGATATATACAGGGCAGAGTGAGGATGATCACAACAAGCAGAAATGGATGCAATAAAAAACAACACCAAGATGCTTAGAAAATATCCATCACCACAGAAAAAAGGCTTTCTGAAAACCCGCCAGGCTAGCCCTAACCCCCCAAGGGTGACGCTTTGACTCTCTAGTGGACTGGTTCACACCCAGAGCAACTTAAGCAATGCAGGGAGAGCTGAACACAGAAATGAGCAAGATGGGCGAAGACAATACCGATAAATCAATAAACAAACAAACAGCCACCGTTACAGGGTTCATCCGGATATTATTAGTAAACAAAGCACAACAGAAAATTAACCACAGGTCCAAGATGTGAACGAAAGTCTAAAACGAAAGCGTCATGACGTTTCAGCAAAATGAACACAAAGCTACACCCAGCTATTTAAACAAGCTTGCTACTCTAAACGGAAAAATAATGCAGCTGAGTCTGGCGACTTTGCAAAGTAAAAGTAATCCACCGATGAAGGACAAGACAGATGCCACCACTTGTGCAAGTACCAGTGAACAGAGGAGACACACACACAAGGGTAATCTTTGTTTCTACAGACAGGGCGGCGACACAGAGGCAGCATGGAGCCCTACACATGTTAGTCAGCTCAGATTCTACACTTACCAGCAGTTTGGACAGCTAGAGAGAGATAGTGGAAATAAAACCAGATTTAGTCTGAATGCCTTAAAAACAGGCATTGAAAAGTGTCACAATGCACAGTTTAATTGTAGAAAATTAGAGAAAAAAAAAAGAAAACCAAGACTACTTAAAAGGAAGAAGACTACACTGACTTTCAAAAACTAGCAGGAGCAAATACTACAATTCAGTACATTTCTTTCTAATCCTTGTTGGGTGAATTTACAGTTGAACAAAGCTGGGAGGGAGGCTGCAGCCCGTGACGATGGGATGATGGGCTGTGTGGCCAAACAGCAGTACCTGGATGTTGGTGGGGTCCTTGTAGGACTCATCGGTGGCGGTCTGCAGCTTCTCGCTGATCCAGGCCTCGATCTCATCCACGTCACGGCTGAACTGCTGCAGGGTCTGCGACTCGCCCAGCTTGGAGCGTTTCTCAATCATTTTGGCCTTCAGCCGGCGCCACCTGCAGGACAAAAGGCCCAGTTGGGTCAGCATGACATTACAGTGCAGACTAATGACTTAATGCTTGCAGGTCCTACAGCCATGATGATCCCTACTTTTGTACCAGAACTTAAAAATATCCAGCTGTATAAAAGGCAACAGCTTAAACTAAAAATCTGAAAAGGGTTACAGTTGAAGTTACGTAATCAGTGGCCATCTGCTGCATTATGCACAAACATCTGCTACAAACGTAGCTCATGCTAACGCTTGGCAGTTTTCGGTCACCGACCTGTCCAGGACCTCATTGCGGCGAGCCGATATTTCAGGCTTGGCATAATGGTCGGCCCCAATAAGCTGGTCAGCGAATGACTGCAAGGCTGCAATCTTCTCCTCCTGCACGTTGATGGCTTTGTCAAAGTCCTCGTGCTTCTTGATGAGTGCCTCCACGCTGTCCAGGGAGTCGCCCTTGTCGTCACTGGCCAGGAAGGCTTCGCGGGCTGCCATCCAGTTCTCGGCCTGCTCGCAGTCACGGTTGAACAGCTGCAGGGCACATGACATGCTTACAGACACTTCCGTTTGTGCAGGCGCGCGCTGAAGCGCTCTGCATAGTGCAGGTCATCATCTTCAGGGCGTGTCAGGCAGCATGGTTACTCCTCAGACGAGCAAACAGCCGTCTGCATGGACTGGATTGGCAGGGACATAAATGAAGACCACAAATCCCAGCAGGCCTCACCTGCAGCTCCAGGCACTGGTCCAGCATCATACGCCTCTGCACCCAGGCCTTCTCCAGGTCGGCCCGTTCGCGGTCCAGTGCCTCCAGCTTCTCCTGGATCTCAGGGCTGGCATAGTGGCCACGTGCCAGCAGCTGCTGGCCAAACTGTTCGAAGGCTTGGAAGGTTCCAGCGCGGGCATCGATCTCTGTGCGATGCTCCTGTGGTTTGGCCAATCAGCCCAGCAGGTCACAGGCTCAGCTTGCCATCAAGACCATTTACCAGTACTACTGCTATTTTTGACCCTTTAATCCTTGACTTATTTTTCATTTCCATAAGAAACATCTCAGTAGTCTAGTACAGGTAAGGTTATACGAACGAACAACTTAAGAGCCCCCGTCTGATTTGAGCCTATAAGCTTTCTGGATAAAAAGGCACATTTTCTATGCCGCTTTTAAGCCAGAGAGCAATAGCCTGTGAACTAGAGGAACGTCTGTGGAAGCCAAGATCCTAGTGATTCTTGTGGAGAATTCCTTTGTGGAACAATCAGTGAGAAACTCAGTGTGCTGGGGGGGGGTCCCTGACATCTCCACACCTGGTGCCTCTCCAGCAGAGCCTCCGCTCCAGTCACGTCCTTGGCCAGCTCATCTGACGACACCAGCCCCCGAATCCCATTGATCCAGGACATCAGGTCCCTGCGTTGGTGGGCCAGATGGGGGAGGTTATTACAGAACACTGTTGGGATGCAGATCAGGGCCCCCTAGATCCACTAACTCCCCAACCTGAAATCGCTGAGGAACCGCTGCAGGTCGTGGGAGCTGCCCAGCTTGGCCTTGCGCTGGTCGGCACGGCCCACCAGGCTGCTCCAGGCCGCGTTCAACTCCGTGCACTTCTCTTGGATGTCGTCCACCGCCTCCGGGTGCGACTGGATCAGCCGCTCCGCCGTCTCGCCCAGGGAGTTCACCTGCGTGCCGGGACACACCATCAGTGGTCACCATCCATTCTAACCTGCGGTGGCTGATGCACGCTTTTTCCAGTGGAGGTTCTTCTGCATGGCATGTGGTAGGGTGCGGGGTAGTGCAAGTGCTGAGGGCGGAGGGATGCACACTCACCTTGTCTCCCAGAGCGGCCAGGTCTCTCTCGAAGCCCTCGTGTTTACGCTGGAGCGCCTGCACACTGGCCAGGTCGTGGCCGTAGTTGTCCGTGTTTAAGGCCTGGTTCTTTTCCTCGATCCACTCCTTGGTCTCATCGGCATCCCTGCAGGCACAAAGGGATGCAGAACATGTGGTCTTGCCTGCTAACATCCCTACCAGCCGAGTGCCTGCGAACGGCCATCCTCACGTTCGACAGGAATGCACCATGCACAGCTCGCCTGCTGCCGCTCGGGATGGAGGCATGGGGCCTACCTGTGGAACCTCTGCACCTCATGAGCGCTGCCCAGGACGTTGCTCCTCTCCTCAGCTAGCTTCTGCAATGACCTCCAGCGCTCGTTCAGCTCCTGCGGCGCATAAGGAGGGGCGTCACCAAAGCCGCAATGAGGGCGAGTCTGATGACTGAGACCCCATCCACAAAAATACACATGGTCACACCACAAAGGAGGTATGCGGCCCATAGCCAAATGTCACATGACATAAGACAGAAGTAGAATGGACACTGTGGAATGCCATGGTACTGGGGGGACATGGGGACCGGGAAACAGTGAGAGGGAGATGGGCAAGCATGAGGATCTGTTAGGGATGGCTTACTGTCCGATAGGGGGGTAACGAAGCAGGTGGATGGGATACACACAGAGTGACTCCGTGGGTGGGACTCTTACCTTGATGGTGTTAAAACTAGCCACCGTTTGTACAGTCAAACGCATAGACTGGATCAAAACAAGATAAGAGCAGAAAGAAGGGAAGAAAACAAATCATACTAGTCATAAGGCGTCACTATGTTAGTCGGTAAAAAACCCAGTGAAGAGAGAGAACTTGCAAGTCCGCCAACCACTCAGAGCTCCATTAACTCACAATAAAGTTCTCAGGAAACAAAAACCAAACAAAACATTCCAGCAAATTCTCATATGGAATATTAAATAAAAGAAAATAAAGGGTTCCTCATTTAGAGAGAAGGAGAGGGACTCTCAATTGAGGATTTGTCCAAGTGGTAATAGATCTGGTTTTTAATTTTTAATACAAGTGCAGAATTTGTATTTCTTTGTACTTTTTAGGTACAACGTATCTCAGGCCACCCAATCTTGGTGCCGCCATCTGGACCAGGCCCGGCCAGTGTGACCCAGAGGAGTGCTGAGCCACACACTAAGTGTGTCGACTTCGCTTTTATTTGTGCAAACAACACAGAACAAGCACAGGATTCAAAGCACATGATTACAAGACGGTTAACCACTTCACCGAGCTGATCAGAATTTCAGAACTAATTTCTATGCAAGAAATTCACCCTACCTTCCATGGAGAGACATTTTTGGAATCGGGGTCATCCTATAAAAAGTACAGAGGAAGATCAGATCACTGAGGGTCTGAACGAAGACAGCAAATAACTTATGTAGCTCTCAGAATACTGCAGACACCAGAAAAGCATAATGTCTAATAAAACTCACCTTTCCAGGTGCTGCACCTAACATCTCCTGTTGCTGTGTGAGAGAGAACGATCAGGACAAAGCAAAGCAAGATCTCTTCAGCTTGCACTGCCCCAGGTCCGCCCCCTTCTACCCTCACCTGTGCCTGCAAGTGGGTCGCTTCCTCAGCCATCAGCCCCTCGGCCTCCAGCTCCGACGCCACATTGTTGATGTCGCGGAGGCGCGACTCATTGGCTTTCAGGTCCTGAAAGGAAAGGAAAACTCAAGGGGTGCCGGAGGCCAAAGCTGCAGTGCAGAGGTTTATCATGCTTCATGGACACGCTCCAACATGCGACGAAAAATGGCATGGGACTCACATGGTTTGGAAAAGAAGCCAATAACACATCAACCAGCTGCCATTTTAAGGATGGCATGGATTACTTTCTCAAAAATGGAAAAAACTACAATTATTTCTTTTTTTTCATGCAATAAAAACATAATATAGTAAATCTATGTATTGGCAAGAATCTGGCAATACAACAAGTATCATGATGCATGGGTTACGATTCAATATATTGCGATACTGGGAGCAAGGCGATACATTTAGATTGTTTATTTACATGTAATTTTATGAAAACTTATAGTATAAAGAACACGCCACCATATGCATAAAATTCAGGCGTAGAAAGTTTTTTTATGCAATCAGAACAGTGGGATGTGCATTTACATTTATTACAGTTCCTGTAACATCCAACATCACAGCCATGAGCGTGAGTTACAGAGGGGATGGGGGGTTGTAACCCCCCAACAATACTCAAAACTGGCTAATACAACCCCCCAATAATCATGTCTCCCCCTAAATGGGTGAAGACCTCACCCCCCCCCCCCAAAATGTCCAAACCAAAGTTACACGCTACTGAGCAAATGAAAAATTGAAAAATGACAATTTTGGTTATAGCCTTAAAAAAAGGCTACAAGTGCTTGGCAAATAACGGAACCAGACTAACGCGTATGGACTCAGCCATCTGTAATATTGCTAGTCTAGGTTTGCTAATGCTAACTTTAGCACTGCGTCCTTACGCTACGTCTCAGTTCATGCTGTTACATTGGAGCGGAAGATTCAAACAGCAGGAAAAATATTACAACACTGCTATCTAGCGGTTGGGGGTTTAAATACAACACAAAATGAGCCACTCTCTCCCACGAAACTTTACATGCAAATGAATAAGAAAAATTGATACATTATTTTTGAGAATCGATACAGTATGACAAAATGTAAGTGTTAGTGTGATGTGGGTGTTCAATAATTTTGTATAACCCTCGAAGGATGTTATAAGAATTGAAATGGCCCTTAATAGGAAAAAGTTTCCCCAACCCCAATGTACAGTAATGATAGACAGTCCCCACATCGTTTCAGTGGGGCACCGTTTACCTTCTGGAAGTCATCAAACTTCTTCTGCAGCACCTCCACCTGCTCCAGGTCAGAGGCCACCTCCTCGCTGGTGAGGGCGCCCTCTTTCTCACAGATCCACTGCTGCAGCTCGCTGGCCTCGCGGAACACCATGAACTTCTTGCAGCTCTTCTCAAGCATGTTCTTGCGCTTCTCACCCAGCTCCAGCAGGGCGCCATACCTGTCAGGGGGGAGGGGAGCCAGTCAGTCTGCGTCACCACTGACTGCACCCCCTGAACAAGACCGACAAGGTGGCGCCCATGGTTATGTCTGCAGAGAGAATAGCTTTCTCTCCACAAACATTGTGGATTGTGGATGGGATGGCCACAGATGACATCGTGCCTGCACAAATGAGCCAGACACGAGTCCCCAATGCATACCTTCCCAAACTCCACAATGAGCACATTCATTGCACAGTTACACAACAGCATGGCAGAACTCCCAGAGGATTCTGAGATTCTAGATCTTAGACAAGACTGACAGACATCACATTCCATGGGATGGAAGTAGGCCAAATACAGATAGTGACATTTGTGCTGCACACCTAAAGCATACGCACACACATGCACACGCTGGATGATGACACCAATGGGAGATGGAGAGCATTTTTGGGGAGCACACACTGTCAGCACACTGACAACAGTGTCAGCCTTTCTTATACTGGCAATACTTCTTGGCTCCAGCCCTTCCAAACCAAATCATTACCACCATGAATTCTCCATGGGCTGATAGATGCAAAAGTGGGGTGGGGGGAGCAGGGACAGGGACAGAGGGACACCACAGTAGGTAGGAGAGAAGATAAAATGAGTTCTGGAGAACTAAAAACCAGAAAACAGGCAACGGCTAGCTGAGGCGTGCATGATGTGGGGGTGGCATTGATGGTGACGTGGTTCAGTGGCCTGGGTCGTGCTACTCACAGTTCCTCCACCTGCTTCATGCGCACAGAGACGCTGTAGGCCTCCTTGGTGACCAAAGACCTGCGCAGACAACGCAGGCGCATGCAGACGTTAGTGGTTAAAGAGAGAACGAGTGAGAGAAGGGGGGGGGGGGGGGGAGC
>JAODKL010000040.1:3439773-3455310 GCA_026780765.1 Petrocephalus schoutedeni
TCCGATTCATTTTCGGAAGCAGAAGCGCTTGGGCCTGTGACACTAGGGTGATGGGCAGCTGCGACATGAACATGTTGGGGAGGGTGCTGCAAGCGGACACACACACATACACAGAGGCACTCGGAAGCTAGCCAGCACACGGGGAACAGCACGACAGGAGGGGTCAGAGGCCGGGCTGCAAATCTGGGGAGGGGGGGTTCCGAGCCATGCACGTTCACCGGCCAATCGCAGCCGCAACCACAGCCGCAGCAACCCTGCAGCGACACAGGGGAGAGAGCCAGAGCAGAGCCCGGCCCACACGGTGTTGCTGAGGGCAGGCCTGGGTCTGCTCACAGAGCTCCTGCAGTCTGTCAGCATTCCAGGACCCCCCCCCCCATACACACAGACGAAAACAACACACTGCACCTTCTGCAGAGGGTTACAAAATGTCAGCTCAGCGACAAGTTCAGGTGCTGACCACAGAAAATAAGATCATAGACCCTAAAAATATACAGAGTGGACAAAAGTTGAAAATGCAGCTGAAAACAGCCATACAAAGGTTTTACTGTAATCACCAAGAGACATTCAGACACACACAATAGGAGAGACGCACATCCCAAAAAGGACATGACAACAGTGTAAAGATCTGGTGTATGTGCACTGTCCAACACAAGAGTATATTTTCAGAAATGTACGAATTATGCCCGAAGTGTAACCGCTTTGCTCGCAGAAGAGACCGGAATGCGGCGCACTGCGTAAACAGCGTAGGACGGGAGTCGGGAACGCGCAGCATAGCCGGGGGCGCGCAGCGGAGCCGGGCGCAATCCAGCGCGCAGCACATCCCCCCACGACCAAGAGATTCAGTCGCACGGCGTCTGTCAATCTGGTTAATCTCAGTCTTTGAGCTACACGACATCTTAATTAAGCGCTGCATTATGCATTTCAGTCTCTAATTTTGCAGAATAAGAAATGGAGCGTTCCCAGAGAGTCAAGTTCACATAAATACACACACATTACAATGATCAATACTTGAAGATGAACACCAGGAATGTCTAGGGGTTCTTACCCTAACGTCTGAAATTACATTATTTTTATTATCCGTAGTCTATATGCAAATCTTAATGTAAAAAAAAAAAAATCAACATCACATCTGGCATTTCAGGGGGGGGGCAGCTGCCGTTAGGGTTCTCCAGCAAACCATCGGTAAACCAGACGAACAGGTTCTGCGGGCTGAAATGCTACAATAATATATAACGCTATTCTGAAACAGTGAAGGGCAAATGTAACTCGGCCATACTCCCGTGCAATCAAAAAAATTCCACGGCAGATCCAACACCTATGCGAATACCAGACAGTAAAAGCCAATAATAATCATTTACCACTTACAGGCGATGATGTAATCTCCTAATAAAATACATTTTGAAGGCACAATACACAATAAAGCAAATATCGTTTATGCAGGAGGTATAGATGTATAGAGGACTTGGGGCCCCATCAAAAAACGGGGTCAATGACAGAAGCCTCTCTACTCAATCTCGCCATTCTCCGGGGAATTTCATGGCAGCATTTTACGGAACAACGGAATGCAATCACTGGGAAGTATTAAACACTACCTACGTGCAATCACATAGAAAGGGATTTATACAATAATTGCTGTGTCGTTTACATATTTTATAGACACTGCGCTGGAAATGCAGTCCCAGATTCGTTCGGGGTTATCCCAAATCGGGCCACAACGGGCCAACCAAAGCTTAAATCCGGTATCAGGGTCACTAAAAACATTAACGTCGTTTAATTCCATAAACAGTGAGCCGTGCATTTAGCCTAAATGACACTAAAGGGAGAAATCGTGTAAACATCTGCGGCGCGCATCGCGGAATCGCTCCGGCGACGGCAAACGTGCGCTGCTGCCGTTATGGGGATGAAGAATCTGGTTACTATCCAGACCGGCTGCCCCGCCGACTTCCCGTGGGAAGCACAAAAACGCAGGGAAGCCATTTCCGACGGGCACGGCGTACCCGGGAGCACCATGGGCACCCATCTCCGCGGAGACCGGGCTTAGAAATCACTGCAGCTACAGTGTCTTTCCGCGTCCCCACGGAGCGACGTGGCGGGGAACAGGCGCCCGCGGGTCGGGCACTACTAACTGGGCATCTACCTAGAAGCGCCACCGCGCCGCGATCCATTTTGTTCAATGAAATTCCTAGTGGGCGCTGGGCGGGTCCTTGTCGGTTACAGGGAAAACGAAAAATAGCTCCGAAATAAATAAATAAAAATGTAACCCGGTTAATAAATAGGCTACCTGTCTAACTGGAGAACTGCCCAGCACGTAAAAACACCCAAACAAAGCCAGACCTTTCCCACGCACACGCAATGGGATTGTTAGGAACGCTATGCCATAAAGCAAAAACAGCTCTCATTTTCAAGTCTTAATCTTCTAAACAGAGCGTCACGAACATAGCGTGTCCTCCGCCTACGACCTCGGATCCAGGTATAGCCGGCGGAGATCCTGTAGCCTGCGCTCGCCCTTACCTGCTTCGGAGTCCGCTTACGATGCACAGCACGATCCGCTTCCCGTCTTGGGTGAATGCAGCAGACTGCCGACACGGGCGCATATAGGTTCGGGGAGGCGCTGACGTCACTCACCGCAGCGCCCAGCCGAAGCGCTGGCGAACGGCGACGGAAGGAGCCGAATCCCGCAGCCGTTCGAGCCGCGTTACCGAAGGGCCAGTGGACGACGACGGAAAGAGCCGAGTCACGCCGTCGTGCGAGCCGCCTTTCCCCAATTCTCTCCTTGTCTAATAATCATCACACAGCGGACCGTTTTTATCTTCACAAACAAGGCAGTGATTAAGCAGGACCAGCGACATCTCGGCTGGTTTTAAAGCACACAGCCACGATTATGCAATGCTCCCAGCGTGCAATTAAATGTGGGACCGACTGCGCCAGGGCCGTTTTTAGCTATAGAAAGACCAGGGGTTAAGTCAAGTTTACCTGGGGCTTAAAAAATAATAAAAAAAGTTAAGATAGATTGGCACCAGGGCTAAAATATTCGTGGGGAGAGATCGGAGCCAAGGACGCACATGGACTGCGCAAAGGTCATTACTCGGGCATTAACACAGCAACGCAAACATCTGGAATAGGCCTCCGTTTTTAAAATGAACGATTTTGATATATGTGACTGCGTGACAATTTCAGCATTTTATTTTTTAGTGACATAGACTTGCAAGTACCCTATATTCAGTCTCTTGCTTCCATGCCAAAAGCAAGAACACGTATCATGCGAGAAATCTGACCAATACAAAGACGTTTACAAAGAATCAGTAAAAAAAAAACCCCCTGCAACTTGCAGTATGTACATTTAATCCTAATACATCGTAAAAAGAAATACACATTTTAAATGCTCTACACGGTAGCCCGTAAAATATTAATCTGCATTTTATAATAAAATGAGTGTACATCTAACATCATTTTGCAAAATGATGCTGTAAACAATGGCAATCAGATTATGACATTAGATATTTTACTTTCACAGTACTTCAAAGCTTACTTCATGCTGAAATAAAATACTGTGATGATGATGATGCTGAGAAATGCAGAAGTCATTCAAGCTACTCGCTGACCTCGTGACCAGATCTGAACCCTAAAATAATAGTGCTGCATGAATAACGATAGTAATAAAAAAAAAAAAAAAAAAAAAACATAAACCCTTATTATTGGGAATGTGAGTCCACACAAACCCTCACCACATTCTTAAAACATTGCTTGCTTAAAAATCATCATGCATAGGACGTTTGGCACTGGTTTAAAACCGATAAAATGGGCCATGAACAGAGTCCATTTTTACACACATAGCCAATATCCCACCAGCTTATAGTGCATTTTAATGTCCTAACAAAGTAGAATGGGACCCAAAGCCAGAGGGTGTCGTCACGAGTCTGGCTGGGAAGACGACGTCCTTCTTAAGATGCGTTTCCCCGTTTAAGACCTCCAGAAGTAGGGGTTGAGATGACCTTTGGCTGGAGGAATCTCCTTACGTCTCAAAGCATTCTAAAAATACAAGGAGATGACGTTAAGTCAGAAATACTGTGAAGCAGAGGTGGAGCTGAGGGATAGGAGGGTCTCCACATGGCCAGTGCTCTTCGGTGGCCCACTTCCTGGGTTGACTGGGTCTCAAAAAAGCACAGTTCAGCAAGACTATGCCCTCACCTCGAGGAACTGCTTGAGCCGCATCACAGAGCCCATCTGGCCTGAGCTGGTCACTGCCTCGATTCTAGAGGGGACAAGCAAAAATGTCAAAAAACAATGAAGTTAAGGGCCCAACTGTCCAGTCTGGTGTTGGAAACGGCAACCTTGCAATGAGAAGAGTGGAGCACGCCGTGCCTCCCACGTCACCTCAAAAACCGTCAACCTCACTCCAATCTCACACCCAAATCCTGAGACCAACTTCCAACATCGAAAAGGCTAACTACTGCACGTCACTAAACTTGGTTTATGCCCACCTGAGCACTTAAGGCTGCTCTCACTGTGGATGAATATATTGTTTTGTTAGAATGTTTGCACATAATAGCTTCTCTGCTCCATACTGCCCCGAGTAAGGCAGTTGACTAACTGCCTGTCTATCTTTATGATTTCAGTTCTTATTTTAGTTTCACGTCCTCTGTGTGAAAACCTGGCCAGCAGCATAACCTCTGGGGCCTTGAGCAAAGCCCCAAAGCCCAAGTGCTCCACGGATGCTGATGACCCTGCACGCTCATCTGTATGGCGCTTTGGAAAGAAACGCCTGCTAAATAAATACACGTAAATCTTTGGAGGAAATGGGCTCAGTAAATTCAGGAGGATATATGGCCAAAAACAGCACAGAAGACCTCATGCTTTTGGGTAAGCACAAGGCTATATAACCATACATGTGCAGGACATATGTAACTTGGATTTATGTGGCAAAGAAGTTGTCATCTATAGTAGGCTGAGACACTTCCTGTTAAGAGCCAGTGAGGTACCTGGGAAAGTAGTCCGCCTTGATGAGAAAGATGAGCTTCCAAAACTGGCCTTGGTACTGCTTCATCAGTGCATTACCACATACCTGGTGTGCGGGGGCAGACAAAAAGCACATCAGGGGTGTTTCTCAGTCTACATATTTGACCATAAGTTGACTATTTACCATTGGTAAAGATCAGTTCCAATACTCAAGAACAGTACTGGTGTTGAGAAACAGCCCAGATGTGACCCAGCGCACCAGATGGCAAGGCCTCACCTCAAGGAAATCAAAAAGGAGAGTGGCGGTGACGTCTGCCAGCGGCTCCATGTTCAGCATCTGTGCCAGCCAGCGCCAGCCATGGTTCAGGCCATGTGGACTTTCCTACAGGAAAACAACAATTAGAAAACCTCCCAAAACAACCTGAAACTGGATAACGTAATCTGTTCCATTCAGCCTACCCCCTGTTTGTTGCCATGGGGCCACCTCAGCTGGATAATGGCCGCATACAGGCGGATCATTCCGGACATTCTCTTCAGGAAACTGTCCTGGGCCTCCACTCCAGAGTCCTCAACACGGTATCCCAGGATCCTGAGCGATAAAGGCTCATCATTTTCCCAAAGCCATTTTCCCAAGCCACAAGTTCCTAAAGCAGGAAGCCATCCGACAAAATCCAGGACCGTACCAATCCACTGCCCAAAAGTACCTTGAACTTCAATACTGGTATTAGCATGGTTTATTTTTTAGAGCAGTGTTTCCCAATACAGTCCTGGGGGACCTACAGACAGTCTACATGTTTGCTCCTGTAGCTGAGAGAGAGCAAAAATGTGGACAGACTGAGTCCCTGAGGACGGATGGGAGCCACTGATTTAGAGGTAAATTCTGGCAATCTATGCTGACCTCTGGTACTCCTCTACTGAAGTGCCGTCCTTCATGGGGGGGTAGTGGGGCACAGAGTATGGGCACTTCTTATGCAGGTGGGCCAAGATGAGGTCCCCCACCATGGGGTGCAGCTCCCATAGCCCAGCTGCCACGACGGCGATGGGGAACGCGGCCTCATGGTGTGACGCAACCTCCTCTTCGCCTTGTTTCTGAGGAACGGCAAGCAGAAAGTGACTCCACTAACTCTGGGTGGCCCTTTACGGTCTGAACTGGGCTGTACTAAGCACGAGTGCTCCTAGATGCAGCAAGCGGCAAAGTGGTTAAAGACTAATCAATAATCTGCAGGTTCTAGTCCTAACAATGTCCCGGCAGTTCCGCGCGGCAATAATGCATCCCAGTCAACAAGATAGCACAATTCGCTTTGGATTTAAAGGGGCTGTTCATGCCAAAACTGGAAAAGGGTATGTTTTATGGGACCTTACTGCTATTCATCCATGTAGGTTGTCGGCCATGAAAATGTCTGGCTTCTCTCAAATCTAATGGAACTGAACGGCATTCTTTGTGATGTTTAAAGCGCCAAAAAATACAATTCAACAGTAATACTTCTTTCCAGAAATGTTGACCAGTTCAAGATAATACAGATCCTGTAGCGAGCAATTTAATGTAGGAGCTATTTTCTTCTACCGAACTCTGCCCAACAATTGTATTACTATGCTGAAGATATGAGCACAAGCAACTCTGCGATATCATGTGTAGTGATATGGCCAATATCTCCAAAACTAGGCAACTCCCAGTAGGACAACCTAGATGGCACTAAAGCTGCCCTAAAAAAAAAAAAAACATTTTTTTCCAGTTTTTGGATGAGCTGTCCCTTTAAGCACACACATGGCCAGTTCAACACAGACATGAAACAAAAATCAAGCTTCTCCGATGGCTAAATTTCACTTACTACGAACTTTTCTGCCAGCTTATAGCTGACGAAGTCCAGGCCGTTGGGATGCTGGGAGGCAGACACGGACTTGCCCCCAGATTGCACATGCCGACCCGACAGCAGCTTGTCTATCTTATCAAAGATCTCCTTCAGCTTGGAACCTACAGGACCAATAACGAAGATTCTTAATGTGGACAGTATCTAGGACCTATGGACAGTCAAACATCCGCTGGGCTACTCAACTAATCCATGTACAGCTTATAGAAACACGTATTTATTCCTGAGAGCAGCATTTCCCCACCTGGTCCTCGGGGACCCACAGACACCCCATGTTTTTGTTCCCTCCCAGACAATCCATTTTTGCATGGATTGTCTGCGGCTCCCCGAGGACCAGACTGAGAGACTCTGCCTAAGAGTCTTTATGCTACCTGTCACTTTACTGCTAATTGCTATACACTATGGTTATTTAATTTGTTAATATGTCTGGACATTTAAATTTGTCTCTTATGTCCCCTTTATATGTATGTGTCTTATACTCTTGCATCCAAAAATGTGACGGAGAAGCTGATTTCACACATCTCCTGGTAAATCCCTTCCCGGGGCCAAGGCGCCAACCTGAGATGCTGGAGATCTGGCTGACTGGGATTGTAGCAGCTTTCTGAAGCTCCATCTTCAGTTTTTTAGTCTGTAGGAAGCCAGGCCAGGACAGAACAGCTCAGAGGGGACCACACTATACCATCAGACACATGGCAGACAAAGCTGTTCCTGCATGGCCCGCCCTCCACCGAGGGACAGACATACAGCAGCGAGCCCCGAGGCAAACCTGGAGGTCCTTTGTGTTGTTGAGCTCCTCAAATGACAGTGCACAATTCTCAGCAAAGTCCTGTAACTCCTGGTGCCATTTCAGGGTGCTGTCCTCAGCTTTGGTCTGCAGTCCTGAAAAAGAGAGCGCCATTCGCCAGTTAGAACTGGACTGGCTGCCTCCGGCGGTCTCGTGGCCCTGATCTGCTTGGGTGCCCATTAGAACCAGACTGGCCTCCTCCAGTAGGCCCGTGGCCCTGATCCTCTTGGGCGCGGATTACAACCGGACCAGTCTCCTCCGGCAGGCCCGCAGCCCTGATCTGCCTGAACATCCCCTTACATATACTGACTAATTTATATAAAAACTGGTCCCACTGGAGTGACCCAATTCCATTAAAAAAAGCACAGATCACAATGTCCCCTCCTCCTCAGCAAAACCACCCTGTCGTTCTCCCCTGCTCCTCCTCACCAAAGCCACCTTGTTGTCTACCCCTGCACCTACTCCTCCTCACGAAAGCCACCCTGTTGTCCTCCCCAGCTCCTCCTCACCAAAACCACCCTGTTGTCCTCCCCTGCACCTGCTCCTCCTCACCAAAACCACCCTGTTGTCCTCCCCAGCTCCTCCTCACCAAAACTACCCTGTTGTCCTCCCCAGCTCCTCCTCACCAAAACTACCCTGTTGTCCTCCCCAGCTCCTCCTCACCAAAGCCACCCTGCTGTCCACCCCTGCACCTGCTCGTCCTCCCGAAAACCACCCAGTCCTTCTGCCCTGCTCCTCCTCACCAAAGCCACCCTGTTGTCCTCCCCAGCTCCTCCTCACCAAAACCACCGTTGTCCTCCCCTGCACCTGCTCCTCCTCACCAAAACCACCCAAGTTGTCCTCCCCTGCTCCTCCTCACCAAAGCCACCCAGTTGTCCTCCCCTGCTCCTCCTCACCAAAGCCACCCAGTTGTCCTCCCCTGCTCCTCCTCACCAAAGCCACCCTGTCACCCTCCCCAATGCCTGTTCCTCCTCACAAAAATCACTCCGTTGTCATCCTTCCCTCCACCTGCTCCTCATCACCAAATCCACCCCATCGGTCCCTCCTGCTCCAGCTCCTCCTCACCTTGCTTCCTGATCCTATCTTTGGCAGATCGTTCTGAGCTCTTCTTCTGCTCCTCCTGTTTTGCCTGCAGCTCTGCCTGCTTCCTGCGCTCCTCTTCCTCTTCCTCCTGCTGCCTCCTCTCCTGTGCCTGGGCGGCCTCCTGCTGCATGGTCCGAATCAGCAGCCTCATTTCCTGGAGAGCCCGTTCAGCCACGGCCATGTCCTCGATGCTGGGGAAGTCACCCTGGTGGGGAATGCAGGCACTGATCAGAGCCAAAACTGAACACAAGAAATCACTTACCATCATTGCCAGCACGCATGGGGCCAGATCACAGTTGCTTACATGGAGATCAGCGCACATTAATTAGATTTAGCTTGTTAAATTTACCCTGATTCATCAAGAAGGTAAGACAGACCACCATAATCGGTGTCTGGCAGATATGTAATAAAACTGAACCTTGCTGAACAGAATAACTGGTTCTGAGTCCTTGGTGAGGTGCTGTACTATAACCAATGGCACAGTACTTAAAAGAATATATATTAAAGGATATGAAATATAATGTGGAACTGAATAACATGTGTCTTGACATTGACATTGAGTGATGCGTGGCTCAGTAGGTTAACCTTCTGGTTCAAATCCTGCTGCCAATTGACTTCACTGGCGGGCCTCCGAGCAAGACCATCAACCCCTGGCTGATCCTTTGTTCGATAAAAGCATCTGCTAAATGTCAATTATTTATTTTAATGCATTATGAGAAGGCAGACTGACCTCTGCTGTGGTGCGCACCACCTCTGACACCTGTGAGCAGAGCTGATTGGCACGGGTGCTGTATGAGGCTATGTCCAAAGCGTGGCTGGCCTGGCTGGGTGTGGAGGCCTCCAGCAGCTGGTTAAGCTGCAACACCTCCTCCTGGACAGCATTGAGAGCGCGCAACCTCTCTCGGCCCTCGGCCTGCCGCTGGCGCTCCAGCTCCGCCTCCCGCAGGCGCTGCTGCTCCGCCTCCCGCAGGCGGAGGTTAAGGATCTGGTGGGTAGGGGTGAAGGAGAGCGTCGCTTTCATCACCAACTGATTTTAGGCTTTCAGACACTTGAACCTCCTGCCGGAAGGTTTTATAATGCCTTTTTGAACATGACTGCTTTTGCTTGGTCAGGTTCTCTCCAAAGTGAAAGGTTAACATACAAGGTTAAAATAATTAAGCGTTATAGAACAGAGACACAAAAAGCACAGCAGACAAATTAAGCAAGAACAGAGAGTCTTTCAATCGAGAACCTTTAACAAAAGCATGCTGAGGTTAGGCCCATGCACAGCGTGAAGCCAGACGCCTAAGACTCGCACCTTCGCTCGGTGTCTCTGCTCCTCTTTCAGCTTCTCCTGGCGCCCAATAATCTCCTGAGCCCTGGGAAAAGGCGAGAAATGGCAGGACGTCCATGAGAGGTGACCCGGCATGGCAGTCGGTCACACGCCTGACGGCGGTACGCACTCTTTCTCCATCATGTCCCGCATGCTCTGGTACTCCTGTCGCTGCTTCAGCTCCAGCAGCTCCTCGAATCGCTTCAGCTGCTCTGATTCACGACTGGCCACCGCTGCCACCAGCTTCTCCTGGAACTCCTGCCTCTTGCTCAGCTGAGCCTGTAGGGGGCAAGACAGGATACCAAAAACCAGCTACTTGGTGCCTCTATTGGCGCTTTCCCACTGCTACCAAAATCCGAGTCTTACCCGACCGACACCCGTGCTGACGCGTGTGGCCAAACCGAGCAGACTGTGTAAGCACCATCTGATTGGTCAAAATGCGGCATTCCCGAAAACGTGGAACTTGAAAATGTTCAATCTCATACTTAAAAAAAGTACTACAGAACAGCTGAACGGAATGGAAATTAACAGGATACAGACTGAGACAAGCAAATGCTAATTCCGCCAGCATCTCACACTAGCATAACACAGCGATTCCCACAGACGCGCTAGTGGAAATTAGCACACAGTAAAGAAAATAAACAGAAGACAACGAAGAAAAAGAACTGCACACAGTAAGTCATGCTGCATGCTGTGTGGACAGTAAATAAGCATCTCCTCCATTTTAGGTTACTGATGCTCCCAGCAACACCTTCACCGGACCAACCCTTCTGTAGTGGAAAAGCAAAGCAAGCTGGAACTGTGCAGGAACTAGTCTCTCTCTGCGCTACGGCTCAGGGACAACGCCGTTCTTGCATGTCAGTGGAAAAGCACCATAACAAAGGTAACATGAATGAATGCAGTTCTGACAGGTGAGATGGGTGCTCTCTTATTCACAGAGCAAGCATGTTCGCAGCATGTTTTGTATTCCTGTAGGTCCAGCAACCTGTGCATGCTGCAACTGCAGCTGAGGTCACTGAAAGGTCCAGTGACATGACACACTAAAGGCAAAGGGAAAATGTGCAGAGCATCCTACGCTGAAGCTAAAGCACATCTCACTATCGTATACCAGACTGGTGACCTCACAATAAAAAAAAAAAAATACACTTAGCTTTCGGTTAGCAGTGGATAATATTCACCTTCCAGCAATCCTCCTTGAATTTACCCAGTACAGGGGTGTGATGTGCCTGGAGCCTCTCTCAGCTACTATCAGAAACCTGAATTCTGGTCAACTTCCCCTATCACTGCCTCTTACAGCATTACTGTCCATTGTGGTCATTGTATTTGTCTCTGAAGCTGCACACTGTCCTTACTGTGTAATAAATGCACCGTTTTGTGTTTCTAGTGGCACCTTTTGCTGCTGTGACTCTTCAACACAGATGATGCTTCATTCAGCTGCAAACCACGTGTTGAGTGACACAATGAAGTGATCTGACTGCCAGAATTCAGAGAAGAATTTTTCCAACTAGAGCTGGGCGATTAAATCGATTCATCCAAATTTACAATTCAGAACGATGTGTTTTTATGAAAATCAATTTTATTACTTTATTATCATTTATTACTTATTTTACATGCGAGCGCCAAAAGCGGAACTAGTGCGACACACAGTTCTTCAATTAGCGAGGCGCACCCAAACACTGTAGCAGATTCACAAAGAACAAGGCAACAAGAGGGGAAAAGCTGGAGCTTGTGCCCAATAAAGGGGCTGCTACATCTGTAATATGGAACTGGTTCGGTTTTGCGCCATCGGACACAGACCAAACAAGTCCTTGTTGCAGTCAGTTTAAAAACTGTTGCAACCAAAGGAAGCAGCACGACAAATTTATCCCAGCACTTAAAGCAGAGGCACGCAGCGGAGTGGGAGAAGTGCGACTCCCTGCGAAATGAAAATAGCCGCAGCACCAACACAACACCCAAAGTTAAGTGAGCGACCGTCCCCGACATGTTTTCGAACTGTGAGCCATATGATAATGGGGCACGGTGGAAGACGATAAACACTGTTGCGATGTATATTGCAAGTTTCTAAAAGTGTTTACAATGGTGTGGTCTGTCATCTCACAAGCATCTTTTTTGGCTTGTCAGATTGCACTTTAACTGTAAAGTAAAAAACAAAATAAAGTTAAAACTTGATTTGAACCATTTATTTGTCATCTGTAGTTTGACTCAATTAAAAATTGATTAAAATCAAAAATCGGATTTATTGTGAAGAAAATCTGAGATTTTATTTTTAGGCCATATCGCCCAGCTCTATTGCCAACTGTATATTTTTGGACTAAATGAAACACATGCTAATAATAATAATTAATACCTTTACTGATCCCCATGTGGAAATTCCCTTCTCACCTTCCCCAGCCTTCCTCTCCATGAGAGAAAGCATGGCTGAGAAGAGCAGCCACCTCTTTGTGGCACCCTGGGAGCTGGGGGTTCAGGGCCTTGCTCAAGGGCCAAGACATGCCGAGGTTGGGCTTGAACCAGCAACCTTTGGATCACTGGCACAGAGCTTAACCCAAAAACACAAGCACACCTGAGTGTCTGGATATCAGTGCCCGAAGTTATTTCACCTCGGTACCACCTGACATCCTCATACAGGCAGGAACTTATGGGCTTAATCATTTCAGGAGCGTGCCTGATCTGACCTTGGCTTTGGCGCGGTGCTGCTCCTCGCAGATGCGGATACCTCCCGCCATCCGGGTCAGCCGGGGAGACAGCAGGCAGATGGCAACAGGAGATGTTGGGCTCGGGATGGGGCTGAGCTCGGGCTCGCCATCGCTCACCTCCTGCAGGGAGTCCGGAGGAAGAGTGAGTCGAAGATCGAGAGCAGTGTCTTCCCACCCACCCTCGAAAGGCAGAAAACTCAAGCACTGATTGCTCAAGCAGCTAAACCCTGGTTTCTCAAACTATGGGCCGCGGACTGGCGCCGCTCCATGACGAGGTTACTGCCGGCCCGCAGAGCAGTGCTTCTGCAGCCCCAAAGCATTGACTGGGCCCCAGGACAAAGAAGTTTGAGAAACACTGAGCTAAATGACAGCAACAACAAGCAGAAGTGGAAACTTCACCATTTAAAGCAGACTTAAAGTACTAGGTGGAACACTAGGTGGTAACCAGGGGGCCACTTAGGCTGTAAGAGCACCTGTCAAGATTCATTACTCTGAGCACTGACATAAACATAGCAGTAGCATAGACAAGAGCATATTTTCAAATCACCTGCTCTTGTTCCTCCTCTGTGTTGGTGGGAGGCCGCAGCAGGCGGGCCAGAGGGGAGAGGGGGCTGGTGGGGGAGGAGACAGAGATGGGAGCAGCAGCAGAGATGCCCAGGCTGCGGTCACGTAGAGGGGATCCCAGGGAGCAGGGCTTCAGCAGGGACTGGGGGCTAAGCCTCTTCAGAATTATGCCAGAAATGGCAGGGAGGCTGGGGGGGCTGCTGCACTCCGACAAAATGTCCTGGGAGGAGAACGATGCAGAACAGGATGAAATGCCAAGCTTGGCACTACAGTCACTCCTCCTTACCCACTGCCATAAGAATGTATAAAGATGCCACTTTCAAAAGCACCTGTATTTGAAAGGACACTGAATATATGGGTCATTCCGTGTCAAATCATCACGCTTTTGGACCTCATCGTCACAGATTTTAACGTAACTTGGCATGCTGATTTGGTCACGAGTAACTCATGAAACTGAAATTGGGCGGGTCTTGGATCAATATTGAGGGAGATTTAAGTAAATAAACTTTTAACTTTTTTGGGGGGGGACTATGACTTTGACTGGCTATATCTACATTAATGTAAGCTGCACAGAAATGGTCCTCACATTGTTTTAAAGCTATTGCCCGGCTCTATAGATTGAATAAATAATATGCCATCCCCATATGAATACGTACTATGTAATAACTGATTAATATATTAAAAATTCAGTAACAAAAAACCTATATTTCAAATTGGATCTTTTTTTTTTACTAATGCTAGCTCATAATGTCATGAACATCTCCAGAAAATTTGGTCTTTGGTTTTTAAGTTGATGCTGAGATATCTTGACTTGATGATGATGACGACGATTACTATTGTATGATCTCATTCAAAATTATTTTTACTGAAATAATGAAGCATTTATAACAGAAAAATGACCATGTTATAGCGCGACAGTATCTCCATGACAGGACGCATAAGCTAAAACTAACACTACGCATTCTGACATTTGCCTGACATTAGCTCGTTTTAAAGGGATCTTTAGTAATTTAAGATGATGGACATACTTCTCATATAAATTATTCTGGGAGGACATTTTGACTAGTAAAAATCACCCATTCGGCTTGTTGGTTGCGACTATTTAGTGTTTTTCATAAATTAGAACTAACCAAGTTATAATGAACCACGTTTCAAAAACGAGCATAACGACCTCTACGTTTCAAACTACAGGACAGTCTAGGCAGCAATGGAAAAATCAGCGACATTTAGTTCTAGATGAATTAAAAGAAGCACCATCATAACGTAATGGGGAAAAACACCCCATAAACATACAGATATCTGAAGGTACGGGGCAAACATGTTAATCGCTACTCTGGCTGGTAAGTAGTAAACAGCGACCAGGCGAATAGCTACCTCGCCCTTTTCAAGCCAGTCGGGGCTGTACTTGAGTCTCCCTTTGCGGGAGTCCTTCAGGGCTTCCAGCGTGCTCCAGCGCAGACTTTCAGCAGGCATCTTTAGCGGTGAAAAACTCTCCGCTTCATACACTTTTGTAGAAAATGAAAGCGCCGCATATAAGTGGCGAACGACCGGAGAATAGCCAGATACTTCCGCTTCCGGTGGAAGTACGGATTCCTTTTGGATCCGTAATAACCAATTTCAAGACACGTTTCCCTGACTACAGCTTAATTGTCTGGGTTTTAACTTTCCCTAACTGTCGCATTAAACTTTATGATTATCGGGATTTTGAGTCAGTTACGTACTGAGTGCATTGTCTAGCTTGAGTGACCTTAATTTCTTGCTCACAAATGTGTCACGGAGAAGAAACGATTTCCATTGCGTATGTTAATCGGGAATGGATAAGTGGAAGACACACACGCGTTCCACTCGTGCGTTCCATTATCCTCGGCGGTTGGAATTCGGGACTCGGACAACGTCACATCCGCTAAAAACTCGAAGAAAACCGTGTCGGATGCATTCCTACGGTGGACCAAAACATACCCACATTTAAAAAAACACAACGACATTTCAAAAAACAAACCCTCATTTCAGAAAACACAACGACATTTCAAAAAACACAACAACATTTCAAAAACACTAAGTGTTACTACGAGATACTAAGTCATTATTTCAAGATAGTATCTCAATATTTCGAGATACTAAGTTGTTATTTCGAAATAGTATCTCGTTATTTTGAGATATGAATGCCCTCGATAAAAATACTCCCGTATTGTGTCCATATCCATCCTTTCAAAAGGAAACTTACAGTTTAAAATTCGCGCAATAATAATAATACGAGAAACAAGAAATGAACTG
>JAODKL010000040.1:3455410-3465702 GCA_026780765.1 Petrocephalus schoutedeni
TGCTTCCGGGATAGGCTCCGGACCCCCCGCGACCCTGAACAGGAAAAGTGGGTAGGAAAATGGATGGATGGATGGATATAAAAAATGATAAGCCACACAAGCCCCCCCCGATAAATTTGCTGCCCCCCCCCCCCTTCGGTCGCTATATGCTTCTATGTTCAAGGCACTCATGAATAGGGCCCACGCGGCTAATGCAGTACCATAACTCCATAAGACTAATTCGTAACCCATGCAAAATAAATGCAATTTTCTCAAAAGCGTCTTACAAGCAACTTTAAGCGGACGATTCTGGAAACACGTACACTGAAAATTTCAATAACACGCCCGGAAAGTAATACAAAATTTGTACAAAATGCTTGTACATACCGCTTTTACTCTTGCCGCACAATCACAAAATGTTTATAATACTTTTTTTTTCCAGTCAGAGGCGAGAAGACGCGTTACTGTCCTTGTCACGTGTCTAAGATACGGCCATAAAACATTGATTGCTGATTGGTTGCTTTACCCCATCGACTGTTTCAACTGATTGGCTCTTTTGCCCCCTCTGGTCGCAATGTTAGGATCTCAGTTAGGACCTCGTTAGGAAAATGTTAGGAATTGTTACGATATAGTTAGAAATTGTTAGGAAATTGTTAGGAATTGTCACGATGTAGTTAGGAATTGTTAGGAAGTGTTTAGCAGGCTGATCGCTAGAAGGTACGGCCATCTCATCACAAATGTGTGGCAAGAAAACGCATTTTAAAATTTTAACAAAATAGTGTTACCCTAAATAGACGTCAGAAGCAGTGAGCCAAACTGGCCCGATGTTTTGGGGTTGCAGTCCATAGACAGATAATGCTGTGTGTTCTACGTAAGTCATGGGTGACTACACAGCAAGAAATACAATTGAATGTCGCAAATATTGCCCTCCCAATGTCCGAAATGGCTAATTGTTGTCCAGAATGATCCCGGTTAACTGTCAAAGTCGTTAATAAAGGTTACTTTACATGACTAATACTATGAAATCATGGACACACATGTCGAAATGAGGGAGAAGAATGCTCATCAGCACCAGAAATTTTACTGTCGTAACCTTGAACAGTGATATTAATCCCAACTGATTGATTCACCTTCCTTGACTTCTGACCCTAATCCACAGTTGAGGCAAGCCTGGAATCAATCCCAGTGAGGATCTCACACAAGGAAGGACAGCCAATGCTCATAGACACTGAAACACAGGCAGTTTAGAGTCACTGCTTTGCTGAGATGTACGATTCGGAATCGGAGGGGCATTCAAGTGTTCTTGAAGTAATCCAAACAGTGTCTCAGACACTGAAAAACTTCGCTGAGACATACGCTCCTGAATTGTAGGAGCACTCAATTGGCCTTGAAGGACTAATTAATTCATTTGGGACTGATACATAATGACCTCAACAAGAACATAGAAGCAGAGACGGATTTCTGCTTCCACTTTCAATATTTAAACTGTATCACAAAAACATAGATTCTTTAATGGCTGATCTATTTTGTTTGAAAACAATCAAATATTTTTCTTCATCATCTCTCCTACAACTCATGCGTTCTTGAAGCTTTCTGCTTAACCCTGATTTGCTCATTGAATATTTTTAGTTGCCTTCAATCTGTGACTGCTGGATTCCCGTAATATTTACACAATAATGTTTATCGCCTACAAAGCATCGTATGTTGTCCTAGCCACCTAAGACATTTATGTGGGGGACATGAGTCTGAGATGTTTAAGAGAAGCATCATTTATGTTATTTGTTTGAGTCCTACTGGAGTGTGAAGAGGACATCTGGGGCTTTCTAGTGATGCCACAGTTTCGAGGGTGTAGCCTACAGAGCACATGTATGTCCTTTTCGAAGCATCGGGCATTGCATTTTCCACATTTTATGGCAACAAGGGCAGTAATTGATCTGTTTTTTCCAGATATTATTTTTCTGTTGCTAATAATCAAATAATTTTTTCAATATGAGTCTTAACTCCATGTTAGCAAGACTGCAGAAATGTACAGTAATTTGAACCCTTTCAAAACAACTTTTATTCAGTGTCTTTTGTAGTGGACAACAGAATTTACTACCTCCCAGTTGTAGCCTATGTTCACATTTAAGGAAGCAGACAGCCGAGCGAGTCAGACAGAATTTTTCTCAGAATTGTGGAAGAGGAGTCTGACTGAGAACTGTCAAAAGACGAGGTTGAAGAGGGCCAGACAGTAGAGCAAGAAGGTGAAAGCCTTCGAGAAGTGATGACGCCCACCCTTCATTATGGATGAGAAGCAATGTGTAAGCTAGGGCTGTTAAGTTTATTGGTATTATAGTGTCTAGCAAGGGAAATGGAAGCCTTTTTGTTGAATTTACACACACACACACACACACACTCTCCACCTGGATTTTGTACCATTGTTGCTATTCATCTTAAAGCAACCAAAAGAAGAAACGCCCTGATAAGATTAAACAATTTATCATACTGTTTAATACAGTATAATGTACATCCTCAGATATTTGTTTAAATTATCCCATTACATTCATTAGAAGTAAAACTGTTCATTAAGACAGGCCTTATGTGTGATTAAACCAACAGTTTGCAGTTTTAAAAGTCCATAATAAGTCCAGCACCCACATCAGTAAAAATCATCTACCACCATTTTGTTTAAGAGAAAACACATCCAGGACAACTTCCAAACAAGACAGCCTAAAGCAGGCATCATTCGTGAAGTTAGTCCAATATTCTGCTAAGTAATTACATAGACCTCCTATAACCAGAATGCGGCAGTTTAATCACAACGGCATATTTATACAGGGATCCCAATTCTTTACAGGCTGTTGTTTAGCATTATGTCATACTAGAAAATGGAAAGTTGCTCAATTTTACTTGTGTACCATTCTACTAAACAAAAATGATCTTGTGCGTTTCCTTCCTGTCAGACCTCATTTCTGTCAAATTTTAGGTCATGCCCATGGCTTTGTTGTTGTATCAAATATCGTTATGTCACCACAGAGTCCCACCCAAGCATTTAAAAAAAGTCTGCTCACCTAGAGCCCACCAGGGGACTGGCATGGCTAGTGTATGTAAACATTTAGCATATTTTCTTTCGCTCTGAGAAGGGAAACAAGCAAACAAGGCCAAATAAGAACCTGCATAGTAAAAATAAAAAGAGGAGTTTCGTGCATACAGCTGGGCAATCACTGATTACACTGAGGGCTCAGATCTTACTCAATTGCCAATACTGAGCACTAAAAAAATGAGCATCAAATGAAATTCAATAAGCGGTCCAGTTTATGGTGAGCACCATAAATGCTAGAAGCTTCTGGAAGTGCAACAACATCGTTGCCAGGTCCTGTTTCCGGCCTTGGCAGAATAGCAGCATACCTGCTAATAATGCATGTATTATTTATGCTGAAGCCATCTACTATTGGGACTAGCAAACGGTACCAAGCAGCTGTGACCTGGGCTGCATGACTGTTTTGGTGATTTTACGAGCAAAATTATATAACCGTCCCCCTGATTGGCTCCTGCTGCCTCCAGCAACATGGGCAGCATCACTTCCGCCTGGTATGCTGCTGGGTGACTTCCTCCACGCGTCGATACCAATGCTTCACCTTGGTGTTTTCCATCATGTCATCAAAGGCCTGAAGACCTTCCATTACTCGGAGGACACCATACACAGCCTGTAGAACAAAACATGTCCACTTAACCAGATGCTAACATTTAAACAAATATTTAAAGATCAGGTTAGGTAGGGGAGCATTGCTGCACCCACTACACAACAAAACCTTGGAATCCCAGTGGGAGACCCCCCAGGGCGACACAAGGATGAGGATCCTGCAAGCCGGATCGACATCAGGGAAACTCAGCACTATCGCCAGGTGGTGCTGTAACTACACTCCCTCGCAATGCAGGCAATGTGCCTGATTGGGGATTCCCTGAGCAACCGCTAACACGACACAAAGTCAAACCAGTCCAGTCTTCGTCTCAGGTCACTGGATAGAGTCCATATCTCACAGCCATACAGCAAAGCAGGGAGTGCCAGCACTAAAAACTTGGATGTTTGTCTTCATACAAAAAAATTAAAAAAAAAACATTTCAGTCACATGAGAGGCAAAGACTGTGTACCAGGTCAGCGAGGTTGGGCTCCTCTCCACCCATGAAGGGCCTCTTCTTGCCAATGGTCGACACCCAGCTGTCCACAGCAGCGTACAGATCCTGTCGCACATCATCCTGCAGGTTGTGCCTGAGGACAGAATGAAGGCAGTATCTCCCGAGAGTGAGACACATGGGCAGAAAGATCCTCACGAGAGTGAGACACATGGGCAGGAAGATCCTCACGAGAGTGAGACACATGGGCAGAAAGATCCTCACGAGAGTGAGACACATGGGCAGAAAGATCCTCACGAGAGTGAGACACATGGGCAGAAAGTCCAAGACAATAAGTCTAAGATTTTTGTTTTTCATTTTTTTTTTTTTTTTTTTTGAAAGAGCTAGACCTTTTAAACAATCACATTTCAAACTATTTTAAACTATATTAATCCATGTCAACCTGAACAAAGTATTTGGAATGAAAATATACCAGAAACATGCTTCTAGTGCAAGTAACACACATATTCAGCCCATCAACACATTTACAAAGGCCACAGTGCCTTGGGGTGACTCGGCTGTGAAAGGTGCTACATAAAAATAAAGTCAATTGAATTACAGTTACAAACATTTAATGATCGTCATTTGACCACCATGGCAACAATTGTTTCTCTCCACTTAAGTGTTTGTTTTTGGCTAAAAGTTCGACCAGTTTTTAAACATGGCGCCTACCGGTTCTTCAGCCTCTTTGAAATAAGAAACATGGCTGCCGCTCCCAAGTACTTGGCAAAAAGCCCCTCAAAGGCACCAAATTTGCCTTCGTGCACTATGTAGTCGAAGGAGGCCAGGGCTTCACTGGGACTGCGGTAGACATTGGGGGAGATCAGGTGCACAAGCCAGTCATCTGCCCACTGACGCCATTTCATCTCTTCCCTTGAGAGAAGGAGACATGGAAGAAATGTCAACTCAAAATGCCATGAAGCTTGAGCTCTGTAACCCGCTAAAATGTTCCAAAGTAGGTTCTGAAAACATCCTCCTCCATTTCACAGACATTAACTGAGAAATGTTCTCCATTGTCACTGATCACCATGAACAAAATCAAGATTCAAGATTCTTTATTTGGCACATGTTATACAGGTACAACATGCAGTGAAATGTATCAGCAGTTCAGCATGGGCTGCATAAAAGAGACAGCTGAAAAATGCAATAAATGGCGACATCTTACTTTCTGGAGTCTTTCTCCAAGTATAGCTTTTCTGACTCAGCTTCTGTCAGCATCAGCCAGTACTTGTTAGAATACTCAATCACCTCCTTGCCCTTTTCATTCTTGGATCTCAGTTCTGGGTAACAGGTGATGATCTCAGGGATTGTTTTTTCCCTGCATGAGGACCAGAGACAAAAGTTTCAACAAAGAGGGCAAAATGAAAATTAAGATGAACTTGAATTAAAGATGAACTGCAGATTTTAAAAGCTAAGAGAAATTTTACTAGAACAACACAGGCAAAACATATTTGAGCATAAAGTAAAAGATATGAGAAGTTTACTCACATGCTGATCAAGTAGGTCTTCAAAGCACTAATTATTACAGAAGAGTCATTGATCTGATGGTGAATGGAGAGATGTGCAGATTATAAACTCACAACGCTGAATTTTATACAGTTTCATTTGTATCATCAAGAAGGTAAGAAGGTCTCTATAAAGGATCAGGCTCACCTGCTTGCCATCAACCACAAGAATGGGGACCTTTCTGTATTGCGACCATTTAATCTCTTGCCGCATGACAGGATTGACTTCCACGATTTCATAAGGAAGTCCATGGTAGTCGAGGAAGGCTCGAACTTTACTGCAGAATGGACAGGTCTTATACTGATACAAAGTTAATTTAAGTTCCCTACCAGGAACCTATAAATGAGTGAAAGATACACTTAGTTACGCAGCTAATACATGCACAATAAAATAAAAAGGGACTATCGATGATTCAAAACAAATTAAATAAACTGTTTTATTAAACATTTAAACTGTATTTGAAAGAAAACTGACAAGTCATAACTTGACGAACACAATCGAGTAAAAGCCGTATGGGATGATACTGTAACTAGTCGCTTACATTACCGTCCTGCTCTGCGAGATGCCGCTGAAACGAAAGTTTGACAGTCTGATACAATCCGAGCCCAGCGCCCAAGAGGAAAGCGCCTCGGAACGGGGCAGCAGGGAAGGATCTGGCCCGGAACCCCGCCTTGCCCGTCCCATATGATCTGCTCGGTCCTCGCAACTGCTGGATCCTCTGAAGGAGGACAGAACATTTCCCGCTCCGGCACGTCTGGATCGGTACCGCAAACCGGCTGATCCGACCCAGTGTTCGCACACAGGCGGCCGCCATCTTCACTTGCTTAGTTGCTCCGCCTCTCACAATGTCCTTGGAAACGACCCTAACAAAACGAATCATTCGTGGTTGGATTTAAGGCCACTAAACAGTGTATGCTGCCACCTACTGCACTGGAGTAAGCAACTATAATACTAATACCGCTGTAGGCAGCAACAATGGCGCAAAGCACACAACCAGGGCATAGATGGCATGCAAAGAAATTCAGAAAGAGCAAATGCAAAACTATTGAAACATATGAACATTGGTCATATATAGCACTAGGAGACCAGTACTGGCAGACCTGAGGGAATAGGCAGGTGTATAAGGGAGGAGGAACTCTGTAATATACTGGGGAGAGAGGTAAGGGGGCTTACGCGAGTACAGCACGTTGCCGTACACCACCTCAGGGATGAGAACCTGAGTGCGGCCATGCAGCGGGTGATACCTCAGCACCATACTGTTCAGATGAAGTTGAACAACATGGAGCGACATGTAGCCAGTGAAGATAATAGAGGGGTTGAATGATATATGAAGATATTTTATTGCTAGTGAGAATTCTAACAGTTGCCTTCAGGATTCGAGGTCTGGAGTAAACTAATAAGAGGAACAGGAGAAGGGGACAGACCTGTGCTTAATGGGAGCATGGACACCAAGAGCATTAGACACAGTCTGGGTATCGGCAGGGAGAATCTCAGCAGGGGACAGACCTGTGCTTGATGGGAGCGTGGGCACCAAGACCATTAGACACAGCCTGGGTATAGCCAGGGAGAATCTCAGAAAGGGACAGACCTCTACTTGATGGGAGTGTGGACACCAAGAGCATTAGACACAGCCTGGGAATAGCCAGGGAGAATCTCAGAAGGGGACAGACCTCTGCTTGATGGGAGAGTGGACACCAAGAGCATTAGACACAGCCTGGGTGTAGCCAGGGAGAATCTCAGAAGGGGACAGACCTGTGCTTATTGGGAGCGTGGACACCAAGAGCATTAGACACAGCCTGGGTATCAGCAGGGAGAATCTCAGGAGGGGACAGACCTGTGCTTAATGGGAGCGTGGACACCAAGAGCAGGGAGAATCTCAGAAGGCCAGGATTGATTTGTAACATCTTAGACAGAAGCTATGTTTCAAAACATCAAAGCATTGTTGAAATATGGTCACACATCCTGACGGGTGGCTTTGCCGCCAGTTTTGTTTGGCAGCGACGGACAAACAGCTTTAACTATCAAAAATCCTGTAGATCATCTCTGACAAACTTGGTCTGTGGAAATTCTTACACTTTCAATAAAATCCAATATGGTGTCCACATCAATTAGGTGAACATTAAAATTCCAGTGGATCAGACTGGGCGCCTCCCATGGTGTTAGGAGATGCGAGAATGGTTTCACAAGGACAAACCCTTCAATGGATATTAGCCAAAATACATTTTTGTTTTGTTGCAGCACCCTCCTGTGGTGTAATGACAGCATTATTGTTGACCATCCTCAGAATTTGGCCTCAAGTTCATTTTCTTATCCGGTTTGGATGCTGTTCAACCAAATAGTTACTTCAAAATTAGTGGCCATAGGTGGAAATTAGTGAGAGAACATTTTAAACTGGATTTGAGAAAGCACTTCTATATACAGTGTGTAGTTAGAGTACGGAATAGTCTTCCTGTCAGTGTTGTGCAAGCTAAAACCTTAAGTTCCTTTAAATCAGAGCTAGATAAGATTTTAGCTACTTCAAACTGAATTCTCCCCAAGCAAGCCTGATGGGCTGAATTTGGGTTTGATGTCTCAAAGTGTAGCTGATATATGTGGCTATGCCATCAAATTCACTAGATGACAGTGGCCAAAGCATTTGATTTAGCCTAATTTTTTGAACAACTTTTGGTCCCAACCATCAGTATCTGATGCGCACCAAATTAGTTGGTAAATGGATCAACACCCTACGTGTTTGCAAAAGAGGTTTTCAGAAAAGTAAAAAATGGCGGAAAAATGGCGGATGCATCCGAATCAGGCCATCCCAAGGATTCAGAATCTAAGATAACAACTCTAGGCCAAATTGATCAAAAGTTATAAGCAAAAACATATCTTGAAATTTGGCCTGATGGTGGCAACGATCTGGAAGTATTTCACACTAGAAACAACAACTAGTAGCACAGTGATTTGCGATCTTTGTAAAAGGAAACTTTTGAGAGGTGGAACTAAGCAAAGTGCAAGTAATTGTGCAAGACAATGCAAGTAATATGAAAAAAGTAATGGGTGATTTGGGAGTCGCTAGCCCAGGCTGCTTTGCGCATTCGCTACAGCGTGTGATACACGGACGGCTGCTATCGTTATAGTGTAACTGACACTGTTACCAGTAGGAGAAAAATTTTGGGGCATCACTAGCATATACTTATATTTAAACTGAACCGCAAATGCCTCAAAAACGCTTGAAATATGATGTCCAAATGAGGTGGAAGAGTACATTATCTATGTTTTTAGTAGCTTAATTATCAAAGCTTTCTTGGCATACATTTTTGTTCATTTGTGTTTACTAGTTAAAAAGAGCTCTGGTTTCAGATTAGTCCTCATATTGGGCAATATCCTCTGTTCTGGTGTCGGGATCATATCCTCACTGAAAAAGTGGGATTCGTTGCACCTCTAAGACAATATTAGAATAAAAAAAGCTCTTGTACCTGAATCTGTATCGGTGTCGGTAGTTGTGTATCGGAATCTGATCAGAACTGAGAAAATGTGGATCGGCCCATCCCTGCTTTCAGCTGTGCCGCGCTAGGAGCTGATCCGGAGCTGCTGAGGTACATGGGTCTCTCCATTTCCTGAGAAAGTTTGCTACTGCTAAGCCTTTCCCATGAAATGAGTGGTGTTAGAAACACAGGGAAATAAGGTGAACAACTTACTTTGAAAACACTGATAATGATGTATGGTGGTTTTATTAGCACACAATATCCCAGATTTTACGAATAGGCTACATCATGTCTCGCGCACATTTCTGCTCATTCACCATGTGATCTGAGGTGACCATAAAGTGTTTGGGGAGTAATGCCTGGGTGGGATAGGACAGTGTGCTAATGACTGGAAGGTTGTCAGTTCCAATCCCAGGTCTACGGAGTGATTTCACTGTTAGGTCCCTGAGCAGAGCCCTTAATCACTAATTGCTCAAGGCTTACTCAGTAGAAAGTCACCTTGGATAAAAGGATCTGCTAAATAAATGCAAAGGTGTACTAGTGGAAGGTCATTTAGACTGTACAGGATCACAAACTGATAGCAGAACAATTTTGCTGAGCACACTTTGCTGAACAAACATAAATGTTCTTTCGACTATTCCTTCTGTTGGGACAGCAAACAAACTCTGATGGGTTGGGAAACCTCGGGTTATTCGTATATGGACCGGGACAGGTTGGTCACCGCACAAAAAAACGTGAAAATAGAGGAGCATTGTTCGGGGGGAGAAAAACAAATGAAAAGGAGTAAACGTGGGTGGAATTTGATCAAAGTGGGGATGTTGGAGACAAACACAAAGCAGCATCCATAATATGATAATTACAGACTGTTTTTAGAATGAAGAAAGGCTGGAACTATCTATCCATCTTCTACCACTTGTCCGGGTTGGGTCGCGGGGGTAGCAGTCCATCCAGTTCATCCAGCTCTTCTTGGGGGCGTGTCGCTGGTGAGACTATTGGCGCTTTTCCACTGCATAGTACGGCACGGCACGGTTCAGTACAGCTCACCCTGGTTTGGCTCAGTTCGGCTCGGTTTGGGTTTCGACTGCAGTTTAGTGCCGCTTTAGAGTGGGCAGGATTATTCACATGTCGTTATAGTTGCGCCGCCTCTACTGCCGTGACATCATCGTAAACGCGCCACAAACAAACACA
>JAODKL010000040.1:3465802-3477193 GCA_026780765.1 Petrocephalus schoutedeni
CCTCCTCCCAGTGGGACATGCCCAGAACACCTCACCAGGGAGGCGTCCAGGAGGCATCCTGACCAGATGCCCGAGCCGCTCATCTGGCTCCTCTCAATACGGAGGAGCAGCGGCTCAACACTGAGTCCCTCCCGAATGACCGAGCTTTTCACCCTATCTCTAAGGGAGAGCCCAGCCACCCTGCAGAAGAAGCTAATTTCGGCCGCTTGTATTCGCGATCTCGTTCTTTCGGTCACTACCCACTCAATGCCCTGGCTGTGCCTTGAAATTCCGTTCATAAAAGTTATGAACAGAATCAGTGACAAAGGGCAGCCCTGTCGGAGTCCAACCCTCACTGGAAAGGAGTCAGGCTTACTGCCGACAATGCGGACCAAGCTCTGACACCAGTCGTACAGGGACTGAACAGCCCTTATAAAGAGGCCTGGCACCCCATACTCCAAGAGCACTCCCTACAGAACTCCCCGAGGGACGCGGTCAAATGCCTTCTCCAAGTCCACAAAGCACATGTAGACTGGTTGGGCAAACTCCCATGTAACCTCCAGGACCTTGCTGAGAGTATAGAGCTGGTCCACCGCTCCATGGCCAGGGCAAAAAGCAAACTGGTCCTCCTGAATCCGAGGTTCGACAATCCGACGGACCGTCCTCTCCAGGGCCTTACTAGGGAGGCTGAAGAATGTGATCCCCCTATAGTTGGAACACACCCTCTGGTCCCCCCTCTTAAAGAGGGGGACCACCACCCTGGTCTGCCAATTCAGAGGCATTCCCCCCCAATGTCCACGCGATGCTGCTAATGCGCGTCAACCAGGACAGCCCTAGAACATCCAGAACCTTAAGGTACTCCAGGCGGATCTCATCCACCCCCGGGGCCCGGCCACTGACCACCTCAGCGACCTCCGCCCCAGACAGAGGGGAGTCCACCCCCAAGTCCCCAGACTCTGCTTCCTCATTGGAAGGCGTGTTGGTGGGATTGAGGAGGTCTTTGACGTATTCCTTCCACTAACCCACAATCTCCCGAGTTGAGGTCAGCAGCACCCCATCCTCACCATAAGCAGTGTTGATGCTGTACTACTTTCCCGCCCTGAGCCTCCAGATGGTCCAGAATCTCCTTGAAGCCATGCGGAAGTCGTTCTCCATGGCCTCACCAACTCTTGAGTTTTTGCCTCAGTGACCACCGACACCGCGTTCCGCTTGACCCGCCGGTACCCATCAGCTGCCTCTGGAGTCCCACAAGCCAAAAAGGCCCAATAGGACTCCTTCTTCAGCCTGATGGCATCCCTCACCTCCAGTGTCCACCAGCGTGTGAGGGGATTACTGCCATGACAGGCACCGACCACCTTACGGCCACAACTCCGATCAACCGCCTCCACAATGGAGGCGCGGAACATGGCCCATTTGGACTCAACGCCTCCCCTGGGACATGGGAGAAGTTCTACCGGAGGTAGGAGTTGAAGCTCCTTCTGACAAGGTATTCCACTAGACGTTCCCAGCAGATCCTCACTATACGCTTAGGCCTGCCAGGCCTGACCTGCTTCCTCCCCCACGAGTAGAGCCAGGTGGTGATCAGTTGACAGCTCTGCCCCTCTCCTCACCCAAGTGTCCAATACATGCGGTCGCAAACCCGACGATATGACCACAAAGTCGATTATTGAACTGCGACCTAGGGTGTCCTGCTGGCAAGTGCACACATGGACACCCTTATGTTTGAACATGGTGTTCATTATGGACAAGCACAGAAGTCGAATAACAAAACACCGCTCAGTTTCAGATTGGGGGGGGGGGGGGGGGGGGCATTCCTCCCAATCACACCACTCCAGGTCTCACTGTCATTGCCCATGTGAGCACTGAAGTCCACCAGCAGAACAAGAGAGTCCCCAGGAGGAGCGCTCTCCAACACCCCTTCCAAGGACTCCAAAAAGGGTGTAAGGACGCAAACAACACCAAGGTCCCCGCCTTCGGCCACAGCCCAGCTCACACTGCACCCGACCCCCTTGGCCCCTCCTACAGGTGGTGAGCCCATTAGAGAGGCTGGAACTAAGCACTCCAAACTCCACAGACCTATCTTAGGCTCTTGATGTAGTTTGTACATTCAAAAACACAAAGAGTGCTTAATTATATTTTTTCATCATATGCCTTTGTCCAGAACCACATACATACTTTTAAAACGACCAGGGTTGCTGGACAATGAAACCAAAAAGTCTTAATATTAATATTAATTAGTTAACTCACTACAGGACCCACTGGACTGGAGGTTATAACATGCCATTTACCATGTGAGCTTTCACCTCAACATGTAGTAATTATTGTCGCTGGTTGTACATGGACAAATTTTGGGGACTTTTATACATCAAGTTGGTTATTGGCTGAACTAACATGCATTGTAACGATGAGGACTCAAGTGATCTACTGCTTTCTAAATATAATTTTCCCCAGTTAATATAGGGCTCTCCGCAGCATGAAGCACTTCTGGCTTTAACAGAACGTCCGTTCTTCATGGCATTAGTGAAGGTATTATTCAGGTCCCAGGTGTCAGGCACTGTACCAAGTGTCAGTTATTTTATCATTGTTAGTTTTCTATGCTGCTCAGATGAAAAATCACAATATCAGAATAGTTAACTAAACTTCTGGAAAATACAGCAAAATGGGTTTACACTATATACTACACTTATGTGTAATATATTAAAAACAGAAATTGGTAAAGATATCGTACGATTTTGTCTTTTGGAAAGGGAGGAATGCGCGGCCTCTTATCAGGCACGACTGTTTCACCGTCGGACTGTTTTTACTGCCACACACAGTTCCTGCTCACCGACGAGGAAGTCAACATGTCGAGTTCATACAAAAGCAGGTGAGCCCGTGTTTTTAAGCCTCGCTCGGCATGGTGTTTTCCACATGACAGTGCTCCGATAAAGGCTGTTTTGGAGGCGGTTGTTTGCGCTGCTTTTGCCCCGCTTTTCGGCGCTGCCGTGCAAGGTAACGTGCTTGCCGGAGCGCGGAGCACTTTCGCTCGGCAGAGAGATCGGAATGAACTGGCCACTTTCAAAATTCTTCATACATATCTTTCGTCGGAAGCAACTCATATACCCGGCTGATTTATTGATCAGTACTAGGTCCTTCATCGAACATATTGAACCCGAACTGTCCCTGAACATTAGTGCCAGCTGCCACTTACGGGGACTGTCCGGTCATTATATCACATTCTCACTAGTAGGAAGATCTCATCAGCTACGCTTCTTAATGTTCATTTGAAACGGCAGAATTGCTGTATTTTCAATCTATATTTACTTAACGAAAAATCAACTATTCTGCGTTATGTATGGATGATCGACAGTTTATACTGCAGTATAATTTCTTTGGACGAGGACATTTTCAAAATGTTGTCAGTCATTCTCAGACTAACAATGAAAAGTGAACGTGGTTCATTTGGGTTACATGTACAAGTAATGGTTCAAGCGATTGCAAAAATTGTTACGGTAAGGTACATCAGTTTTCGGTTTCCACCAACTTGGTTGTGTGACAGTAAGTTTCTTTATGTACATTTTTCTAAAAAGAAAGAAGTATAAACTGCGTTAAAATGCACGCATATATGACGCCAGCTTTAAACTAGCCCAGTAAATGAAGATTAAGCGTCGCACGGAAACTGTTTGCCATTAAAAAATACAGCTTCATGGTGCGCACTTTAAATGAGAAGTATAATGAAGTGTTCGTGCTGAATTAGCGCAGGGTTTTATACCGGGTTAGCTGATTTTCAATCTTTATCGCCGCCTTGACGCCCTTATCCAGCTGTGCAGCGTGCCGGCTGGCGCTGGGCGGGGGTGCAGCTGTGTCTGCGCGTTTTCGCTGCACCTCCCATATCAGGTTACCAACTAACGATTAGCCGGAAAGTCCTCAAACCTGGGTTTGAACAGCTGACCTAAAGCTTATCCCAGGACCTGCATACGCACCGGATTGCCCACCCCTGCGTTGGGGGAATCTCATGCACTGCCGCAAACGCTGTAAAAACACCCGCAAAAACAGCAAAACCCTGTTAAGTTTTAGTCTTTCCTCCACGCTTGCTGGCATGCAGCAAGTCACTCCGGCGTTTCATTTTCTCGTAAAAATTCCCCCTTCCATGTGCTTGATACCTGCATCTGACCTTATTTAAATGCAGATCGCATTATTTATGTGTTTACTCTTATTCTATTGCCTGAAACCGTTAAGAAGTCACCGCATATTTTCGGTAGTGACTCGGAAGTTGGCGTTAAGCGGACACCCGTAAATTATTTGTGAAGAACCACTGAAGGTGTTTACATGTTCATTCATATCCACCCAACAAGTAGCATGGAGTGGTCCAGCATATCGCCCTAGACTTAGCCCTTTATGCGTGACTCTTTGGAGAACTGTCACTTATTTGTAATTTGTACTGCTCTGTAACAAAAATGTTTGTTTGTGTGTGTGTGTGTGTGTGTGAAGGATTCAGGAATTTAACACAGCCTTAAGTGAGGAGAAGATTAATTTGGAGGCTTTGCGCGAGCGGTGCTTCAGCGGTAAGTGAGCATGAAGCTGAACTGCTAGCCTGTGCCGTGGTGTTTTATTAAAAGCTTTCACTGGCTGACATGTCTGCCTCCGCTTCCCAGGAATACCCTTTGAGGGCGGCATCCGTGCCTTGTGCTGGAAGGTGAGTCCCTCCCTGCAGCTCTTTCAGGAGCATGGCCTGCTTCTGCTGTACACAAGGCTGTATTTGAATGTGACAGTGATGGCACTGATAATGAAAGACGGGCTTCTCGCAAATGTCCCTGCTGTGTTTAGCTTTAGCACAACCCTAAGTATGCCGCCTGTTTAGAATTACAACGCGCTCGATGTGAAAGCCCCTGGGTTGCGGGGGTCAGCCATTGCATACTTACATTAACCTAATGTGGTTGCTTTGTGCCCTTTTCTGATCCATACAATCGACGATATTAATGCTCACAGTTCTGTTGTTTTTTAAAAGTGGGTGTCAGCTGGGCTTCATGCCTTACTTAAGTTACTGAACAATCCCTCAAAGTCATACTTCTGAATATAACTCTAATTAATAGTTTGTATGGATAAATCCCGCCAGCAGCTATACATATTTTCGTAATCACAGTTACTATTTAAGACTGAAATACCTTGTTTCCTGTTTCTATGCTCCTTTTTACTTAGCAGACACTTTAATCCAAAGGAACACACTTTTTTTTGAAGGCAGATCAATGAATAATTAATTTTGGCCTTGATATGAAATTAGTAGATATCTGGACAGCAGAAAACGCACTTAACACATAGCACAGGCATCTTTCTGTCATCACTTTCAGATTCTGTTGAACTACCTTCCCCTGGAGAGGGCATTATGGGATTCCTTTCTGAAGAAACAGAGGTGAGCAGCATCTCTTTGCCATGTGTCCCACCTACCCAAGACGCTCAACCTAAAATGAACCAGTTATTCCAGGTAGGGTCCCCAGTCCTAGGGGGAAGCCACAGATTTCTCCAGCTGGTGTTAGCGTTAGCAGCTGGGGGTACGGTCTGTTAGCGTCAGCAGCTGGGGATACGGCCTGTTAGCGTCAGCAGCTGGGGATACGGCCTGTTAGCGTCAGCAACTGGGGGTACGGTCTGTTAGCGTCAGCAACTGGGGGTACGGTCTGTTAGCATTAGCAGTTGGGGGTATGACAAAATACAGCTTTATGGTGCGCACTTTAAAGGAAAAGTTTTTCTTTTTTACTTTGAAGAAAAGTATAATAAAATGTTGAATTAGCTCAGGGCAGAGTTTTGTACCAGGTTAATTGATTTTTCAGCAGTGTGATAGTGCTGTCAGCCACACTGGACAAGAGGCCAGTCTCTTTTCCTCTTGAGTAATGAATGTCTTTATTCCCCACTTGATGTCTTTGTCCAGTTGTACAGTGTGTGGGCTGGCATTAGGGGAATCTGATGCACTGCCACAAACATTTAATGGAAAAACTGGCATAAACCTGTTTTGTTCTTAAGTTGCTAAGCGTTAGCAGTGAGGGGTATGGACTGTTAGCGTCAGCAACTGGGTGTACTCTCTGTTAGCGTTAGCAACTGGGGGTATGGTCTGTTAGCATTAGCAACTGGGGTACGGTCTGCTAGGGTTAGCAACTGGGGGTACAGTCTGTTAGCGTTAGCAACTAGGGGTACGCTCTGCTTGCGCTAGCAACTAGAGGTACAGTCTGTTAGCGTTAGCAACTAGAGGTACGGTATGGTCTGTTAGCATTAGCAACTGGGGTACGGTCTGCTAGGGTTAGCAACTGGGGGTATGGTCTGTTAGCATTAGCAACTGGGGTACGGTCTGCTAGGGTTAGCAACTGGGGGTACCGTCTGTTAGCATTAGCAACTGGGGGTATGCTCTGCTAGCGCTAGCAACTAGAGGTACAGTCTGTTAGCGTTAGCAACTAGAGGTACGGTATGGTCTGTTAGCATTAGCAACTAGAGGCACGGTCTGTTAGCATTAGCAACTTGGGGTATGGCCTGTTAGCGTTAGCGGCTGGGGTTGCAGCATGTGAGCGGTGGCCCACTCTGTGACTGACATCTCTGCCTCCAGTCAGATTGCACTCAGAAATGAGCGCTGGCAGTTCTTCTCAGTGACATTTGCGGTCACATTCACTGGACTGTTTCAAATTCCAGGAGAAACGGTAAAACAGAACTGAAATGCAGAGTAAATGTGGCCACAAGGCGTCACGCACTTCTCCGCATGCGGTCTCAGGCAAAAGGAACACAGTTCCAGTCAGTCACCAGATTGGTACTGAAATGAAATTCTCCCCGCTGAATTCAGGAACTGGGGCTCTGGGTTCTGCTGTGCACTGATCGGTGGAGAAGTCATTGGACCAAACATCTCTGTGGTTGCCAGATCTTTGTAGTGATTTAAAACACCTATAAGCATTTACTTCAGCAGTTCACCATATGTGCCTCAGCATGAAGGTGTTTTTGAGAAACTTTCTTAAATCAGAGACCCTGAAATGAAAATACACCAGAGGCTGGGTTAGGGTCACTGTGCCTCTCTCTCTCTTGGCCACTATTGCTCCGACTGGGAACCTAAAGCAGGTGATGATATCAACCAGACGGTGCATCTCTGCCCCCTGCCCCCTGCTGCTGCTCTGCTAAGTGTTACACCCATATCTATGGCCCTCAGGGAGGTTTACGCCCAGTTCTTGAAGGAGATGATCATCCAGCCTGGCATCGCCAAGGCCAACCTGGGACTTTCTAGAGAGGATGTCACCCTGGAGGACCATGTGAGTCCCACCGCTGTTTGGCGTTCTTCTGTAGGAAGACATGAGACTTTTAACACCCATGGTGGGTGCGACTATCCTGTGTTGGTTACTTTATTCAACCAGGAGGGGATTGACAGTACACTGTACTCCCTAATATGGTCTGGAAGTGAAATATCTCCTTTCATTTTTTAACCATTTATTTATGTCTTCTCTTAACTCTTAACTTGCCATCTTGCCCCCCCTTTCCCTCCCCCTCTCCTTCCTGCTCTTTTCCTGCCTTCCCACATGAAGCCTCTCAATCCGAACCCAGAAAGCAGGTGGAACAACTACTTCAAAGACAACGAGGTGCTGCTGCAGATTGACAAAGACGTCAGGTAGGTGGCAGGCTGTCTTTGCTGTGCCTGCGACTGGCTGAGCACGGCAGCAGTCCTGCGTCTGTGATGCTCGGTTCCAAGCAACAAGCACTTGCTTTCAGCAAAAAGAAATGTGATGGTAGTATAACTAATTAATGCCAAAACCCAGCAGCCTAGGTAAAATGTTTACCTTTTATATAATAGGTAGGGTGTGTGGCTGCTGTGCTTGTGTTTTGGAAGGTCTCTGGATCAAATCCTGTGCTTGGCTGAGTGATGGCACGATTAAGCACTTGAGCAAGGCACCTAGCCCTCAACTGCTGACCCTGCTCACTCAGAAATGTGTCACTCTGGATGAAGGCATCTGCTAAATATAGTATAATGTGCCATTAGCAGTGAGGCTAGGGAGGGCTTTGGATCGTGCTGATCTGTCAGTCAGTGTCTAATCACGGTCCACTGCACAGTGCTCAATGCATTGCTTCCCACTGTGTTAAATCGGGCTGTGATCCGATATCCACGCTGCGCACTGAAGCTTTCATGCCAGCTGACTCCAGGTCCTCTTTAGCTGCCACTGTTTCTTCTCTCAACATCAGATCAATATTTACTTATTTGTATGCTTATTAATTATTCTCTCCATGATATTCTGTACTGTGTCCTGTCTAATTTGTTTGGACTGCTTGCTTGTCTCCACTATGCGTACTGTCTTTGCATTATTTGTATTTTTGTCTGCTCTATGTAACTTGCTGCTCTGTGCACAGGAATTTCCCCTTGGGATCAATGACATGTCTTATCCTATCTTATGGGGGCGGTGTGGCTCAGTGAGCTGGCATATTCTGATTGTGGTCAGAAGGTTGCCAGTTCAAATCATTGGCAGATGGGGGCCTAATGATTAGGGAAGCTCACTTTTGATTGGAAGGGTGCTGGTTCAAATTCCTGACCAGCAGGGTACCACTGAGGTACCCTGAGCACGGTGCCGCCCCCAAGCACTGAATTAGCTGCCCACTGCTGTGCCATGATGTCACATATGGGCTCAGTGCAGAGGACACATTTCTTTATTGTGCAGTGTGTGCTCTGGTGTGTCAACAATAACAATGAATCAGAAATGTAAAATGTAAATCGTATTCATTTTCTTTGAGTCATCTCATTCTTGGGATTTGAACAATGCAGAGTAAAAGCACAGTTGTCTGCACTCTTTATAAGAGTGTAAGTGCAGAACTCCCTGACTGCCCCCTGCATCCAGGCGCCTGTACCCCGACATGGCCTTCTTCCAGAGGGCCACCGAATACCCCTGCCTGCTCATCCTGGACCCGCAGAATGAGTATGAGACTCTGAGGAGGCGTGTTGAGCAGACCACCCTCAAGGCCCAGACTGTGGACCGCAACCGCAGTGGGGTTACCAACGTGAGTGCATGGGAATTCCTTCCAAGCTGACTAGCGTTATTCCTTGGGACAGTATTTCTCAACCCAGCCCTTGGGGGTCCGTAGATAGTCCGCATTTTTGCTGCCTTCCAGTTCCCAGCCAGTCAAGAACACAGAGTACCTGGTACAGGTGTCCTGGAAGCTGGGAGGTAGCAGAAATGTGAACCATACAGGACTGGGTTGAGCAACCCTGCCTTACGAGATGCGCTCATGCAGTTAGCTCATATTACTGCTGACCTGAGTAATATTATTATTATTTGTCTTCTGAATTCCCACTTTACCAGTCAGCTGATTTCAGATCTCATCTCCTGTATATGTTTTCAGGTGAGCTCTCCTGGCAAAGCCCAGAACCTGTACCCGTCCAATGAGTATGAGGTGCTGCCCAATGGCTGTGAAGCCCACTGGGAGGTGGTGGAGCGCATCCTGTTCATCTACGCCAAGCTGAACCCAGGGATCGCCTACGTTCAGGGCATGAATGAGATTGTGGGGCCAATCTACTACACTTTTGCCACGGATCCCAACAGCCAGTGGAAAGGTACTCGAAGGTGGCGATATGATGTGTGAAACAGTATAATTTGCTGTAACAGGTGTACATTCCATTGTAAACACTGACAGGGTATGTTACTGTCAAGGCCTCAGTGTCAGTAGTCACCTATGAATTGATGTCTGGTTCCAGCTGGACCATATTTGTGTGAGAATGCCAGCAAGAATGCCATGCAGGGGCAGATCTAGAACAATATTCATAGGGTGGCAAGAGGAGGGCAGGAGAGTGGCACCTTATGGCAGAAGTATATGCCAAAGCTGCCAAGTGGGGTGGCAAGGCTTTTATTAGGGTGGCAGTTGCCACCCCATGCCACCCCAGTAGATACGCCCATGCTGCCATGAGTCTCCAAGCACCAGAGAATGTTAAGACAGTCACATTTTCTCTCTTTCCCTCCCCCTCTGTCCCTTGCCTTCTCTCTGTCCCTCTCTATCCCTGTCCCTCTCTTCCTTTCTGTCTCCCTTTGTCTGTCCCTCTCTCTCTGTCCCTTTTCCTCTCACCCTTTCTGTCCGTCCCCCTCTCTCTGTCCCTTTCCCTCTCTCTCTCTGTCTCCCTCTCTCTGTCCCTGTCCCTATTTCTCTGTCCCTTTCCCTCTCTCTATCCCTGTCTCTCTCTTCCTCTCTCTCTGTCCGTCTCCCTCTCTCTCTGTCCCTGTCCCTATTTCTCTGTCCGTCTCCCTCTCTGTCTGTCCCTTTCCCTCTCTCTATCCCTGTCTCTCTCTTCCTCTCTCTGTCCCTCTCCGTCTCCCTCTCCCTCTGTCCCTTTCCCTCTCTCTATCCCTGTCCCTCTCTCCCTTTCTGTCCCTGATTCTCTCTCTCTTCCTCTCTTTCTGTCCCTGTCATTCTCTCCCTTTCTGTCCCCGTCTCTCTCCCTCTCTCTGTCCCTTTCCCTCTCTCTATCTCTCTCCCTCTCTCCCTTTCTATCCCTGTCTCTCTCTCTTCCTCTCTCTGTCCCTGTCTCTCTCTCTTCCTCTCTCTCTGTCCCTGTCTCTCTCCCTGTCTCTCCCTCTCTACCTCTCTATCCCTCTTTCTCTGTCCCCCCAGAGCACGCTGAGGCAGACACCTTTTTCTGCTTCACAAACCTCATGTCTGAGAACAGGGACAATTTCATAAAGAGCCTGGACGACTCGCAGTGCGGCATCACGTACAAGATGGAGAGCGTCTACTCCACCCTCAAGGAGAAGGACGTGGAGCTCTACCTCAAGCTGGTGAGCGGAACAGGAACCCCCCCGCAATCACCCTGAGGGCAGCTCTCCAGTGAAACAAAGTTACATAGACCTTTTAAAATTAGCCTGTGAGTCAGCTGACACCTAGATTGCACGTGGTTCATGTTCATGGTGTTGAAGATTAATAATGTGAATCGCTTCTCATCTGGATAAGAAGTTAATGTAAGAAGATATAATGCGTTGTTTTTAGCTGTATTTTTTCTCATAAGCCGCTATTGTTTTTACCCATTACAAGCATACTTAATTATAAAATTTGACAGATTAAAAACACGCTGTTTTTTTAACATTAATCCTGTTTCCTGTGAGTCTTGGCCCCCTGTGCTGAGTGACTGTCCATCAGCGCCCCCTGCTGCCCATCAGGTGTACTTTACAGGTGTATATTACATACTGCAAGTTCCTCCCAGAGTTGGTCACTTGCCTCTGGGGTGTCTCGCCCCCCCCACCCCCTGACAGTAGCCCCTCTCTCCCCACAGCAGGAGCAGAACATCAAGCCTCAGTACTTCACCTTCCGCTGGCTCACGCTGCTGCTGTCGCAGGAGTTCCTGCTCCCTGACGTAATCCGCATCTGGGATACGCTCTTTTCCGACAAGGACCGCTTCAGCTTCCTCATTCTGGTCTGCTGTGCCATGCTGGTGTGAGTGCC
>JAODKL010000040.1:3486006-3498200 GCA_026780765.1 Petrocephalus schoutedeni
GGGGGAGAGACCTGGAGCTGTCACGTGATGGGGGTAATGGGGGAGAGACCTGGAGCTGTCACATGATGGGGATAAAGGGGGAGAGACCTGGAGCTGTCACATGATGGGGATAAAGGGGGAGAGACCTGGAGCTGTCACATGATGGGGGTAAAGGGGGAGAGGGTCATGCAGACGAGGCAGAGAGGTCAGATGTAAAAGCAACAGCGAAGGATGAGTATGAAGCAGACATATATTTCATGTATAAATATATGGATTTTAATAGTAGAATTTTGATCAAATATTATTTTCATTGTCTGTTGATTCATGGGTTATGGGCAGGAGTTTCCCAGGTTAATACCTCCTCTGGGGGCCTTTAAATTAAGACTGGCGGCCAATCACTTTAGGTAGTAGAGAGATGCCAAAGTGGCCAGTGAGATATTATGGTGACAGGAAGCAGCTTTCACAACAATCCAGCGTAAATAAAGACCATCTTTGCAGTGTCTATGTAGATGGCATGTCTCAGATATACAAGAATTACAATATAGTGACTAAGAAATAAAGGTGGTACAGTGCTAAGCAGTGCTGCCTCTCACCTGAGACCTGAGTTTGAGTCTCTGCCCTGGCTCTGTGGGGGGTTGCATGTTCTCCATGTGTTGTTGTGGGTTTTCACTTATGGTCCAAAAACTTGCTAAGAAGAATTGGAGTTGCCAAATTACCCATGATTGTGAGCCCTGTCATGCTTTGGTGCCCATTCCTGGGTTATATCTTGCCTTGCACCTGTCCATGATCAGCTGTGAACTCTCTGCCTACTGCTAAGTTTATAAACAGAGATCACTTTTTGGGGGGGACTGTGTCTCTGTGCCTGTGACCCGAAGGTTGTCAGTTTCAGCCTCAGAATAGTCACCTGTCTGCTGGAGGACCCTGCACTGTGATCCCCAAGTTTACACTCCTCTCTATACATCTCAGGTAGAGCAAGGCTGGGTAGGCAAAGAGAAGCATTCCAATGGACCTGTACTTGCAAAAAATAAATATCGGGAATTCTTTTTTCTTTCTTTTTTGAGTGTGAAAAGACAGAAAGAATACATATAGCAGTGTGGAGAATCATACTTCTCTTACTGTAAACAGACTGCAACAATGCTGCTGGAATCTGCCCAAACCTGGGAAAGTATCCAATGATGAACAAATGATTCCCAGCAGCGGACATTGTAACACAAGCGTGTTCCTGCTAAGCCCTGTCTAACCTGCTGTGAGACCGTGAGCTGACAGAAAAAGGGAAAGAAGCTTCTCAGAATGTCGGAAGAAAGTTTACTGGATAAGAAGTGAGTTCTCCACAGTTTGTGTTGTGTCAAACTGTATCTCGACTCAAACATTGTTGGCAATGCATTTTCACAAAATCACAGGGTAAAATGCTGAAGCATAATAATGTTTAAGAATGGCTAGCTTTTGATAATTTGGGTAGTATTTGAAATTTGGAAAATTTCATACATTTTGTACTTGAGAATTGGTTGGAAGATTGATGGATGGATGGATTTTCCCTCTGCTGTGTTTTACCTGCAATTCTCCAAAAGGTGGCGGTATTGGGTCCGTAAACCCATTAGATTAACCATTACTTGTGCCATAGCAGGTGCTTCCTTTCGTTTTTCAGTTGTTTTCAGTGCTTTGATGTTCCAGTGAAGGCCTGAGGATTTATAGTCACATTTAATGCCACTGTATTTTGGGGGAAAACTGAATTTTACTGCTAAACACTCACTCAGTCACTACTAATGCTATTTAATTCTGTGCAAATTAATTTTCTCTCCTCCAGACCTTTTCCTCTATAAAATCAGCTTCTTAAAAATGAAAGTGGTCGATTTATGCATTCCTGATCCATTGTTGCTCATGGTTCATTTTGTGTGACTCCTTCACTTTGTACTAAAAGAATCTAAATTACTTTGGTATTTAAATGACCAACAGGCAGCTGGTAGGATTTATGGGTCAGGTTCAACCTCCCCGTTTTTGGTTTTATTTAATGCCATGCTCTTATTTGATTAAGTAGGACATAGATTTATTCAACTTTAAAAGAGAAGATTGTCTGATCGTGCACCGATTAAATATACGCAAATGCCTGCCCTCCCCCACAGTGATGATTGGAGTGTGGTTAATTTAACCAGGATTTACTATATATTAAAGATTGTTAGGTCTGCTGGCCTCCTTCTCTTTAAATGGGGCTCTTTGATATAAAGAATAGCAAATCTGGCACATATAACTGTTTCTAGACAAGCGTGACCTGATTAGACTGCATCTCTAAATCCCGCAGAATATAGCAGGCTGCCAGCAAACAGACCCAGTGTCCTGTGACAGACACGCAGAGGAGCATTAAATGTGTTCCCTGTGTGTGTCTATACAGGTTTTGCTATATTTGTGAGGACCAAAGGACCTCACAAGTTTAGCAAATCCTCAATAATATGACGGTGATCAAGGTTATTTTTTCGGTCTTCACTACATTATATTTTATAAAAATCTGCCAATGCAATCAAAGAAATTTAAATACCAAACGTCTTGTATTTTGTTTGGCTGCTTATGGTTAAAGTTAGGACTGGGTATGGGTTAAGGGTGTCATCATTGGAATTATGGTTTTTCCCATAGAAATTAACTGACAGTCCCCATTTACAGTGCTGTGAAAAAGTATTTGCCCTCCTGATTTCCTGATTGCATATTTGTCACACGTACACGTTTTAGATCATCAAACAAATTTTAATATTAAACAAAGATAAACAGAATAAATACACAATGCCGTTTCTAAATAAAGATTTCATTTATTTAAAGAAAAAAGCTATCCAAAACTACCTGGCCGTGTGTGAAAAAGTAATTGTAAATTATGAATTAACTGTGATCAATGACATTTTCCCTTTTTTCCCATAGGACCAGGTAGGTTTGGATAGCTTTTTTCCCTAAATAAATAATTGTTCACCACTGTGGTTCGCTGGTGTCCCAAAGCCTTAGGCCTTGTACCAATTTCCAGACTGATAGATAGATGTCTGATAGACTTTGTTTCTCATCTGTTCTTGAGTTTCTTTAGATCGTGGCTTGATGTGTTGCTTTTCGGGATCGTTTAGCCTACTTCACTTTTCACGTCAGGCAGGTTCTATTTCAGTGATTTCTTGATTGACCAGGTCTGACAGGCCTGGGTGTGGCTAGTAAAACTGAACTCCAATTCCAATAAATGTGGTTGATCACAGTTAATTCATAATTCATAATGTAAACGTAAGATATTAAATGTTTAAACATGGTGACTCACAACACACGCACACAGACAGTAACGGTATTTTGGGGAGTAACGGAATACTTGTAACGGAATACTTGTAACGGCGTTACGTATTTAGAATACAAAATATGAGTACCTGTATTCCGATACAGTTACAATTTGAATAAATGGTAATTAGAATACAGTTACATTGTTGAAATCAATGGAATACTTGGAATACAATTATCTATTTCACGTTTATTCACTCTCCAATTAAATTATAGCCATTGCCGCATTTCCCAGAAGTCCGTGAAATAAAACACGCAGCTAGTAGCTGAGGTGCGGTTATGCTAGCTGGCTACTCACTCGCGATGATGACACAGCGGGGGTGCGTTTCTCAAAAGCTTCCGTTAGCAACTTACATAGTTGGATTCATTCAGTTGCATGGGTCCAACTTAGGGTTGCCATATTTCATGCAGAAAAATAAAGCACGCCTACCATAGTGGGGGCACAACCACTATGATAAATCAGAACTTAAACCATGGTCTCAAGAAAGTATTATGATTCATACTTAATATTTGAAGTACATTATTATCAGTTGACATAAAATAAGCTGTTATAAACTCCAGTTGGTAATATAGTTAGCATTGACATATGAAATCAGTGGCTTTATATCAACACTTAAGGTGCATAACACTTAAATAAAATTAATCTTCAGAATGTACATTGTTAACTCAGCCATAACCTAAATAAGACAAATTAATCTAATCAATCCAACCGCGTTGGACAGTCTTCTGATTGCAGAGAACATAGAACTATTTCTTGACTCTTGCGTCGACAGTTTTTTTCACAAGAATATTCATACAAGCACATTTATGAATTTTGGATTTTTTTAATTTACTTTCCGGACGTGCTATTGTAATTGCTAGAAAATTGGTCTTACGATGGTACTTTATGGTAGTGCTTCCACTGAATGATAAACTGGACATGTTAAATAGATGTGTATTTAGAATCTGTAAGTGTAATGGAACCATCACCAGGATTTCACCAACTCTTACGCATACTTTCATACATTCAACCAGTTGCTACAGTAGAAGAGAATAACAGAATTGTCTTTTTAAGTAAGTATAGTGTGATTGCCACATTCATACTGTTGTAAAATGTAAGAAAATGTTGAAGTAATCCAAAGCATTTAGAATACGTTACTCACATTGAGTAATCTAATGGAATAGGTTACAAATTACATTTTAGGGCATGTATTTTGTATTCTGTAGTGGAATACATTTTAAAAGTAACCCTCCCAACACTGCAGACAGACAAGCACAAAGGTCCACAGCACTGATGTACAGAGCCGCGTGGTGTTATGAGTGTTAGATGGTGATTTCTTTTTCCATTTAACATCGACCATCTTTCATTGAAAAATAATCAGAAATATGAGTGGGCTGAGCTGAGCTGGAGCCAGTGTCCAGCCCAGTGTCTCTGTGGAGAGACTCAGAAGGCGTGACAAGCGTCAGTCGGAGATATGTGCATATGGCAGGGCCATGGGGCGCTACACAAACAAAAAAACAAAACAAACAAACAAATAAACGGCATTCGAGTGAATTTTCTGTGCTGCGCGTGTCTCTGGGGCACCTCATCACCATGGCAACCAGCTGGCGAGTTTGTTGACCCACATTGGTGTGTGGCTGTCTGGGTTTGCTGGACTCTTCCTCATCCTAATTCCTGACCTTTTTGAGTGTTTTTTTCTGTTCCAACTCACTGCGTGTGATCTGCTGGTCTGTGCCCTATAACGTGGTGAAAATATCCTCAGTCCATTTGTTCCAGCTGTTCCAAACATGACAGTGGAATCACAGAAGATGTCCATGTGTGGACCGGGGTTGTGCTCTTTAGCTGCACCGTCGATTCATAATGCCTTATTGCTCCATTGTTTGATCAGTAATGCCTGACTCATCTATTGTACTGTGAATATTTGATCTTTAGTTGCAAAAGATACAATCCTTGTCTTCATAAATAAATGTAACCCCATAAATGCCTGAAGACTGGAAAATGGCCGCGGTCTAATACCAGCTCTCTGTGTTTGAGTCTAAATTTAAGGTGAATTTTCTGTTGAACGCTGGAATTCAATCTACTTCCCTACAATAGCTGACATTGAGCCCCCCACCCCCGACACAAACTCTTACATGGGTGTTTCTGTACTGCCCCCCCATGCACACACTCTGCCAATAAATTGCCTGGGTCTTCACTCTAGAACTGGACTGGCTTCTGCAGAATATTGAAATGGGTTCTTCTTTTGAGCTGGTGGGGGAAACGGTGGTTACCCCGGCAACTATGAGCAGACGTGCTCTTTGGATACGGCTCTGCAGTGTCTGTAGCAGCATTTCTTGCAGCATCAACACTGTCACATAAACAGTGGTGGTGGTGTTATACTCTGACCCATTGCAGCGCATACACAGAGGTCTGGGGAGATGTTTAAGACCATCTTCAAAAGCTTCCATTGTACACCTTTCAATCCATTTGTACCATTAGACAATTAACCCAGTTCATTAGAAGAAGTACATTTGCCAAGGGTCCTGCTGCCAGGGTTTCATGCCATTTTGGAAACACATCCACTTGCTGAATCACTATCTAAATCACTCTACTATATGCTGTACATTCCTCCATCAATCCATTTGCTTTCCTCACCCATTTACCTAGCACAGGGTGATGATGATTCCAGGGATTACAGCAGACAACAGTCCTTGACGGGATGCCAGTCTATTACAGGGCATGTGCACATATTATGGGAAACTTAGAGAGGCCATTTTACTTTCAGGTGGTTTTAGATGATGGCACCCAGAGGAAGTCAACGTAACCATGCATGCCTCACAGAAACAAAGCCAGGGAGGGCCTCCAATGCTGGAAGGGAGTGATGACACAATGTGACTGTGAGGTGACAGCAAGGTGACTGAGGTGACAGCAAGGCGATTGTAAGGTGACTGTGAGGTGACTGCAAGATGACAGCAAGGTGACTGAGAGGTGACTGTGAGGTGACAGCAAGGTGACTGTGAGGTGACTGCAAAGTGACTGCAAGGTGACAGTGAGGTGATTGCAAGATGACAGCAAAGTGACAGCGAGGTGACTGTGAGGTGACTGCAAAGTGACTGCAAGGTGACAGTGAGGTGATTGCAAGATGACAGCAAAGTGACAGCGAGGTGACTGTGAGGTGACTGAGAAGTGACTGCAAGGTGGCAGTGAGGTGATTGCAAGATGACAGCAAGGTGACTGGGAGGTGACAGCGAGGTGACTGCAAGGTGACAGTGCTATTCATTGAGTTACCAAGACCTCCTGTTTAATTTCATATTGTGATATTTTCCAATGTTTTTCTTTTCCACTAACACAGCAGCAGGAAAACAAGGTTATTTTTATGGGGCATTTTTCAAGTTCACATTCTCCAGTCACTTTTACTTGTTTGTGATGACTTGGTTGTGCAGTATCCATGACTCTGACAGAAAGTGCCACACATCAGGTTAGTTGTTTGTGCATTACTCCATTATTCTGAGATTGCTTGTTATTTTTTCCAGTTTTTCCAACAATAGCAAACCTCCAGTGATAATAGTGGTACACGATCCAGAAAATGACCGTTAGGAAAAAGTCTGATGGACCTCAGAGTCAGGAAAAGTGACCTTCCTGTTGTTAAAACCATTCTGTTTAACATATAAAGGATGAGGAACTGAGAAAGCGGAAGCCTTTTGCATTGACAGTTTTCAGCGTCCTCTATGTGACCATAGTCACTTCCTGTTTACATCCAGTGTTTTTCCCTCTCCCTTTCCACTTCCTTTGGTCAGTGGAGTTGTCATGGAAATGTGGATGTGGTCAGTCATGTAGCTGGAGTTGGCTGCCTGGCCTGTCTAGCGAAGGCTGTTATTGTGTCAAGACCCCTGACAGCAGAGATGGAGCCTCATCAGGGGCTGAAAGCTCTTCCCCTTCCTCACATCCTGTATGCTTCCGTAATCCCTCTTCAACTTCCTTCCTGTCTGTTTTCAGGGTAAAGAGAGAAAGAGATTTGCTGACAAAATATGACATTTCCTGTGTGTAAGTTTCATTCTATTTCTGACTTATGATTCTTATATAATGTTTCCTGTTTTGAACCTGCTGTCCAATGGCACGTTTTCTTCAGTGATCTCAAGGTTAAAAAGTAGGTGCCAGAGCTGTACTTTACATTGTCACATGCAGCTTGGTTAAAAAACTTGGTTAAAAAAGGCTCAAGGTTTAGCGATTTGATCATAAAGGGAGACCATTGTAATATGTAATATGCATATTGAAAATGCATCCATCTGCTATAACTGCTGATGTAGTAGGTTGCTGTGGCGAGACCCAGGCTGGGCTGCCAGTCACATGTTCACATAGTGAGGGGGAATTAGAGACGCCAATTCATTTCATTGCATGATTTTGCACTGTGGGAAGAAACCAGCCAGAGGAGACCTTAACCATAAGAAACATGAAAACCAGTTACAAAGCTACAGAACAGCAAGGAATAAATTACAAACACAGGAACACTGACAACTCCCTAGGACTAACCAGAACACAGACAAACAGAACACTGACAAATCCCTAGGACTAACCAGGAAGACAAAACACAAGCAGAACAGAACCAAACCAGACACAATCAAGATAAACCAAAACAGGGAATCAAATAACTAAAATGCACTTAAGAAAAACAATAACAAGAGGGGTAATAGGCTGAAAACCATACATTCAACCCACCGAGGTATGTGGTCGCCCAAGGAAGTGAGAAAACACCGGGGACTTAAGTACACAGGGCTAAAAGGCAGCGACAGGGAGGAGAACAAGATGGCCAGCAACACCTGCTGGCCAAACAGAGAGGTGACACAAAGGGCAGAGTCAGATGGGTACCGACCCTGACACTTTTCATGAATTTCTGTGGACTTCCAGTGCATTTGAGGACTGTCCAGAGTCCTCCTGTTTCCTGTTTAGAGTATCAATGAATACCAATCAATGGATACAGAGTGTAGATGCATGTTTGGTTTGATGCACTTTTCCTATAGCTTCCCCCAGGCAGAGATCATGTCCATGGTGCTTCGGCCTGGTCTCAAGCTGCACTGTGTCTCTGGAAGGATGTCCTCAGAAGCAGTGGGCCGGTTGAGGATAACTTTGTAAGGTGAAACATCCAGGGCATCACGGAAATCATGTGGCATTTTCCCCGCTCCCAGATGCTCTGCAATGCATTGTGAAAGGCCTTAAGGACAATGGGATCCACAGCTTTGTATATCTCAGCAGGTGTGCCATCTTTTCCCAATGCTCTGCCTTCTTTCTTAATCTCTTAAGCTTTCTTAATCTCATTGATAGAGGGGGGAGTGTCAAGATCTTCTGAAACTGGTTTTTGAGGGACCGGGCTGAGTGCTGTAGGGTCCACAGTGGTCTGTTTAGCAGGTTACTGAAATGTTCATCCAGCAGTCTTTTAGTCCTGCATGAGCTTTAGTTAACATTGTACCATTTGAAGACAGCAGAGGGGAGCAGCCCAATCTTGATGGGCCAAACACTGTCGTCAGCGAGCTGAAGAACTTAAAATGTCTGCTATTTCGCTGACACTAACCTCAATTTTATAAAAATCTGTGAATGCAATCACAAAACTAAAAATGCCAAAAGTCTTGTATTTGGGTTGGTTACTTATGGTTAAAGTTGGGGTTGGGTTGGGGTTAAGGGTGTCGTGATTGGGATTAAGGTTTTTCCCATAGAAATGAATGGAAGGTACCCATTTAGATTGGTACGCGAGTCTGTGTGTGTCAGTGAGTGTGCGTGTCAGTGTGTGCAGGAGAGAAACAGCGCAATTCAATTCTCTGTACGTATGAATGATAACATTGCTGACAAGCTGCCTCTACATCCTGGCCTTGCTATCTAAATACCCCCCTTTCCCATCACACTACTACCTGGAAGCAGCCCCCCCCCCCCACATCCTATCATATTTCATCCCAAATCACCAGGCTGCACTCGCAGGAAGGAAAGACCAACGTCATCAGCCATCGGATAGCTCACAGGCTCCCTTCCTTCTGGAAACTAAACACCACTTAACCTTGGTTACCCCCCACCCTGTGCCTGTTAGCTGTGAAGGAGATGTACGCTTTCCATGGAGGTTGGAGGAGAGTGAGTCATTAACAGATTTTTAGATGAATGGCTCTGTGTGTACGAGAGTGTCCTCTCTCTGTCTGTGACAGTTTCTCCCAATGAATGCTGTCCCTTATCCCCCCAGCACTAAGCGTGGGGCATTATGGAACAGTGGACAGGAGCAGCAGAACTAGAAACTAATGAGCATGAACTGAATGCAATTACAACCTTAAAATAAACGCCGATACTATCGGCGTTATTTTTTCAGTAACGGGTAATCTAACTAATTTCTGTTTCCATCGTTACAACGCCATTACCATTACTGACAATAAAATGTGACGCGTTACTATAATTAAGTTTAAGCTACTTTCATCTGACCAGGCTCTCTCAGCCACAGGAAGGGGGAGGGGCGAGACAACGGCATAGGTGATGATGATTGGCTAAGGATCACTAAAATTTCACGGTAAGCCAATCAGAGGCAGAGTTGGGCGGATCTTCACGCAAAAACACAAACACGCGCACAGTCACACGCACAAGAGATATGCAGCAATGGTGAGCCCAGAGAATTCGATAGTAGCGTTTTTAAACTGGAAGTACAGACATTACTTTTCCCTCACTGAGATAAAAGGCAAGAATGTGTATTACACCCAGGAACAAAGTGTTTATCCACGTCGATCCAACCGAAACATTAAAATAGTGTAGATTAGTGTATAATGTTTTCTGTTAATAATTTATTATATTAACTGTCCATTTCATTCATTAGACATATTTAATATTAAGTTTTATTATAAATAATCGAACATACAGTTGAATTTAAAGTTCCATTAAAGGGGGGAATCCAAATTCTTTGACATATTTGAACATTAAAAAAATGTAAATATTAATAAATTTAAAATGTATTACGCAATAATTATTTCCCCTGGTGAGTACTAAACTTACTTTTATAATGCTGTAACTCAGTTACTAACTCTTACTCTGTACTTACGGGGCTAATGCTTTAAGGTTAATAAAAGGTTTTTTCGGCTTTCTTGCATGGCCACACACAGGCAAGCACACTCTCTCTGCGTAATCACACGTCGGCTGTTTGCCTAACACAATTTAAGCACTCCCCAGAGATAACAGGGCTCTCAAGTGTCACGCATTGAGCGTGATAGTCACTCTTTTCAGTCTTTTGTCACGCACTCCCGCCACACATTGTATGTCTCACACGGAAAAATAATTTCTAGGCTAATATGCCGCAGCGCCCAATAGTTCTCAGACCACAGCACAGTAGCGCCTCATTATGAAACAAGCGCATCTCCGTTGGAGTCCTACAGCCTGTCACTTACCAGCCAATAAAAAAAGAAAGGGCCTACCCAATAGCCAATCAGAAAATATCAGTATTCTATCTGCGTAAATGCAACAAAACAACCAATGAAAATGCATCCTGGAATTCTTCGCGTGATTCTTCTACTTGTAATGTAATCTTCCGAAAATTTCGTTGACCCCATCCATAGGAGCTCCGAGTATCACTTCAATCACAGAGTAAGCCATCTTCTGTTTTAATGTTACAACACATTCACAACTTGTTTGACACAAACAGTGACAACTTGACTGCTGTTAGAGAATGTTGCCCAGATAATTAGCAACAGTTTTTCAATGCTGAGTGTCTGTAGCCTAATTTTAGCCAAGAGTTTTTCAGCCAACTTGTTCACTGACAACACCTGTTCAGTACAAGTTGTCTAGGTCCGTGTTTCCCAACCGTTTTGAGCCACGGCACATATTTCACATTAGAAAAATCACAAGGCACACCACCAAACAAAACTGTCATGAAAAGTATATTAATTGAAATATAATGAAAATCTAGTCTCAATTTACTGACCCATTGTAAGATATAAAAGCAGATGTACACAATCACATGATGCTTAATATCCGGTATTAGACATGATATGTATGTGATAGCATGTGATATTGTAAAACACTTAAATAGATGCACACGAACTCGTTGTGGACCGAGTAGTCGATAGAAAGAATTGAAACAAAAACGACTGTGTGCGTTATAATTTTATTATAATGATTTTAGTAATATTATAACTCCCATGCGACATGGGTATTTGTAAGCTTACTGTGTTGGCGGCATTGCATGAAAAGTTTGTTCCTGCGTTCACAAATAGGACAGATCTTATCGCTTTGCTATACAGATCTGCGGTACAGTAAAACAAGCGCATGCGTACGCAGATCGGGCAGGCACCGCAGATCGGGGAGCCGCAACTAATGATGATGGCGGAGAGGTAAGCGGTCAAAAGTGTGGTTGCACTTCACTAGAGTCAATGCGGACAGTGCTCCTTTCCAAAAGTGCGACAGGTGTTTCGTATGTAAAGGCATTAAAGGCTCTGCATTAAAATCATTTATGTTTCTTTTACATTTCTTTTATCGGAAATGTTTAAAACATTGCTGTATTTGTACCGATAATAATACCGTTAAAGTACCGGAACGATAAGCAGCACGGGAAATAGCAGTAGTACCGTTAAAATCTTAACGATACCCATGCCTAGTTAGCGCACAGAGCTGTTCAGCAGAGTAGCTCTGAGTGGCCAGGAGCTGTTGCATCACATAGGATAGGTTCACGTGAACTGGACTTGGAGCAGAGCCTTCCAGGCACATGGCTGGCATGGGGTTCAGTAAGTTTGGGTGCTGATACAAATATCAAAGAGTAATTTCTTTGGGCCCTTTACCCCTAATTGCTCTAGGGATTGCCAGACAATGGGGCGGCTCGGTGGTGCAGTGGGTAGCACTGTCGCCTCACACCTCTGGGACCAGGGTTCGAATCCGGCTGTGGAGTTTGCATGTTCTCCCCGTGCCGTTGTGGGGTTTCCTCCGGGTACTCCGGTTTCCCCCCACAGTCCAAAGA
>JAODKL010000040.1:3507418-3520136 GCA_026780765.1 Petrocephalus schoutedeni
CTTCCGGGATAGGCTCCGGACCCCCCGCGACCCTGAACAGGATAAGCGGGTTGGAAAATGGATGGATGGATGGAGTCTATGCTGAACACTACAACCATAGAGCTACTACATCAGACTGCACCTGCTCCAGATATAGAGCTAGATCAGCACATGAGAAAAGGGAAGCCAGAGAGTGATGCATAATCATCATACATACAAATTGCACAGAAGGGAACAGGGACTTTTAAAATTCGTTTTTTATTCTTATTTGTAGACGTTTTTAAAGTCACAGATGCACGTGTGCCTGTGATCTATTGACAAGTGTGGAAGTCCTTCACCACCTTCTGTTTTAAAATGATTTTTAGGAAAGTAAAGCAAAGGCCAGAACCCATAGCTGTGCCTTTTCTGTTATTTGAACAAGAATGAAAATCAGAGAGTGCACACACCATCCCTCTGATGCACCCACTAAAGCCTATTGGTCATGAGTCACAAATGCACAGCTGTTATTGGACCTTCTCCAACACAGACTCCACCTCGTGCAGGATGCTCTGGCCATCGACACATTTCTAGGGTGACTTCAGTGGCTGGTTCTCACATGTGTCTGCTGAGAAAGCCGCCTCCCTTAAGGGTGAGTACCCGAGGACGCCTCCCACAGGCCTCCTCTTCCTGCGGCAGTTTCACGTTGCCGTGTTACCATCCTGTCCCACGTGTCACTGTGAAGGACAGGTGTGTCCCCTTCTCTTTGTGACACCAGCACCATAAATAAGAGGACGGGCGGACAAAGGATGCCTTCTTTCATTTTTCTTTAACTGAAAATCAGGATTGCATTCCTGCCCCCGGCTGTGTAAGGAGCCTGTATTTTGGCTTTGTTTTCATGTAAGTTCCCTCTCACAGTATAAGAACATGATGGTAGGTGCACTGGTGATTCCTTACTGCCCAGTGTCCCCTGGGGGTTACCTGTGCCATCTGGAACCCCAGGCTCACCTCTGCCCTGTCCTAGCTAAGTGTTTGGAAGATGACTGGACCAGTGAGAGTCATTTATGATCATTGCTGTTACTACTAAGAAGGTGATTAAGAATATTGTTGATATATTACATGAGGTAGAGTTAATTGTAGTAACTTCAGGATCTGAGGCAGATTTTAAGAGAAGGGTGACCACAGCAGGAGGCCGTAGGTGGTGGCCCTGAGGTGTGACGCACTTTAAGGACTGTTTGTTCCTGACATGGCAGAGACACGCTGACAGGTACACAGATGGCAAGGAGCTGCGTGAGCAAATCACATGTCCATGCATGTTGTCACGTGCCAGCAGCCAGATGTATGTTCCTGTCTGAGCCCCCCCCCCCCCCCCCCCCCCCCCCTGAGAATTAAATGAGTATGTTTTGCTTTGGAGGGTGTTGACAAGGCCTGGGGGTCCAGAAGGGGTGGAGGTGTCCCTCAGTCTGTGGCAGCGAGATGCATCCTGCTGCTGTCAGGCTACTCAGGTCCCGGGGAAGTGGGGCGGCCCAACAGGGAGAGCGAGCTCCGGGAAATCTTACAAAAGTGACCGGTTATGAAATATTTATTTGCCATTTTCACAAGCACATTGGAATGCTTCTTTTCACAGATCCCACCCTGCTTTCCTTCACACACATACATACACACAGTGCTAATGTAAACTCTTGGGATGCTTGCATAAGTCTATAAAAATGCTGCAAATGTATTGGTTTCGTAACAAATCTCCATTGACAAGCAACGTTTAACATATCTGCACATACCTTCCACACAGACGTTTCTTTTTATGAAGTGTCATCATTTTTTTGGCTGACTCATTCAGTTCTGTCCTTGCCATTTTGCTAATAATTGCAAGTGCGGTCATTACTTATCCAAGCGGATACGAAACACAAATGTTTGGCATTTCATGTAATTGCAAAGGTGTTTCTAACTAAAAAGCTCCAAATGTGACAGCTTGTCAATGAACTTTTTAATTCAGAACAGCTCTTTTCAAACTATAATTTGGGTATCAATTAATTACTAATTGAAATGATTTACTTAAAACTGTTGGTTGTTTCTAATGCGATATAAAGCATATAAAGTAATGATTTTTGTTATAAAACCAATAACTTTGCAATAATTTCACTGAATTACTGAATGCCCCAAGCCTTTCTGTGATATATAATGCTGTATATAGAGCTGAGAGTCAGGCTCAGGGTCTTCACATTTATTTGGCAGCCATGGAGTTTTTTCAGGGAGTTAAAAGCCTTGCTCAAGGATCTTCTGAGCACATATATAACCTGATGAGCTACGCACTGGCTCTGCAGATCACACACTATGAAAACACCCCCCCCCCCTAGTCTATGACCATGTCAGGACGTCGGGTCGGGGGGGGGGGGGGGGGTGTTTTGTCCAGTACACATAGTTCTGGTTGCAGTGCAGTGCTACAAAAAACAGGCAGCATCTGCTGCTGGGGCCCCCAGTCGGGTGCGTCTGTCAGCCCGGCATCCCGCCGCCGGAAAGGCGCGGCCTCCCGTGTCACCGTCCCATGGCAATGATTGTCCAGGTGTCCCTCAGCCCTCCGCCGTCTGTCATGGCTCCCATCCGAACCGGGACCTTAACCTGAGAGGGTCAGCAAGCCCCGGTGACGGTGGTGTGATCTCACAGACACGCACCCGTGAGCCAAGGGCATGTGTGTATGGACACGTGAAGTGTTTATGTGCACAGGTGCAAAGGCAGTTACACGGAGAAGCAGGGCTGTCAGACTCTGACTCGCATGAGAAACCTTACTTTTTCTGAGATATGAAATTTGTTGCTGAGGATTGTCCAGGTCTCCAGACCAGGTGGGGGAACATGCAGAGTGGAGATGTGATAGTGAAGTACATCAGGGGTGGGTGACTGAGGAAACAGCAAAATAAATAAAATGCAGTTGGTCCTTTTTCATTTTAAGTTTAGGTATACATATTGACCCTGCTGGTATTTAGACTAGTATTTATTTAGAGGGCGGTATTTAGAAAGCTTTATTATAAGTGATAAAGACTGTACTTTACAAATCTTTCTGAAACACTATGTTTTCATTGCATGTATGTTTGTTTTCTTGACCGATCTTGGAAATTTCTACCTGAAATTTTTCCTTTTAGATTGTTAATGTGAGCATTGGGACAGACTTATGGTCCCGTGATCCAGCCTGCAGAAACACCCAGGGCATTCAGTTACATGACAACATGTAATACAATTCAGCTGACATGTACATCCATGTTCCTCACTATTCATGGGCCTGGCCTTGGAAGAATGGCTACATGTCTGTGGGTAACTGAGCAAGGCCCTTAAGCTTCAGCTCCATGGTGGCTGCCCTTTGCCGCCACGCCTGCTCTCACCTCCCTGTGTGTCAAGGAGAGCTAGGTTGGGAAGCAAAAGGAGAACTTCTCCACAGGGTCAATAAAGGGTTTTTATTACTATTATTATTATTATTATTATTAATAATGGCTGTGACTTGCCAGGAAAATGACCTGGCAAGTAAGGCTTGCCCACCCATCCCTCTACCAACCAGGCACCCTGGTCAGGGTGGCGGGAGGGGCCTGGAGCTATATTATTATTAAATGAGACTCCCATGTCATATGCTGGTGTTCGCTTCTAAACCAGCCGCTTTACATTCACAGCCAACAGTGATGTTCCAGTGACAAAAAGGCAGTGAGTGGCTATGACCCTTTAATTGCTGTGTGTTCCTCCTTCGCACTGATGTCCGATTAGGGGCTCAGCTCTGTCGATTTTCCTATTGTGAGCCCAGCAACTCACTAATACATTCCTCACTGTTATGCAGCGAGGGTGCTCTCTGAGGAAGAGGCTCCGCTTACTAGCACCTTAAAAGGGCTTCCCAGAACCTCCCCACTGCAGTGCAAAATGTGCACACAGCTGTTACACTCTACCCGGAAACCCTCAGGTTGTGCTCACTTGTTAACGAAAGGTCTGTTTTTTATTTTACCCACTCAGTTCTACCCACCCCCACCCTCCCGGAGTCACAAGGCTTTGTTTTGTTCTTAATTTTAAGGTAGATTTAGAAGGCTTAGCAGGATCGATCCTGCCATTTCAGTGTTAAATGATGGCTGTTTGAATGTGGGCGATTATATTTGCCATTTCATCCCTGGAATATTTTGTTTTTTGAAAGCTGAAATCCTTTGTTACACACATCTCACATAAATACCTTTAGCTGAAAGACATTTTAAATTCTTCAATCTATTGCTTTATTCATGATGGACTGCCTAGGTATACAAAGGACTATTTACTGAATAACAATAATAATAATAATAATAAACATTATTATTACCCTGAATGGTATAAGAGATTTGGTGGATGGATGGATGGATGGATGGATGGATGGATAAAACTGTACATCTTCTATAGATACAATCTCGGTTTTCTCAAACTTCCAGTCAAGACGACTCGCACATCCATTTTGCAGTTGAGGACTTGTCCTTGACACCATGTCTGTGGGAAGCACGTTTGTTACTGCTTTGATAGGCAGCTGACGACAGGTCACTCAGACTGGTTCATATGGATAAGGAGTGAGATAGTCAGACAGCTGCTGGTGGTTTCTGGGTCACTCACAGCCTAACCTGCAGCAGTTTAACTTGTCCTTGCCATACAGCTGGGGATATTTAACAACTAGAAAAACTCAACCCAAGCGACGATCCATACTGCCTACTGTTATGTTCACACACTAACTTGGACTTTAGGGTCCACAATGCGAAAAATACGTAAAAGCAATCAAGATGTGTCAGCATTGCGTAAAGCGCGTAGGAATGACCGAGGGCGTGGGGTCATTAGTCACCCTTAGCAAATAGCGCCCGTATCATACCGGTATCATCTGTGCGGTGCAATTATTGGTGAGCGTCTCCCCGGCCCCCGCACGCAGCCCTCCCTCCCCCGCCTTACTGGGAGCCTCCGGGCTGCATTCCTCTGCCTTCCCGGCAGCGAGCGGAGGCGGCCGCCCCCCGCTTAACGCGAACCATGTGTGCAAAGCGGAGCAGAAAAACAGCACGCATCATCGTTGCCCGGAGGGGGACCGGGGCCCCGCTGCGCCGTTAGTGGGGAGCCAGTGGGGGAGAAACAGCGTATAAGTGCATTTAATCGAAAATACCACACGTAACAATAAAAAATGAGCAAATCGTTTTATGATTCTAAATAACGTTACTAAGGACTTGTTTTTAAAAGGGTATCATTTAGACCAATGCAATATATGATTGCACTGCATTTCAACATTGTAGTTTATATGATGATGATTAATGAATGGACTATATTATAATAATAATAATAATAGAGCATTTGGCACGCAGCTACGTTGCACATGTACATTCTATCGTTGGTAACGTTTTACGCAGTGTTTAATACCCGGTGTGACACATGCGTGTGTCCTGCTCCCTTATGTAAAGTGCCGGTCCTGTCCGGTCGTTTCCAAATGGCACAGTCAGCAGTTTTATTGGCGCGTCCGGGACCGAAAGTGACATAATGGCTCCAGCAGCGGGGCGGGCTCTAAGCGGCTGGGGGGAGGCGCAGTGGAAGCCGGAGAGCCGGGGGTTTCCGCGGCAGAGTGTGAGCTCACTGAGCGCTCGGTCCATTGACGGCGAGCGGGATACCGTCCGTACCAACAACTGGACTCGGTGTTATTTAGGAAAATGTCGGCGTGGATTTCTGTTATAATGCGGCAGTAAGAGGGACGCCTCCCGCACACATGGTTTACCAGCCCGGCATGCAGTCCGATCCGCAGAGCGCCCGCACCGGCTGCCTGGATGTCATGTTCGATGCGAGCGCCTGGAGGATCCGCAGTATCTGGGACGCGGTGAAGCTGGAGCTGGCCGGAGATGCCGGGCCGGTGGTGCTGCACAGCTTCACGCAGCTAGACCCCGACCTGCCCCAGCTGGAGGTGAGACCCACCGGGACGGCCAGGATCATCGTTATCGTTTATAGTGCTGCTCATTTCTGGGCGATTTATTCTGCTGTGTAATCATTTCGCTACCCGAAATTAAGTTATTAAAACGCATATCGTTCTTTAAATAATAAGAGCACGGTATGGTACCTGCCTTCACGCCAGCTTGTTTTTTATGTATTTACTTTGAATAAACTGTAATTGTATGTGAGTGGTGTACTGGTGTCAGTGATCATCAATGCGTCGCGAATACAGACGTCGAGGCGTAGTAAATACACAATCTCGTTTTTGGCAATTAGGCTGTATTGCATGTGTTTCTGGGTTAATTGCAACTGTTTCTAGTCATTTATTTGTATCATCATCTCTTGGCCCATGCAAAGATGCTCGCTCGCCCACTGGATAGATGCAAAAATCCTGCTTAAGCGACGGTGATTACTTCTTTCGTCTCTTCTGCATTTTCCTTCAGCGATCCAGTGACCTTCAGTGCTGCTTGGGTTTAGACCCTCTGAGCGTTTGTCCTTATTGTCCTCCTAGCAGCCTAGCTCTGCTCCACAATTTATTCCTACTTGTTTCACTTCTCGAAGAGATACAATACCCTCGTCATGTAACAACTGACTGAAAAGTATATTGTTAACCTGCTACCCCAAGTAGCCGCTTTTATTTATATATGTATTTGATGATGCTTCTCCTGATTGTAGCTCGTCACTGTTACCCCATTATACAGCTGAGAGATTTTCTAGAGAAATTCGAGCTTTCCAAAGTTGTACACCTCCTGGGACCAGAGCAGCGGTCTTCTGTTTACAGATCCTTAATCACTGGTCTGTCTGTTTTGGCCAAAACGTCCTGGGTGGTATTCAATTTTGCACTTAATTGGATCGGTACTTTACTGAAGATTTCGTAATGCAGCAGCCTTGGGGTTAACGGTGCACATTCATAAGTATTCTCTGCATAAGCATGTGTTTTGTGCATTTCCATACTTTAAGCCATGAGTTAAGCCTCTTGAACTTTGGCCTTGTATGGTGTCTGCCTCTGAGGCACAGCTTATCAGGACCAGAGTCCTTATAATTGGTGTAGAACTGTGAGCTGTTGATTTGTGTTTGGAGTGCCCTCAAAATCATATCCTGACTAGTTCGTTCTTTGGGTGGTCTATTTTCCAGAAAAAGCTGCTGTAAACAGGGAGAGTTTTGGCCAGTCTGTCATGCACAACACCCACAACCATTTAGACAAAAAAGACAATAACAACTGCTGAGCCTCACTTTTTTACTGGGAGCTGTAACCCAAAAACACAAAACCCATCTTTTGGAAATCAAGTGACTTTTTCAAGAGCAAACCTGCTGATGATGTAATAAAATCTGTGTTTGCTGTAAGGTCCTTAGGGGATATTGATATGCATCTATTCTGCATCTATTTTTTGGGGATTTCCCTCAGTGCTCAGTTAAAAGGTTATTTTGTCAGCTTACCTAATGGGGCTTTTGCATTCAGGTGTCCACATTCATTTTTATTTCATCCACTTTGTTGGAGGATCGCTGTTTCCTCACGACTCCTTGCATCTCCTGTTGTTTGCCGCTTAGGTCAACAATTGAATAATCAACTTTGACTGTGTAATAGTCTCTCTTATAGCAGAAATGCATAAAGGGCTTTGGAGAAGCACTATTAGTGGCTGGATCCTCTGAAAATGCACCTCCTACTGCAAAAGACACTAAACGTAGCCCTAGACAAGCCGGTTGGCATTTGTGGGCTGCTTCTGGTGATGATCGGGATGAGCAGTGAGACTCGTTAGAGGTGGTGATTCTTCAGAGAGAACCCCTTTCTTCATTTGTCAAGCTGGCAGAGAACAGCCCATCATCATTCTCTGTCCCGAAATCCCATAATCCCCCCCAGAACCCAATTAGCTAATTGAGGCTAATCTCCATTCTCTTTTGGAGCCTCCGGGTGCCTCACTTGTGCCTCATTTCCCAGCTCATTGTTATTCCCTCTGTTTTTCTGGGTATGTTCCTGGGTTTTCTGTGGACCCCATTGCGGTAAGCAGATGGAGCAACTGCTGACCATATCCTGTTGCTTGCTGGAGCAGTATAAGGTCCCAGACAGAACTGATGCCATACAAACAATGACATGGAGTTATTTGTTTTTATGTGTGTTCCTCAGGACTTACAGAAACAACAGAGAATGTTTGGCAAGAGGAAGTCAAGCTGGGTGCATCCATATTTGGATTTAGATTGTTGGGGGGTTTTTGTTCTGTCTTCCCGGCTAAACCCTCTGTGGTCACCCAGACTGAAGGGCTTGGTGTTTGATTGGCTGTGGGTATGTCACATGGGTTCAGTTCTTAGTAGGTGGTCAATCCAGCAGCTCAGTCTGGTGATTCATACCTGAAGTGAAAGTGATTAATTGTCATTGTTGACATACAACAACAAACTCTGTCCTCTGCACTTAACCCTTATGTGACATAGCAGTGGGAAATCAGCACCCAGGGAGCAGTACCTTGCTCTGGGTACCTCAGGGGAACCTTGCTGACTAGGGATTCAAACCAGAAACCTTTCAATCACAAGTGTGTTTCCCTAACCATTAGGCCACCGCTGTCCTGTCACAGGGGGTGTAAACCGATGGCTCTGTCTTGAGTATTGGAGCCAAGTAATGGTTCTGGGGTGGTGCTGGCGTGGAACCCTGATTCTCTGTCCCCTCTCTGGGATAGATATTTATGAGTATTTTTGGGATCTGTTAGATTACTTCTATCTTATTTATGATGTCAGAATGCAAAGAGAACCTCCTGAATCCCCTGATGCATTATCTATGGATGGTCATGTGTGGGGGTGCAGTGTTGATGGTACAAAGTTGTCACGGTGATCTAGGGGGCCATTAAAGAGGTCAACACGGGTGACTTTAAATCCCAGTGGGGGCAGTGTGGGATATTGCTGCAGCGCCCTGCTGGTGCCACTGCACATCCAAAGCCCATGGCCACAAGCTAAAAAAGTTAAAAGCAGCCCACAAGTCAAGGGCAGACCATCCTCAATGGGTGCTTTGTTTGTTCGGCCTGTCATTGTGATTTGGGTCGAAGGGCTTAGTTATTAAACCCCCAGCCAATTGAATGCCCTTCCATGTGTGTTTTTGTGCAGGAAGACTGGCCCCAGCCAGCTTGTTTTCTACTTGAATTGAGGGGATTCCAAGCCCCCCTTGAACTTTGTTTTGCCCCCCCCCCCCCCCATTAAACTACAGATCCGATCTGCAGGAGGTCTGATATGGGTTAGGGGCTATCACTTCTGGGGGGGTGGGGTGGTGGGTGAGTCACGCTAGTGATGGACTTTCCCATGCAGTTACAGAGTGATACTTTATTTATAGAAGCATCAGCTTTAATTGCTCTGACATGGTTTTGCAGTGTGATATTATCTCCTGGAAAACTTGATGAAGTCAGTCTGGGCTATCAGGAATGGGTGACGGAGAAAGAGCGACATGTTGGGGGTCTCGCACCTACAGCGTGGGTGAATGGAAGAGAGGGCCAAAGTGCGAGAAGCAGATTAGCCTGGTGGGGGAGAGGCATGGGGGCTCCAAATTAGGTGAGGAAAGAGCATGTCTGCTTTTATTCCGGATTTAGTTCCAAATCCACCTCAGCCTTTAGCAGACAGACCCTCTGTCTGTGCTGCAATGTGCCCTCTGAACAAAACAACCACATCTCTGGAAAAAGATAAAACAACTGAGCCACATCCCCAGAAAATGGGCTGTTGAGTGAGGGCAGCAGAGCCAGTATGGCCCATGCCGCCATTTGTCTTATTCTGCCACAGGGGCGTCTGTTTTGACTAAACACACACGGATCTGCTTCTGCCGGGTCAGTTCTGCTGTGTTTTGGAGAGACGTCTGGTGAGGCTACTAGCAAAACTTCCCATAAAGTAGCTGAGTAACGTTACCGACTGACTCAGCTTTGTGGCTGATCTGAGTGCCTGTCTGTGGCTGCAGGTCGTTTCACTGCCCACTAAATACCAGGTGTCCGCCCCGGGAGTGGCTTCTCAGTCTGATGCTGTGCAGAGTGCTTGGGGAGCCGTGGTACCTCTCGTCGTTTTTTTGCATTATTTCCCAATGGAGAGCGACGCCTGACCAGAAGGTGTGGTGGCCTCAGATTCCTGGGAAGTGCACTAGGGTCATCCAAGGAGAGGAAGGCTCTGAGCTGGTCTGGGGAGTGTGTGGGTCTGGCCGGAGGCGGGGTTACAGCTACAGTCAGAGTGGAGGCGGGGTCACAGCTACAGTCAGGGCGGAGGCGGGATCACAGCTACAGCCAGGGTGGAGGCGGGGTCAAGGTGGAGGCGGGGTCACAGCTACAATCAGGGCGGAGGCGGGTCAGGGCGGAGGTGGGGTCACAGGTACAGCCAGGGTGGAGTTACGGTTAAGGGCATACTCTGCCTGTGAGCATTTTTGCTTGTAAAAGCCTTTTGCGATCACTGGGTTGCCACCCATCCCCCAAGCTCCTGGAGGAGGTGGGCGGGGCTCCTCAGCCACTCGGGGGCTCAATGTGCAGCACCCAGATCTGCTAGTGACAGACAGTGAGATTAAAACACATGTTCACTCAAGTCCTGGGTGTTGAATTGAGTTGTGACGACATTACATCAGTATTAGTAATAATACTTCTATTAGTATTAGTTTGTAATTTGTGTTTTGCATTTAATTAGTGTTTACCCATGGCTAGAAGGACATGCCCGAGAAAGGTTTCCGTTGTATAGTTTAACTGACTGTTCACTGTGCATGTGACAATAGATTCTTGAGACCTATATCTGTTACTCGCAGGGCAACCCCCCATCGCAGACAGTTAAATTGCAGGAAAGCAGTGCCTCAGGTATTAAGCGCTTCATAAAATCCACCACAGGGCTTCCTTCAAGCCACCTTCAAAAGCAGATCTGTGTCTCGTGCTGCTCTGTGGTTTCAATGCATCAAAGAGGAATGCATTTCTCTATAAATGTATGAGAGGGAGGGGTCAGGTGAGAGGGGGGGGTCTGTTTGGATTTTTGGGGAAGCCTAGAAACACCCCACCTACTCAAAAACCACCAGCACCTATAACTTCCTCTCAGCCTGAAGAAGCAGCTGATGAGGAACTGAGCCAAATGGGGGAAACCTCATGCTGCAGTGCCCCCCCTCCCCCTCAGGTTTCAGGGGTCACGTTACTTCCAACTTTGCGGAAATGTCTTATTTTTATGGGTCAATTATTCTGTTAGTCAAGCTCCTGGTAGCTATGTTGTGATGAGTCTGTTGTCTCGTGACCAAACACGGGTGCCGTTGCTAGGGAACTCCTTGAGAAGTGAGGCTGCCTGTCTTTCCGGATGGCCACTCTGTTTACACTTGTAAACAAACTCGCTACGATGTTTCCTGTACTGAAATAACAGCTACTCACTCCTCCTACAAACAAGTGAGTGAAAAAGTACAAAACTTTGTTTGAAAGTGACAAGTAGGCATTCCAGTGCCTTATTTTATTTTGCTTACAGTAGAGTAAACGGTTCCAGATGTTTGGTTTGTTGTGAAGGATAAACAAATCCCCTGAGCACTGTGTTGCATTTATAATGTCAATGTATTGTACTGGGAGATTATTGTAGAGGGATTTTACCTTTGATCCATTTGTCTATGCAAAAAAACTGTTGTAAACACGATTTTATTAAAGGAAAACTAGCAGGGTTCACATTATGGTCTGTGCTGCTGCTGGTAGTCTGTTCATAAAAAGAGGGTTCCTGTGGCATTGAGAAAAGCGAATGGTGTATTGTCATGGATCAAGCCCAGTAGAATCGTGAGCGGTGAGTGTCAGCCCATGATGTTTGGGAGGTCAGGTGAACCAGGCTTCTCTGACAGCAGACACCAAGAGCATGAATGGAGGGCATGTTTACATAACCCTTCTGTGAAATTATTGAAAGGGTAATACTGAGGTCAGGAACACTGAGAGGCAGGACAGGATGGAGGTGGAATGCAGGCAGGATGGAGGCTAGATAATGGAGGCTGAATGGGTGAGGGATGGAGGCCGGATGGGGGAGGGATAGTGGTAGGATGGAGGCAGGATGGAGGCCAGATGGAGGCAGGGTGCAACACTAAGCTTGCAGTTGAAAAATGCTCACATTACTCACCATTGACACCTCCTGCAAGCCTCTTCACTTGTCAGCTCCTGAGGGCAGTGTGGGTCAGGGGCTACTATAACGCATTCAAGCGTCAGTGCCTGCCACAATTTCCAGTAGATCTGGTGGGGGGGGGCGCCTTTAGCGTCAGAGGGAGGGTCTTCGTCAGTGTTTCCGTCGATGGCAGCAGGCTGGAGCCGCTTTCGGGTCCCCTTTCCGCTTGCGGATGGCGGCCGCTCGCCCAGCCGTGTCTGACTTCGCTATACGCTTCCCCTTTCGCTCATGCAGCTGCTTTCCGGGCTCCTGGCGCTCCCCTCTGTCCCTGCCCGCCTCTTCCCTGCCTCTAAGCCCCATGTGTGTCAGGTGGCACGGTCAGTGCCGACTGAGCCGCTGTCAGCCGGGCTGCACGCTGAATCTGTGCCATAATCACACTTTAATTCAGAACTCTGATGCTGTCCAGCCCCCCTTGCCCAGCATCCTCCACTGATTTAGAAAGAAACTCAAATGCAGCAAAAACACATAACTACAGACTGCCTGGCTTGAGCCGTGGGGATTGGATGCAGGAAAACCATAAAGAAACAACAGATACCCATGCATACTCATATCCACACATACACACTCACAGAGGCATACACAAACACACATGCCGGACCCCCAGGTCCAGTCCGCTCCTCCCATTCTGCCCCGGCCATCATTCTCAATGGACTGCAGCGCGGTCAATGGTGTGACCTCCTTGTTTAAGGACCCCCCCCCCCCCCCCCGCCCCCCCACC
>JAODKL010000040.1:3524434-3538417 GCA_026780765.1 Petrocephalus schoutedeni
TGTTGCCCCCCCCCCCCCCGCTGGACTCCGGTCTCTTCCGCTGCAGATGTCCTCAGGCTTGGGGGGTTTGTGGGGGTGGGCAGAGAGATGTGGACACTTCATCCCTGAGGGCTGGGAGGTCGCATCAGAAACACTTGCAGGGCTGTTCAGGGATTTCAGAAATGCGCGGGGGGGGGGGGGGGTGCTCCGTTAAGTCTTCTGCAGGAGCTGTTTGTAGGTTTTAATCAGAGGGGCGAGAATCCAGTAACTGACACAGACCCCTGGGATAATCTCCCTGACAATCAGATACTTCACATCTTGCTTCTCCAGCTTCTGTTTAAAGCTTGATTCCTACATGCACCCTTGATTCCTGAGTAAGGCGACAAAAACATCCATCGTTACGGCTCATCTACGATACTAAGTTACCTACAGAGCTGCCCCCGAGGGATGGGGTTTTCACCTTTAATCTGAGGCATTGGTTTTTGTGGCACTTATATGGAAAGTGAGTCATTCTTTCCTGCTGTCTGTATTTTAAGGCCTGTATGGCTGGCAGTTTACTCCCCAAGGCGGTTACTGTATTCTGACTCAGCAAATTACACAGGAAAACCCCAAGCGACACCGTAGAGCAAATGGAAGTGAAGCAAAGAAATCCTGTCTCCTCGGACAGGTTCTGTTAGTCCCAGCCTGCTGAGCGGCTTTTTATGCACACTCCACTGGAAGTTTGCCGTGCTCGTGGCTGTTGCAAGCTCTGCCGCTGCTGCTCTTTATGGGGTCGGCCCAGCCTTCCTGTTCTGCGGTCTTTTCCTGACATGCCTCAAGAACACAGATGGGACAGACATTACCTGTAAGCTGTGTTTTCTGAACCACTTTAAATGCTGTGTGAACACGGTTGACGTTACACCCCTTTGTGCCTGAGAGATACAGCATGCAGTTAGGGATCGTTCCTGTTTGCTCTTGGTCTTTGTTGCAGTGTATTTGTGGTATTTCCCTGCCTCTATGGAAACCTGGGCTAAGCCGTCCGCGGCTCGGTCCGGTAGCTGGCTTACTCGGGTTCCTTGTTCCTGTGGGCCTCGTTGCCATGGTAATGCTTGTGTCTGTCCCAGCTTGGGCTGCTGCGGGCGACAATGTAGCTCAAGAAGCAAAATTTTGCAGTTCTGTGCTTGTCTTCATTCCTCATGTTAAGTACATGTGAGTTATTACCATTAATGAAAACTAAAAGTATAAGAAAACATTTCATTGTGCATATGACAATGAAACTCAATGAAAACTATAAATATTGCTTCAACAAAAACTTTGTTACCATTTGTTTTTTTATCTTTAATGACCATTAATAATACTTGGAAGAATTTTCCCATTGAGAGGACATTAGTACATAATGTACTGTGTATTCATGTCAGATTCTCTAAAGACGCAGCCTATTCTTAGAAGTAAAATTACTAAAACTTAAACTGAAACTAAAACATATAAAACTAAGTATCCTCAAAATAAAAACTAATAAAACCACACTGAAAACTATCTAAAATTAAACCAGATTTCAGATGAAATTTGAACATAACAATATAATAATTTCTACTGAAATGTTTGTAGGTGTGAGAGAGAGTGTATGTGGGTTTGCACAAGTGCTGTGTCATATGGGATCGTGTCATATTTCACCATGGCCTGTCCGATGTGGCGTAATTCAGCAGCTGCTGAAATGCTGTTATTTTCAGATGAAATGGAAAACTCTCTCTTCCTTCCTGCGTGGGGTTTTACTCGAGGTATTGATTCATCATTCATGTCAGCACTGCATCCAGCACTAAACAGGAAAAACATGGAGGCCATTTTTCCTTCACTTGTTTCGTTTGCTTTCTCGCTTACAGAAGGTGACTCATAGTCCCCATGGAGTTAAACATTCTGTCCATTGGTTCAGCTACATGTCAGTTAAATCAGTGTGGGCTCTGATTGGTTGGTCACATGGCTGACCGAACTGCTCTCTATAACCCCTGTGAGGGACTGGTGTCTCCCTGGGGACCAGTAAGATCCTTTCTAGAGCGTGACCTTAATTGTAAATAAATCTTGTTTGGCACTTGATCAACCTCAAGAAAACAGTGGCGGTTTTGCAAAGGGCAGGAAGTTCGTCCGTGCTGGAATATCTCTGCTGTTATTCCTCCGGTATCACCCTGCCCCTCACCAACACATGCACTCTCCAGGTCAATGTGACAATGCGACAGTCCACCGCACAACAAGGGCCGCTCTCCTTTTTCAGGGTGACCTACCAGAGTGCATACAGGGCAAGCAGCACCTCCTGATTGGTCAACAGCCGGGGGCCAAGTCGCGCAAAGTGTGTGTATGTGGGGGGGGGGGGGGGGGGGGGGGGTGCTGGGGGGAGCAATGCAGCATGTGTCTCCAGTCTCCTCCTACTGATGTCTGGTCTTTCGGCCAATCTGAATCCTCCACTCTGTAACTGAATTTTCTTTTTATTACAAAAAAGCACATTATTTAAAATGAAGAAAGACACACCGCTCGTTTCAGATCCATCACTCAGAGCTGTCGAGGACAGTAGGGGTGGGGCTGGGGGGGGATCTCTACATGCTTTTGCTGTGACCCCGTTAGTGCCAGCCGCCCGTTTATCTGGCTTTGGAGCCAAGGCCAAAATAAACACGAGATGGGTTCCGTTTGCACAGAGCCCTGCTTTGTTCTGCAGAGGTCTTTTTTTCACTCCCCAGGCTTTTTTGGGTTTGTCCTGGACAACAGAATCAGGAGGGTGTCTGTGGGGGGTGGTTTAATCGAATTCTCAGCATTCCCCTGCTACCTAATTCTAATATTCAATTTCCTAGCCTTTATCCAAAGTAGCTTATGGCATTACCCTTTCATATAGCTGGTCATCACTGGAATGATCCTGGTTAATGTGCTTCACTCAAGGGTCCAACAGCAGGACCTAGTCCCACATGACGAGCAGCAGGCTTTAAGGTCCCAAGTCCATGTTGCTCACTGCCCATTGCTCTGTGCTAGAACTCCACCCAGGAGATTGGTGAGGAGGCAGAGGATGGAGCCATCTACACCATCACTTTGCGGAAGGTACAGCTGCACCAGACGGCCAGCAAGGGGCAGCGCTGGCTGGGTGTGGAGACAGATGCGGCCCTCAGCCTGTACGAGACGTGCAAGGTTCGCACCATTAAGGCGGGCACGCTGGACAGGCTGGTGGAGTACATGGTGTCCGCCTTCCGAGGGAACGACTCCACCTACGTCACCATCTTCCTGTGCACCTACCGCTCCTTCGCTTACCCCAAACAGGTGCTGGACCTGCTGCTGGACAGGTACAGAGTGGCCGTGGGCCCCCGACCCCCTTAGAGGCCCCTATCTGTCTCCTCTAAAGCTGAAACTTGAATTTCTTATTGGCTTTCCTTCAAAACATTTGCCTCTAGTCTGTGAGGCTGTTGCTGACTATGAAGCAGAGCACTCTGGGACAGGTTCTCATGACTGTTCTGATTTCCTGTCTTTCAGACACGCCAAGCTGCAGCAGACAGAACCAGAAGGACCACGATTGGCACCGGATGACCGTACCGAAAGGAAGAAGTGAGTTTTAGGGCAGGAAAGAGGGGGCTGGGCTTTGGGTGCCACTTGATCTCACAGTGTTCCTCTCTCAGGACGGGCTCTCACCTTTCTTCTGCTGCTAACCCTGTTTCCCCCCCCCCCCCCCCACCCAATACCCAATCCTTGCAGTGCCATCTCGTCCATCCTGGGCGCCTGGCTGGATCAATACTCTGAGGACTTCTGGAATCCTCCTGAGCACGACTGCCTGCAGCGCCTGGTCTCCTATCTGAAGCTGCACTTCCCCGGCTCGGACTTGGAGCGCAGAGCCTGTGGCCTGTTGGCCCAGTTCCGCCAGAGCCAGCACCTGGAGCCCCACTTCGAGGGTAAGCAAAGACGGACACAGACAGGAAAGGGAGGATCCCATAATGCACCCTACTAACGCTGTAGCGATCCCACTCAGGGCCCGAGCATGTCAGCTGCCCCTTCGCCATGCTGGAGGAGAGCGGCTTCGAGGACGAGCGGCCCAACTTCCTGACCTTTGACCCTGTGCTAGTGGCAGAGCAATTCACACTCATGGATGCGGTGAGGGCCCCATGTGAAAAAGTCTTACATGAAAATATAAGATCATATATGAATCATATATGAAAGGGGGCATAATCATGTATGCAAAGTAGAACTCACATAAGAACCATAAGGTTTTTTCTAGAACAGTGTTTCTCAACTCAGCCCTTGGGGGCCAAAGACGGTCCGTGTCTTTGCTCTCTTCCAGCTCTCTGCTAGACAGTCCATGTGGTCCCCGGGGACCAGACTGGGAAACACTGTTCTGGAAGAATCCAAGCGCTTTAGGTTCTCTTTAGGTTCTCCATAGATTCTCCATAGGTTCTCCATAGGTTCTCCATAGGTTCTCTGTGTATCAGCACAGCCCCCACACCCCCACCCTTTCCAGTGAGCCCCATCACCTATTTTTTCCCTTGAACATTTCTCTTCTGTCTCTTCCTGCTCTACTGATAACTATTTTGTGTGTAAAGTGACCTTGGGATTGTGAAAGGTGCTATATATGCATTATTTTTTCTAAACTCCACCTATTCCTCCTTCCTTCCGTTCTGCACCTCTTGCTCCTTCCTTCCCTTTTGCACCTCTTGCTCCTTCCTCCCCTTCCGGACCTCCTGCTCCCTCCTTCCCTTCTGCACCTCCTGCTCCCTCCTGATGCCCCCAGGAGCTCTTTAAGAAGGTGGTTCCCTACCACTGCCTGGGCAGCATCTGGTCTCAGCGGGACAAGAAGGGCAAGGAACACCTGGCCCCCAGCGTCCGGGCCACTGTGTCGCAATTCAACTGTGTCACCAACTGCGTCATCGCCTCGTGCCTGGGGTGTCGCTCACTGAAGGGCGCACAGCGCGCCAAGCTGGTGGAGCGCTGGATCGAGGTGGCCAGGGTAAGGTGCCATTTCTGGGTGCTGGGGGGTGGGGGTGGGTGTCCCTGGATTACTGACCTCCTCCACTCCTTCACAGGAGTGTCGCATCCTGAAGAACTTCTCCTCCCTACGAGCCATCCTCTCCGCCCTGCAGTGCAACTCCATCCACCGACTGAAACGCACCTGGGATGAGGTGTCCAGGTAGGGGGGGGGGCATGTTACTGTGTTGGGGGTGCTGGAGCTCATTGCTGTGCCGTTGTCCTTGCTAACTTGTTCTCTCCCTGGCTGATTACCCCCATGCAGGGAGAGCATTCGCATCTTCAGTGAGCTCTCTGAGATTTTCTCAGATGACAACAACCACTCGCTCAGCCGGGAGCTGCTGATCAAGGTGCGTGTGACCGCCCCCACGCTCCACACCCTAACCCCAACACACACCGCACCCTAACCCCAACACCCGCCCCACACACCACACCCTAACCCCAACACACACACCGCACCTTAACCCCAACACCCGCCACACACACTGCATCCTAACCCCAACACACAGTGCACACTAACCCCGCCCCTTACACCATACCTTACATTGACGTATACACTTTCTGCAATGATAATCTGAGTGCAGAGATTCCCCCACTGTCATACAAACTTCTGCAAACGATTTCTAGTTTCCTAAAAAAAACTTGCAAATTAGTGAATAGGTTTTCTGTAAATCGTCTGTGAGGAACAGTCATTTGTCGAATAGCCTGAATACACAGGAGGCCAGCACAGCGTTCCCTTGTTCTTAACAAACATTGCTTAAAAGTCATGTCTTTAACACACAATGCATTATTATTTCAAGTTACATTGTAAGGGTATTTTGAATTGTACAGCCTAGATACTTTATTTTAAGGTTGTAGGTTGTTTCACACAGCATTGCAGCCCCCTCTGATTGCACTAAAGGTTACTGCCCTTTCAGATTACATGCCCTTGCTGAGACTCTGCTGAGACTTTAATACATTTGTGCATGTTGACCTGTAAGTGTACCATCTGGATTAATAAATCAATGCAAATACATTTTCCATCTCCACATAATCATTGCTTTCATTCCTCATCACACTGACTCAGCTGCGTACCTGCTTACGCAAACTGCTTAGCCGTAAAGGCCTGCAGCAGATTCCCATTAATGGCTGGTCGTTAACCAGCCACCCACATGCTCACCCAGACCCGCATTAACCCAGAGGCTATCCCAGTTCTCCCAGAAACGAGAACAGAAACAGCTTCTGCATTCTCCTAGAAGTGCGGACAGGATGTGCCAGGAATGGCTCTTAATGAAGCCTTACATGGGTGATGATGTCACGTTGCTTGTGGTGGGATCGTGGGTACAGTGGTGATTCTGGGGACAGCCATTGGGTGACTGCCGCGGGGTGCAAGTGAGGCAGCAGCTTACGCGCTCAGACGGAGGCCCCAGCCCTGCATTCTCTGGATTCCTTCCAGTGCTCAGGGCGTGTCTTCATGCTGAGTGTTTCTAGAATGAGTATGAGAGAGGGGGCATGGGAGGGAGGGATGCAGGGGAGGGAATCCCCGATGACGTTGCAGGCAGCTTGGCCGGGAGTGATAAGGGCTGCACCCTGATGACACGCCTGTGAGGGACAGCCTGGGGCCCCAACACCCCCCACCCTCCACACTTTATCTTCCCGGGACATGCCTGACGCATACATTACATCATCAGGGTTCCTGACCTGCCTGTTTCAGCTTAACTAGGCTTGACCATGTACAGGCTCAGTATGGAATAAAACGCTCCCCCTACTGGCCGATTCTCTGCTCTTCAATCTGTGTGACCCTCATAACAAGCTGGGATGGCAGCTGCACTTATCGCTGGCTCAGGTGCCCACAGGCGTACCGCTGCCATAATCTGCGCTCAGGTGGTTCTGCTCTGCTTAAAACGCCCAGCTAAGCCACATAAGGGCTTTAGGCAAAAGCACCAGCCAAGTGATTGAAACACCATGTGGACGTGAGCTCACCCCCAGTGCTTTGGCCCCCACAGGAGGGAACCTCGAAGTTTGCCACTCTGGAGGTCAACCCCAAGCGAGCACAGAAGAGGCATCAGCAGCAGAGGGAGCTGGTGAGACACACAGTGTTTTGCATATTTCCACAATACCCTCCACTCCTTGAAACTTCCTGATGGCCCACATGAAATGTCTCAGGTCTGTGACCTCTTAGGCATCACTTTCTAAAGCTTAATCTTACTGATTCTGAATAGTAGCTTTATTTCAGGTTTTTTCCATAAAGCTCCACATAATGGGCTTTAAGAAAGAAGGATTTGGATGAACTATCCGGAGTAACAGTTTGCATAAATAATTGGCCACTAGCACCCACTAGTGGACACAATATAAAAATTTTAATGGGTTTCACTGCAGCTTAATCATCCATCCATCCATCCATTTTCCAACCCACTTTATCCCTATCGAGGTCGCGGGGGGTCCGGAGCCTATCCCGGAAGCTACGGGCACAAGGCAGGGAACAACCCAGGATGGGGGGCCAGCCCATCGCTGAGCACACTCACACACACACCTACGGGCAATTTAGGAACTCCAATTAACCTCAGCATGTTTTTGGACTGTGGGGGGAAACCGGAGTACCCGGAGGAAACCCCACCACGGCACGGGGAGAACGTGCAAACTCCACACACATGGAACTGGGCAGGATTCAAACCCCGGTCCCAGAGGTGCGAGGCGACAGTGCTAACCACCACACCACCATGCCGCCCCGCCTAATCGTTAAAAATTAATTAAATTGATAATTAGGGGACTGATTGGCTGAAGAGTTCTCTCACCTGGGTCTGCACAGCTGACCTAAAGGTTATCCCAAAAACCTGCATACACACCGGGCCTTGGTGGATATTCTTTAAACTGCTTTAACTGCTTTAAAGTGAGCTCTCTGTTACTGTTATTTCAGAAATTGGCCTGATTATTTCTTTCACATGGTTCTTGTGCAGTATCAGACTTCATGTTCTGGCCTTTTTTTTGAGATGTGTCTCTGCTAATCTCCAGTCTTACTGTTGGGGGTCTTTCATCTTACTCATTGTGTTGTCGTTTCCTTGACGACTCTTTCTAGGTTTAACAGCACAGAGACAGAGAGAGTAGGTTTTAACAACACAGAGACAGAGAGAGCAGCATTTAACCCTCTTTCTGCAGATCACTGGGATCACTGACGCCCTTTTCCTTTACGATTCTCAGGGCGTTATGCAGGGGACCATCCCCTACTTGGGCACATTCCTCACTGACCTGGTCATGATGGACACAGCCATGAAGGACTACGTGGAGGTAAGTCCAGCCACTCTGCATCTCTGCAGTCACCTCCACCCACAGCACCTCTCATAAGCCCTGGCTCTCTGCACCTTTGCAGTCACCTCCACCCACAGCACCTGTCATAACCCCCAGCTCTCTGCACCTCTGTAGTCACCTCCACCCACAGCACCTCTCAGCTCATCATCCTACTGCTTCTTCTCCCATAGAAATGTATAATTGTCACAAAAATTATATGCAGTAATTATACATAATAATTGTAAATTTATAATTGTAACAATAGTTATCCAGGATAATTATTATTATATTACCGTTTCAATAAAAGTGTATATATAAAATTCATCCGCACTGAATAGTCTGATGATGAATCTGACCTTACTGATGTGGGACCGGGCGCTAATGGACTCTATCTTCCCTGTGCTCTCTCTCTATCTCTCTCTTTTTCCCTCTCTCTCTCTTCCTCGCTCTCTCTCTATATCTCTCTTTTTCCCTCCCTCTCTCTCTCTCTCTCTCTCGTTTTCTCTTTGTAGGGTGGGCTGATTAACTTCGACAAGAGAAGAAAGGTGAGTATTCCTTTCGATTTCAGTCCCGAAATGCTGGGAGCTAGATCTCTGGAGAAAGGTCCATCCTCTGACCTCCGACCCCTGACCCCTGTGTGCCAACAGGAGTTTGAGGTGATTGCGCAGATAAAGCTGCTTCAGCTGGCTTGCAACAACTACAGCTTCACAAGGGATGGGCACTTCAGGGAGTGGTTCTTTAGCTTGGAGAAACTCACTGAAGCAGAAAGGTGAGCAGGACTCAAGTTGTCTGCCAAACTGTGAGTGTATCTGACTTCAGGCCTTTTTGTGAGCTTGTGTTCAAAGCCAAGAGAATCCCCTCATCAACAAAGTTGAATTTTACATTACTTGCTTTGACACATGAATGCAAGCAAAAAGGGGCCCCTGACCTTTGACTCTGGGCCTCCGTTTCCAGCTACAGCCAATCTTGTGAAATTGAGCCACTGTCAGAGTCGGCCAGCAACACGCTGAGAGCCAAGAAGAGCGGGGGCATCATGAAGCGCTGGAGCGAGTGAGTCCTGTAACCCCACGCATGTCATTAGCTCCGCCCCCTAGTCTCAGCTAAGAGGCCTCAGGCTGTCCTTGCGGCTGATGCCAAACACTGTTATAGCTTATAAACTAAGAAACCTCAAGCACCCCTTATTGCACACAGAGATGTGCACAGTCACACGTCAATGCAGGGTAATTCAGGTCACGCGCACAGACCACAGACTCACACTGCAGTGACTGGTAGCTTTAACCACTATGTCACTATGTCAGCAATGGGTGTAGCTTATGTGGCCACTTCCTGTAATTATTAGAGGTGTCCCAATACTCTTGTGCATATAAGGCATGCTGTAATGTGCTCCCCCGTTCTGTCTAACCAGTCGTCAGTCAGTCTTCGGAGACACCAGCTGTGGCAGCCCGCACTCCAAGTCATTTGAGTTGCTACGTTACTCGCCCTATGCGGGCGGTCCGGGGAGCGGGGGGGGGGACGCGGCCGACTCCCTCAGCATCACATCTGGCGGCTCCAGCAGCTCGGACACAGAGGACGTCAGTGCCGGCTTCATCTCCGACTCCCCAGAGGCCCACGAGAAGAAGGTAAAGGCGGCTCTAATCAAGCCACAGTCACTATACTCCATTACAACACAATGCAGATTTTCTGGAGTGCTAGAGCACTAAACCCTATTCTTGGGACAAGACAGTCAATTGCCAGAACTACTTTATGGAATCAATCGCTCATTTGGCGAAACTTCACCTAGTCAGACATAATTTGCAGATCTCAGTCACCCTATTTTGTGAAACTCTAAACACATTCTTCTTCATCAAAACACATTTTGCACCAAGGTGAACTTTGATGCAAAATGGGAAACACAGACCACAAACGTTAAACCAGCCAGCCCACAAAAGTCATCATTTAAACATGCTGACTGTACATACATGTGAATAAACATGTGAAGAAGCCAGTGAGTGACTCAAACATAGGATATGTGCCGGATGAGAGTGTGAGTACCACAGGTGTGCGAAATGTGATGTTGAGCTGTGGATGGGCCACAATAGAGGATTCTTCCCCTGTCGTCTAGAAAGGGAGAGCATTTCCTGTGATATAGACAAAGCTCTCTGTCCTGAATCAGCCCTAAGACACAACAATGAGGCAACTTGAATATTCCTGCTTCACTTTGACTTGGCAGTTGCACAATATTATACTGTAATGTTCTTTTTATTTGGATTACTTTGTGCTTTACATTAAATATTGCTTTACATGTAATTATATGCAAACTTTTATGCAAGCAGCACATTGTGCTAACAAACTAGCTAGCTACAGTCTTCTTATGCTACTTGTTAGGTAAGGGAGGCTTATCAACTCCCAGCAGAGAGTCAGACATTGAGCCATGTTGTTGACGTTGGGGCCATTCTTCCTCTCTCTTTGCTCGGTGGGGTCACCTGCTGGCCAGTTGTGGGAGTGTACCTCACTGTCCTCGTTAGACACGTCGGGCATGGGCTCCAGCTCTGCCTCCAGCAGCACGTCCTCGTCCTCGGTGTCATCCACTCCCGTGGCTGCCTCCCGCTCCCACAAGCGCTCCGTGTCAGGCGTGTCCAGCTACTCTTCGCTCTCACTGCCACTCTACAACCAGCAGACGGACGACTGCTGCATCGTGCGTGTCAGCCTGGACCTGGACAACGGTAACATGTACAAGAGCATACTGGTAAGTGCCATGATCTCTGACCTCTGACCTCCATTTCATCATTTTACCAACTTCCTGTGAGTAGATCTGGGCGATTAAAGTCCAGTTAGATGGCAGAACCATGTGATATGGGGAATCTGGTTTTGGGCAGGGCTCTTATTATATGTTTACTATGATTAATCGCACAGGTGTTTGGATCTGACATTCCTGCCATTGATGCCAAAACAAAACACTAATGTAAAGAAGCACACCATGAGAAATTGCCCCCTGAGATGGTTGTGAATGCTCCCGGCCGTGTCATAGGTGACCAGCCAGGACAAGACCCCCGTGGTGATCCGCAAGGCCATGGTCAAGCACAACCTGGATTGTGAAGCGCCAGAGGACTACGAGCTACTGCAGAAGATTTCAGATGAGAAAGGTGTGTGTCACAACCTCAAGGCTAAATCACATACGGTTTTATGAGGGCCAAATCCTGCCATTAAAAGAGAGTGAGGCGATAAAAGCCGGCCTTTTTCACCCCTGGTTTAGTGTTTTATCCCAGGCTGTTGTTCCACTCATTAAAGCCTGCTCTCTCTGTCTCTGTGCTGTTAAAGCCTGCTCTCTCTGTCTCTGTGCTGTTAAAGCCTGCTCTCTCTGTCTCTGTGCTGTTAAAGCCTGCTCTCTGTCTCTGTGCTGTTAAAGCCTGCTCTCTCTGTCTCTGTGCTGTTAAAGCCTGCTCTCTCTGTCTCTGTGTTGTTAAAACCTACTCTCTCTGTCTCTGTGCTGTTAAAGCCTGCTCTCTCTGTCTCTGTGCTGTTAAAGTCTGCTCTCTCTCTCTTACAGAGCTGAAGATCCCGGACAATGCCAACGTCTTCTACGCCATGAACTCCTCAGCCAACTACAATTTTGTCCTGAGGAAACGTGGCCCCCCCAAGCCAGCAAGGCCCAAGAGCATGTCGAGCTCCACGCTGCCGCGCATGAAGCACCGGGGCCTCAAAATTGCCAAGGGGTTATTCTGAAGTGCCCCTCTCCCCCAGCCCCGCCTCCTACATCCCACTGCTAATGGCTCCACCCACCCCGGAGCTGGTGCGAGACACAAAACCAGTCAATGGCTGAGAGGCAGCTTCATGTCTGATTTTCACAGGCAGAGGAGTGGACCAATCAGGTGGCCCCATTTATGGCTCAGTTACTGCTATGGGATCCAAGGTGAAAGGAATGGTGGAGTTCGATTAGAGTTGCCTTGGCACTTGGTGAGCAATGGATACTTTTCACATGGAAAGAAGCAGTGATGAGGTTGTAACACTACAACTTCAAACTGGTCAAAATGGTGCTTGTTTAGGGCTTGTGCATTGCCTGGTCTGATGATGGAGAAGGTGTGCGACCTGCTGGGTGTGGCACCTCTGGGTGGCACTCTAAGTGAATGTGCCAATCTGAAGGCACTCCCCTGACCGTTCCCAAGAACTGCGGAATGTTGTCACTGCCTGCAGCCTTCATGGAACACGGGAACTCAACATGTCGGAAAGGGGCAAGAAAACACCAAACCAAGGCGCTGTGCATGAACTGAGCCGCTGTGACGTCAAATTGCCAACACGTTGTTATGGTAACAGTGTTACTTGTGATGTTTCTGCTCATGCTGCTCACCTGCGAACAAACAGCACATCCAGCTTGTTGGTGCATGGCTCCAAACTGGGGGAGGGCATCAGAGAAGGTTCCCAAAACAAATAGACCTTCCCCATCTCCCACATGGCCATGAAAAGTGCATCAAAAATCTATTTAATAGAGCAGTGTGCATTGGCTGTACCTTGACAAAAAAGTCTGGAATCAAACCAAACTCCCTGTTTTATTCACATTTGCAATCACAAGTGCTGAGTAACTCAATTATTTAGCTCTTGGTTGGAAATGAAGTAAGGAGGTTTTAGTGGACACTGGTCCTGGAGTTGGTCTCAGCCCTGGAGAGCTGGAGAATGGGCGTGCAAACTGACTCTTTTTTTCTCTCTCCTTGTGTGAAATGTGACTGCACTAATTTTACCACATGGTTTACAAATGTTTCAGCCAATCACCACATGGCAGAACCAGTTTTTGTGGATCTGCGTGATATTTTTGTGTATTGAGTGTGGAATGGCCATGTTTCTTTCACTAAGAATTAGAAGCTAAAGTTTTCTATTTTTTCAGTACTTGCTCACAGGTAGCCTGGGGTCAATGCACAGGTTATGGGGGGGGACAAGCTCCCAAATATCCCTGGTGTGTGAGTGTGCATGGAACAGGCGTCCCGTCCAGGGTGTCCCCTGCTTTGTGCCCTGGGGGAGGGGTGTCATGCTCTCCCACAACCCTGAACTGGGTAAGGGGCTACTGGGGCTAGAAGCAAGGATGGAATTTCTATTTTTTGTATTTTTATAATGAAAAATGTCACAGAATGTCTTCCCCCTTCTTTTCATGCTATGGCTTGTATTTATTGACTGTATATAGCATTGTTGTGTAGTGTTGTATATTTTTCATTTCCATTAATATTGTACATAAATGTATATACATGTACATACATATATAGATTATATATATATACAAACACTAAGTTTCTAACATTGTGGGTTCACCCATCTCCTAATTCCTCTTGCCTTTGGAATACTCATGGCCAGACTTTTTTAATAAAGGAGTGATTGCTAATCATTTCCCGCTAGGTGCAATTTGTAATGTTGAAGAAATACCTGTGTAATAAATACCTGTCATACTATTAAGCAGTGTGAACAGCTGTCTTGATTTATGGCACCTACGAGGCTCATTATAATGATGCTGACCCATCCCCAAGAGGACGGATTGGTTGTGTGTAGGGGTGGGTATCGTTAAGATTTTAACGGTACTACTACTCTTACCGGTACTGCTTATCTGTCCGGTACTTTAATGGTATTCTTATCGGTACTTTTTGAAGAAAAAATCTAATTAACAGCATAATTAATATCCATCCATCCATTTTCCAACCCGCTTATCCTGTTCAGGGTCGCGGGGGGTCCGGAGCCTATCCCGAAAGCAACGGGCACGAGGCAGGGAACAACCCAGGATGGGGGGCCAGCCCATCGCAGGGCACACTCACACACCATTCA
>JAODKL010000040.1:3539864-3555569 GCA_026780765.1 Petrocephalus schoutedeni
CACGTTCTTATTTTTAGATAATCGTGTGTGTGCTGGCATGCATAACATACCTGGGGCAACGACGGATGAAGTACCGTGCGAGCCAAGCTGTCCAAAACTGTGCATCTCTCCGTCTGAATGTGATGCACTTTCAATAAATGCTTAGATAGATTGGTCGTGTTACCGCCTTTTCACGCAAAATACCCGTTGCACTTTTGGCAACGAGCACTGTCCTCATTGATTCTAGTGAAGTGCAACAGCACTTTTGTTCTTTTAACTCTCTCCGCTATCATCACTAGTCGCGGCTGTCAGATCCGCGGTCCCTGCCTGATCTGTGCGCGCATGCGCATGTTTTACGGTACCGCAGATCACTATAGCACTGTGTTAAGATCTCTGCCCTTTTGTGAACGCAGGAACAAACTTTTCATGCAATACCGTCGACATTGTAAGCTGGCAAATACTCCTCTGGCATGGGAATCATTATAATCATTGGTAGTGACGGACAAAATAATGCTTCATGAACCATTTGCTGTATTTCTGACCCCACCAGATGGTGCTCTCTGTTTAAAACAAGGGCACAAAGCATGCCAAAAAGAAAGCAATACAAGAGCACCATCTAGTGAGGTCTTCAAATACAGCAAATGAGGCATTTTTTTCCGGCACGACCCTGACGAAGCCTGAACACTCACCGGAATCATTCTCAGTCCACGACGAGTTCACATTTATTTAAGTGTTTACAATATCACATAAAATGAAAAGCTGCATATATGCCTGGCAGGCAGGCTGTACTTGTCATATATTACAATGTCCAGTAACGGATATTATGTTAAGTATCATGTGATTGTGTACTTATGCTTTTATATCTTACAATGCATTAAAATCTAAATTTGTGCAACGCTATCGCCGATAGGGCCAGGTTCAACTAATGTCAGTACATAAATCACACACAGACATAAGCGGAACAGAACTTTTCGCATGCGCACGCGGATCGGACAGCGGCACCAGCTTCTGCGCGCGAGTGTGGGCGCGCGTGCCAGAGTTTCCCCATGCATCGCGCACGCGAGAGAACGCTCCAGATTAACGTCTTAATCAGTAACGGAGCTGGTCAGATAACCTGGGAAAGATTACGTTTATGTAGAAACAAAAAATCAAATTTATTAATTTCTCAAGTACCGAAAGCAATACCGTTAACGTCAGAGCTTTTCGATACTCAGGTCTTTAAAAATGTAGCCTCGGTGGCCGTTTAGCACCGGGTTTCGGTACCCATCCCTAGTTGTGTGCTGGGGGAATCCCCCTGCTACTTTAGTGTAGTGGTATAATCCTTCTGTTGGGGTCCAGGGGAATCAGCACTAGCTGTATTCTTGTCCGTCATGTGATGTAACAAGTTCTTATCTGAAAACACAATTATCCTCACTGGCCACTTAATTAGGGATAGCGGTCCAACTGCTCATTGAAGCAAATATCTATGTATAAAATCATGCAGATACAGGTCAGAAGAAAGGAACCAGCTACCATGGTGATGTCACTCCCTCATATAGCAGTAAGAATGTTGGCTGAAATAAAAAAGATACTTTGCCATTCACACGAGGACAGCCTATCTAGCTCTCCTCTGAGACACACACACACACATTTTTACAGAGCCCCTGTAGCAGCTTTTGGGTTTAAGGACCTTGCTAATGCATCCAGTAGTGATACAAAACAATTATCCTCACTGGCCACTTAATTAGGGATAGCTGTCCAACTGCTCATTGAAGCAAATATATATGTATAAAATCATGCAGATACAGGTCAGGAGCTTCAGTTAATGTGTTGGTGTCAGACGGGCTGGTATGACCATATCAGAAACTGGTGTTCTACTGGGATTTTCACAACATATACTTTATTCAAAGTTTAATAAGGCTCACCGTGAGGAAAGGAACCAGCTACCATGGTGATGTCACTCCCTCATATAGCAGTAAGAATGTTGGCTGAAATAAAAAAGATACTTTGCCATTCACACGAGGACTCACACACACACACACACTTTTACAGAGCCCCTGTAGCAGCTTTTGGGTTTAAGGACCTTGCTAATGCATCCAGTAGTGATACAAGTACCTTGCTGTCACGGTTGTGCCTTGATCGACGACCCATGATGCAGGCAGTTTTGAAAACAGACGTTTATTCCAGAAGGAACACAGGATTTGACCACACCGGAGAACCGTAAACGTATGGTGACAAGTATCACAAATACATACAACAACCGACACTGGGGACTAAACATGGGCAGACTAAATACACGAGACATCACGGACGGAACACGGGGCAGCTGGGAACAATCAAGAAAACAATCAGGAAACATTCGCACGTGGGTAACAAGGGGCGTGGCACAATAGGAAGACATGGACAGATCGTGACACTTGCAAGTTACTGGATTTGAACTAATGTTCTTCAAACATAGACACCTAACCCACACACTAGCCATTTTTGTTTATTTGTCAGCTGGATGAGTTCAATCCCCAGGGCGGACACCCTAACCTCTTGCTTTGTTGCCTTGCCTCAGATGCTGATAGATAGATAGATAGATAGATGGATAGATAGATGGATAGATAGATAGATAGATAAGACTTTATTGATCCCACACTGGGGAAATTTACTTGTTACAACAGCCAGTAAATAAAAAGCAATTGAAAAGAAACAGACAAAACAAATACTGTGACAAATACAATAAATAATAAATAATGATGCATGTCAGTCAGATGAGACTGCTGTGGCTAATCAAAATAGGCAGACTGTCTTTGAGTTCATTAGTCAAACATGAATCTGCTACAACATTGACATCACCTCCAGAGTCATGAGTCCCTGAAGTCTTGGATTAACCCTCATAAGAAGTACCCCCACAAGACCTAGCCTATCTAAGCCTATCTATCAGAATGAAACCATATTGACCAGGCAACCTAAATAGGGAACAATAAGGGCAGTTAGGTGGCGTAATGGTTAAGGATGCAACTGTGTAATTGAAAGATTGCTGGTTTGAGTCCCTGACCTGCAAGTACCCTGAGCAAGGTACTTTCTCCAAGCACTGCTCCCTGGGCACTCAAGCAGCTACCCCCTGCTTGAGTGTCCATTTTGTTGTTATGTGGTGTGTCAACAATGACAATTAATCACCCTTCAGAAAAAAGGTCCACCAGAATTCTGTACCTCTGTCACAAAGTATATTTCACGGATTCCTCATGTATTATGGCATACAATAGACTCTTAAGAATTTAAAAGAAACAGTTTGTTTTATTTGTTTAAGATTCAAGTTTAACCAAAAAGTACAGGAAATTCGGTGCGGTAAATTTCCACAATCCGCAAAGCAACAAGGAGTTCAGCTACGCGCATGCCCACACCATGCGCTGCTTGACGGCCCAAAACACCTCTGCATCCACACTTCCGGCTTTATGATTGCGCATGCGCACCACCCTGCTTTGTGTTTCCAGCCAAGATGGCGTTAAGTAAAACATTTGGACAAAAACCGGTGAAATTTCAGCTAGAAGACGATGGGGATTTTTATATGATTGGCTCAGAGGTCTGTATTTTGAAATGTGAATATAATTGCCCGAACCCGAAAACGGTTTGCGGTTAAATTTGAGGGTTTATTTACGGTTTGTGAAATATCTATGCCTAAAACTCCCGCTAGCCTTACAACTTAATTGATTCATTGTTTCATGTCCATGCTGAGTGAATGGATGCTCGCCTCGCCTCGCCGTGCGCGCTCGGCAGCCGGGGGGCCCAGCACATGCTGTAAACTATATGCTCTGACAACGCCCCTCATTGAACTCTTGTATTTGGGTTTTAAATTTCATGATAAAATCCAGTACGTGCAAAAAAATGACCGACGTTTTCTTTTCCCCGCCAACGACCCCGAAATATTGACTCATAAATAAAGGATATTCGTTATGAAAGCTGATGGCAGCGAAATGGGATTATTCCTAAGATGCGGCATTGTACCCGGAATCGCCGACTTTCGTCGTACACACAGCTGCGGCGCTGGGAAATTTTTTCTTACTGCCACCGCATACCGCTTACTGTTTGTCATACAGCTGTACGGGGAGATGCCTGTTCTAGGCTGCCTGCTTTCTGCGAGAAACCAGCCCCCTGCCCTCCTACGACCTTAAATCATCACTGTGGCTTCAGCATTTCCCTTTAACCGCTTACCTGTTAAAGACATAAGTGTTACTTATGTCCATAAACATTTACCAAAGGGTTGGCAGCTCTGGTCAGCTGGCTGGCGTGAGATTTTCAATTCGGGACACGTCTGCATTCGCATGCATGACAGAGATCTGCTACTTTGTAGATCGTCTGTAGATTTTGCAGACTACCCCAACACTTTTGATATAGCTTATTGTAGGTTTTTAATGGAATAATACCCCCACCCGCCAAACCATTTGTAGGAAAATTTGCCACATTCAGTTTCAGTTCTAATCACTATCTTTTGCTTTCAGGTAGGAAATTATTTGCGCATGTTCAGGGGTTCTCTGTATAAGAGGTACCCATCGCTTTGGAGACGATTAGCATCGGTGGAGGAGCGGAAGAAGATCGTAGCTTCGTCACACGGTGAGTGTTCAGGCTTCGTCAGGGTCGTGTGATTTCTACTGGCCCTCTTATTCCCCGTTGTACGGCTGTTAGCTGGACAAAAATGCCTCATTTGCTGTATTTGAAGACCTCACTAGATGGTGCTCTTGTTTTGCTTTTGGGCATGCTTTGTGCCCTTGTTTTAAACGGAGAGCACCATCTGGTGGGGTCAGGAATACAGCATATGGTTCATGAAGCATTATTTTGTCCATCACTACCAAAAAGGGCACCGGGCAGAATGATGCCACCTTGCTTCCTTCAGAGGGCCATATTAAGGTTGGACTTTTATTTTGGAAGCAGTATCTTCAGTGTTCTCTTTGTGTTAGATCATGGTTACACAACTTTAGCCACCAGTGTGACTCTGCTGAAGGCATCTGAAGTTGAGGAGATCTTGGAAGGGAACGATGAGAAGTACAAAGCTGTTTCCATCAGCACGGAGCCCCCTGCGTACCTCAGGTAATGACAAATGACGGTAAGATCTTGGAAAGGGGGGGGGGCACTGGCCTTGAGGATAAAATTTCACATCGTCACGAGACAGTTTTGTTTTTTCCAGCTCTATGTTCCTTGTAAACCATAGTTTTGTTATGTTCCGCACTCCTGTTAAATCTCCGTTGTAAAATTCTGCCTATCCCCGGTTCATCTGAAAGCCTTTCGATGGTCACGTTTGTGTGAAAATGTACTGTGGTCACAGGGAGCAGAAGGCGAAGCGGAACAGCCAGTGGGTCCCCACCCTGCCAAACAGCTCGCACCACCTGGATGCCGTGCCCTGCTCCACCACCATTAACCGCAACCGCATGGGGCGCGACAAGAAAAGGACCTTCCCGCTCTGGTAAGTTCTGCGCCCTGATGCCCCTCAGGCTTGACCTTTACTGCTAAAATGCCTCACAGTAACAAGTTTCGGCCGATGGTAACAGCTGCAGCTGGTAACTGAGCTGAAGCTGTGATGATCGCTCTGGGCTTGTGTGTCCGATAGCTTTGGATAAATGATGGTGCAGTTTAGCATGACCCTGCTATTCTGTGGCAGGTTCAAGTGAGAGGTCTCCTTGGTTGGGGAGGCATATCATGGTCAAAGTTAGTGCTACAGTCAATATACCAAAAATAACTCCTAGTTTATTAAATAACTCCTAGCTAGTGTGTGAATTAGTCACTGCCGTTATCTTGATGCCCTTCATAGAATTGTTTTGGAAGCTGTAGTGGCAAGTCTTAGAGAAGAAGTGACATCATCCCTCGTCTACTACTTGCAGCTTTGACGACCATGACCCGGCCGTGATCCATGAGAATGCCATGCAGCCTGAGGTTCTGGTCCCGATCCGGCTCGACATGGAGATTGATGGACAGAAACTTAGGGACGCGTTTACCTGGAACATGAATGGTATGATTCTGGCCGACTTTGCCCAATCGGATAATCAGTTCATCCTTAGCAGGGAGCAGTGGGGTATAGCCAGGCCCACACTCCCTCCCTTCACAGCTGGCTGTCCCTATTGGTTGCATACAAGGTTGTTTTGCTTTCTGCCACTGCCCCCCCAGAGAAGCTCATAACTCCAGAGATGTTCGCTGAGATTCTCTGCGACGACCTAGACCTGAATCCTCTGACATTCGTCCCCGCTATTGCCTCGGCCATCCGCCAGCAGATCGAGTCCTACCCCACAGACAGCATTCTGGATGAACAGACGGACCAGCGGGTCATCATCAAGGTGGGTGTACAGAGAGGGTGGGGAATGTTCCAGAAGCTTTACAGAGCCTCTTTGTAATTGCATCAATGTTTGACACCCATCAGAATTCAGTGAATCCTTCTGCTGAGGGTACAGTAGAGTCTTCTCTTGTAGCTTACTTTTCAACTTCACACTTTGTTGATAATGCTGTGCTGATTTGATTAGTTGCCTTATTAAAGTCCTGCTTTGTTTGGAAGGTGTTGTGTAGCTCTTCCTGTAATGCTGCTCTTGCACATTGCTATAGGCATCTGCTAAATGAAATAAATGGAAGTGATTATTTTTTCTCGGCTGGTAGGCGAGGCTTCCGACTCCTTCCGATCTGCATCCTCCGCCCTTATCTGCTTTCTTATCAGACCTGTCTTCCCAGATGGCACTCATGTGAGTCCTGACTGCTCTCTCTCCTCCCCGCTCCCAGCTGAACATCCACGTGGGGAACATCTCCCTGGTAGACCAGTTCGAATGGGACATGTCGGAGAAGGAGAACTCGCCGGAGACATTTGCCCTGAAGCTCTGCTCCGAGCTGGGCTTGGGGGGTGAATTCGTCACCACCATCGCCTACAGCATCCGTGGCCAGCTCAGCTGGCACCAGAGGACGTACGCCTTCAGGTACCCTGCCAGCAGGGGGCAGTGTGGCAGCGGGGCACAGACACACGTACACACTGGTACTAGCCACCAGCCAAACCCAGCTTTGTGGGGCCTGCAGCTGCTAAGTCGCAGTGGAAACAACATGCAGTGCCAGATGGGGGCAGTCTGTAGCTCTAATGCGCACACAACCCGATATGTAGTCCACATTGTCAGTAAATGTACACAGAAGAACCACAGAAGCTGGGAGAGCTTAAATCCAAGGCCAGACGGCCGAGTAAGGAACAATACATCAGGGATTTTGGGCATGTAAGTAATACCTTAGACAGTACTGCCTGATGCAGTGTCATCGCAACATTCATCATATTTAACTTTCTATCCTCTGGAAGCTGTGCTCAATCGCGATACGCTTACCACTGCAGTTTGCTGCCTTAACCACCCAGTTGTCTCCTTGCAGAGTCACCGAAGAGTCGCAGTGTTTTGATCTGTCCCACAGCTTGATTTCTCTGATATAGGGTGGATGTGTTACGCTGTTTCTGCTTGATTTTGTCATCAATGTGGTGCACACTGCTACTGTTTATTTCAGTGTGTGTGTGTGTGTGTAAGCCATGTGTTCCACACAAAGGCAGATGTTATTGCTGGAGTTTGTTCTGTAAGTGCTGTGCCGTGCCGTTTTTGACCCTAACTGTGCCTCTCCCTGTTCCAATAGGTCTGATTTCAGGTCAGTACACTTGTGCATTTCTTGGTCCTCCCCCCGCAGCTTAACCCCCGTTTCGAGTTCTCTCTCATCTTCAGTCCCCTGGGAAGCTGAGTACCTCACACTTTTCCATTTGTCTTTATTTTTTATTTTTTGATAACGCCACAGGGCCGATCCCTGACTAAAGGACAGGTGTTTGTGTAAAATGTCGATTTTAGCCGAGCTCAGGCTGAGCCCGGTTGAGAAACCAGGCACAGATTGGCGGACCGCAAACGGGCCGCCCTGCCCCGGCTCCCGGAGCCGGAGCCCCGACAATATCGTTGAACTCTGCCCAGGTTGGACGGCTGTGATGGCTCCTGTTGTGTTCTGCCTTTAAGCCTGCTTCTCAGTGGCGCCTCTGCACAGCACTGCACAGGATAATTCCTGCTTAAGGAAGGCATATATAGAGTAAATTCTGTACAAGAGCACAAATGTAAACCAGTGCATGCTTTTATCTTTTGAGCTGTTATGAAAAGATTAATTAACAAAATATGCGTAGGAGAACCTAATTTCTATAGTTCTGTACCTAGTTCCTATTTGGCAGAAATACTAAAGTTGATTTCCTGTTTGCAGAATTTTTTTCCCTCCGTACTCCTGCTTCATTGATTGGCTGATGTTGTCACATGGTCATTCGGTCACTGCATGACTGTCCTGACCGTGTTGGTGGCAATTTTCTTGTCCTTTTATAGTGAGAATCCCCTGCCTACCGTGGAGATTGCCATCCGGAACACAGGCGATGCTGATCAGTGGTGCCCCCTGCTGGAAACCCTGACTGATGCGGAGATGGAGAAGAAGATAAGGGACCAGGACAGGAACACCAGGTGTGTACACCTTCTGAGGCACAGAATGCAAGAGTGGGGGGAGGGCCCCTGAATATTTCCAGGAAGCATGGCAGGATGGATTTTGTAATTTGGTTCTAAGCCCTAACCGATTTACTGTCATGCTGTAAGCTCAGTTATCAGGAATTCCTGTTCAAGTTGGCAGCAGAATACTGGTGTTTCCAGGTTGTTGGATGCTGGTTAGATAGACGAGGTACATTGGTGTTTGCGTTTGCTCAGTGTTTGGTGTTGGGCATCATTAATCTACCCACTTCCATTGCAGGCGCATGCGGCGACTTGCCAACACAGCCCCAGCGTGGTGAGTCGCCAGCCCCAGGGCCTTCCGCCGCTCGGACCCCTTACCGAGCCATCAAGGACATTGGAGTGAAACTGAGACTGTTGGGAATCCTTCACGAGTGGACCAGTACCGGCGTGGGTGACATTCCTCCAGGCGGGCAAGGGGACCCTTTCCCCATCTCCAGCCTACACGGCATCACCCTACATAGGCCTGCCGTCTTCCAAATGCCCCCACCATTTGGACACTCACTATCCATGCTGGGGTCGCGACTCACACCCGGACCACACCGATCCTCGTTCCTGAATGGCATTCCGCTCAGCTGCGGAACCTGCCGTTTCAAATGTAGAGCCAGAAACTTCACATGGCAAATACTACGTCTGTAGTCTTTCTTCTTTTAATGGTGTTTGTTACAGGTGCTATCACTGCTTTTTTTTTGTAAAGAACAAATTAAAGTCTTTCATCTACCAAATTCGGTGCATTCAAAAAGTTCCCATCATTGGATTGGAAGACTGCTAGTTCAGATTCCGCGGTCGGCAGAGTGATGTCACCGTGGGGCCCTTGAGCAGGGCTTTTAACCCCAATTGTTCCCTGGATTGTCTGCCCCTGCTTTGTCAATGTATGTCTTGTTGGATAAAAGCATCTGGTGAATGGAAAAAATCTGAAGGTGGTGGTATATAATCATAGGTTTGTGTTCAGAGCAGGTGCTCCCTTAAGTTGGACATCAATCTGACAAGCTGGGCCACATGACATGCTTGATGTTACACTTCCACTATTAAGCTTTACTTGCAATGTCTATACATGACAGCGTAACCATTTCACAGTTATATACAGAAGAAACCTGTTTGCTGCTTAACTCAGTCATTTTGCTTCCTGTTCCTAAATGTTTGGCCTTGCTCCCCGTTTTGTGCTCTGCTCCTTCTAGATATCCGCACTGTATGCGAATTTGTTTGCAGACCTGGAGCTGGACACAAAGGCAGCTGGTGAAAATGGTTGACTGGGCAGCTGCCCGGGAAACAGCTGGCACATCTGTGCACGAGCCTCACTGGGCCTCTGCAGGAGCGGCACTCTGTCAGTGAGTGGGGAAAAGGTGGGAGTTCAGGTTATTGCATTGCTAGTGACCTGCTTGTAAATTAGACCTATAAAAACCTAGACAAGCTAACCAACCACAACCCCAAGTGTCAGTGGTGGTTTCCATGAAAGGACAGCTGAATTAAAACTATCCCCAGGTGTTTTTTGTGAAGTGAGAGAGCCCTTGGTTGGAGGCAGCACTGTGATGAGAGGGACCTGATCCCCAGCTGCTCCCTTGGCCCCCAAACAGGATGCCTTCAAGATCAATGTCACCCAAGTCCCCTTCCCACAAACATGTCTGTTCACAGTTCTTATGCCCTACCGAACAACACTCCCCCTCCATCTTCCAGTTCTCCACCCCTCATTCCTACTGCCGTGGGGGATCTGGATCCTGGGGGTCCTGAGGGAGTTCTGGTCCAGGACCACTTTCTGTCTCCTCTGGTAGCGGTAGATAATCAGGGTCCCTCTCAGGAGCATCAAATATGGCCTTACTGTAAAGAAATAAATTTTACATCAGACAGTGCAGCATAAAACTATTTCAGATATGTGCATGTAATATTGTGCCATCTATAAAACAAAAAAGTAGATAAAATTTCCCAAAATAAATTATGGCCAAACAGGACTGTTTAAAACAGTAGTTTCAAAATGTAATCAGACCCTCCAATGGGGATTTTGGGTGGAATGGTGGCAGTAACCAGCTACTCACAGGAGACCAGGAGTGACAAGCAGCTTTCTGCCACCTGGCTGGTTTGGGAATACATCTTCTAAGAAGTAGTATACATGTCCCACACAGATGCCTGTTGGTATGAGAAATGCACCATTAAAGATTATGCTTTGGATTTTGACAGGGTGAAAAGTTCTCCAAACTATGCTGTGGGGACACTTGTGTAATGAGGCAGGGATCCAGGCTTGAGCAACTGGCAAATTTCAGCACTCTCTTAATCTCAAGTACGTTGGTGAAATGTGTTCTGCGCAGATATGCTCTCACAACTGATCAGGAAAGATTATGGTTACAGCTGACTATATTCAGTAGAGATGTCTGGAGACCAGTCCATATATCCAAGCCCTTTTGCTTAAAATGCAGTACTGTCTAAGCCCAAGGCCTGCAACATCTTTTAATTCATTATTAAATGTGGCCTACAGATTGATCTTTTGTTTTCCTCAAAGACTACGAGCATATGAGCACATCTGTCCTCTATCTATTCCATCTAACAAAGAGGCCATGCTATGCGAGACATTTTATCTCCTGCCTCAGTTGTGTTGAGCCGTTCCCATTTAGGAAACCATCGCGTGCTAAGCCAGGGAACTATCTCCTTCTACCTGAAGCAGGGTGGCCAATCTTACCCGCAAAGGGCCCGTGTGTATGCAGGCTTCTGGGATAACCTTTAGGTCAGCTGTTAAAGACCAGGTGTGAGGACTCTTCAGCCAATCAGTCCTCTAATTAGTAACCAATCAGAGTTACAGCGAAAACCCGCACACACACCGACCCTTTGCGGATAAGATTGCCCACCCCTGGCCTAAAGTCATTTTCCCTAATACAGCTAAAAACGTACCAAGGAGATCAATGACAATGGAGTTTCCAAGCAACAGCGAAAATCCCATGAGCACCCAGGGCAGGAAGGGAGCCTGGAAATTGAGGAGGCCGAAGAAGTTCATGCGGACGTAGGGGTTGCGCCGGCTCCAAATGTACACCAACATGATGGTGAAGGCCTGGCCTAGGAAGAACAGGTTGGAGAACAGGCCAAAGATCTGCAGTGAAGCTGTTCAAGGAAGCAAAACTTATCACAGACAAACCCTGGCTTAGTGAATGAGGCCTTAGGACCCATGTCAAAATCTGGCCTGGACAATTACGAGTGTAGCCTGGCAGTGGGGCAGAAGGGGCTTCGACTCACCAAGGAGGGTCAGGGTTTTTTTCTGGATTTTCTCTGAACATAGTGACAGTCAAACTTATGACGTTTTTCCACTGCCACCAGGAACTGAGGTGAATTGAAAAGAGATGGTTTTCCATTTTATATTATGTGAGCTGCACCCACAAAAGTGTGGCTAAACCAAGTTGGTGGCATCATCCCCATCTGACTGGTCAAAATGCACAGATGCAGGTGATCTGCATCGATAATCATGGATTATCTAAAGGAAAAAAGGGCATATTCTATATATTATTTATTATATTAGCAGTATCGCACATCACAATGTATTGATGCATTGTTGATGCAATATGTATTATGGAACAACTGAATGGAATGGATTCATAATGCAAATTTACATAAACTAATGCTAATTCTGATAGAGTTTTGCTGAGTCACAAAGGATCCACTGGTTGGATCCTTTGCACCCCAACAAATCCCAAGATTCATTGCATAGACCTTCGAAGGATGCAGCCTACAAAGGCTACTTAGTCTTCTCCAGGGGATGTAGCCCCCGAAATCAAACATGGCCATAATGTTTAGCATGTGTACAGTAAATAAGAGTTTCTTTGGTTTTATGTCACTGTCGCTCTCCAAATCCATCAATGTCTTTACTGAGCCGACCCGTCTGCAGTAGAAAATTAAAGCGAGCTGGAAATGTGTTGTAACTACTTTCTGTTCACAATACTGGTCAGGTAGGCCTGGGTCCAGTATGCCAGTCGAAAAGCATCATTAGGTTAGCAAAAATACAAAGTCAGCAACTGATGCCAACTGAGTCCTGCTATGTAGGATTCATTGACATCCAAGTTCACAGTGGGATACGGAACCCATTTTATATACTGAAAAAGGGGTGTGGAGGGGATCGGTTCATAAGCTCTAAATCTGAAACATTTTCCTGCATAGAGCCTGCGGTTGCGGCACCGGTGCGACCTCGCTGTCAGATATGAATGAGAAGGATACAGTTATGAGCACCCCTCCAAACAGGAACATGAAGACGAAGTCTGCCGTGCGCCCACGAAAGGAGCCCTCCTCCAGCATTCGGCAGTACCGAAATCTCGCTTGTTAAGGAAACGGAACCACAGGGGCAAACAGCTGTGGGGACGATCGAGTGCACAGGCAGTTATGCAAATTGGTTCCAATGAACCTTCAAAAGAAAATGACATTTTATTCAGTGTCTGTAAACCGAACAGGAACACCAAGAAAAAAAACTGATCGATAACAGAACTGAACATTTCCATACGGCCTCAAAACGACCAAAAGGATACAGAAAGACCATGTTGAACAAAAAACTGAATCCAAGAGGTCCAAAAAAGAGGAAGCTGGTTATCAGACGCCATATCTTTGAGAAGAAATACACAAGTATATTTGCAAGTTTATATGCACCCCATTTGGTGTTATTTTACAAATGGCTCCATTATGTATACGTAGTGTCGATTCGTTTGAAATTGCTCTTACCTGACATCTTCTCCAAATTAAGTTCGGATTGAAGTACAGGTGAAATGGGCTGAGGAACTCCAGCTGCTACACAGATGCAGGTATCGCACGTCATAAATTCGGCGGTGTGAAATAAAACTAAATTACAAAATTTCTTTACACGAGGAATAATAAAAACGCATAAAATGTTCTAAAATAGATGCATTGGATTGCTAACACGTTACTTGCACGAGGTATGCAATATTCCAAACAAATCTGCGCTCTTGGTTTTGTGGCAGGAATGAAAGAAGAACAGAATGCCTTTATTCTCAACCGTATAGTGTACAATGAAATAAATAGTTCGGCACTGCTGATGACTTAAGCAAGCGGGTAGTTATAGAGCATAGACAGTACAAAGTTAATACTCTGAATAGCTCCACTCCCCTCCAGGTGCTTACCACGGCCGCAGTGGTTAAGACGCAGGCTGTCGTATACGCTCTGGTTACGGCGGGAATCAGTAGATACTCCTGCGTAAAGCTTTGGGCCATTGTGGCCTTTTCTTTCCAAACGGCGAAATAATTGGGGTTTCAAAATTTACTGATGCACTTCAGGTAGGCTATATTTACCGATGTCCCCCTTATATTCAAGCGGAGCAGTGCCCTGGCTTTCCAGTGGTAGAAACGCCCACGTCTAATTCAGCGAGTAATATGCCGCTCAGTAAGTAGAAAACCCGGTGAAAAGGATGAATGACATAAATTGAAACCAATCGCATGATAGTTTTGCGGATTGACGGCCAATCAGCTGTTATTGATATAACCTCAGGCAATTGCATTCAAAATAGGCGTTCGTTTTAAAACTTTAAGCCAGTCAACGACAAACATACTTGATTGGCATAGAATCTGACCAATGACGTGGCAAAGCGAGATACCAACGATTAAGAAGTTAGCGTTTTTCAGTCCGGAGGCTCCACGTGGATGGAAAGGTAAGGCAAACAATCCGCGTCCTCTGGCAGGCCCACCCCGCTGAGATCGAGCGGAGGCTGGTCGACTTGCTCCACGCAGCCTTTTTTGATTGGTCTGTCGATACCGGGAAATAATGAAACTATGCACCTTTCTTTAAATGGCCCTGTAACCCGTAGTAATTTTACATCAGGCGCCTGCAGCGCAAAAGTTATTGGAGTAATTTTGCAGTAATTCTTGACAAGCCAAGTGCTTAAGAAAATCCAGAGCTTACATTTTTGTGGAAAGAAAAAAAAAGAATAATACGTTTTATTTCTGTTCCACCGACTCTCTAAGCATACTGTTCCCGTTTGTGTACCCAGGCCTTGAAAGGCATCTTAATGTATTATCTATGGGGGTATTATTGTAGCGAAGTTATTTGCAAATGCGTGTGGCTGTATCTCAGTCCGCGTTTGCGTAATCAGATTGGTGTGTAGGAGAATCTCTAAATGCGTACGGAGTGTGCACAAGAATCTGTACACGCGTATTCAGAATCCCTGTGTGCGTAATTAGATTCGTAAACGATGCCAAAGTTGGTTTATTGTTCTGCAGTTTCTTATTTGCCCCTTATTTTTTGATGTTGACCTCAAAAAAGATCGCAGATGACACATTGATTTTCGTTGGGTCTTAATGCAAAATTCAGTGGTCATTATTTTTATTTTTAAGTGCAGTAGTTGCTGTTTCAGAGGGTATTAACGTTTTGAACGGACATGATTGTTGACCAGATTGAAAATGTGGTAGATCACACATTATGCCTGTTGAAGCTGGAACGGATTTTGTAAATAAGAAATTGCCGAGCAGGAAACCAACTTCAGCCTTGTTTATGAACCTAATTACGCACGTAATTACATGTACAGATTCCTGTCCACACTTGCAAATCTCCGTACACATTTAATAGACACTTACTACACACTTACGAATCTGATTACGCACACACGGATCGCGATACGGGCACACACATCACATATCTGTGTAAGCATTTACAGATTTTACTCTACAAGAACAAATCTCAGTACACTTGCAAATCATTTTACAGTTTTGCGGATCTGATTACGCAAACGGATTCTGAAAACACATTTGCAAATTTGATTACGTACACACGGATTGAGATACAATCACACAACTCTCCACACGCATTTGCAAATAATTTTGCTACAATAGTACCCCCATAGTTATCTCTGTTTTGTTTACGTACCTGTACGTGCTTATGTTCTGTAGCTTGTATGTCCGTGTGACTGCTCGCCAACAAGTGTTTTCATCGGGGAGGGAGGACAACACACGTAGAGGAACAAAGCCCGAGCGAGGATTGCCTTTATTTATATCAAAATATTATACAGAATATATACATAATATTTACATATGATATCTTGGTTAAAACATGAAAAAAACATAATTGGTTATGTTAAGTCATCATAAATACCCTTAAAATAGATGGATGGATTCTCTAGGTGACAGTTGTGAAGAGTGCTGAAAGGACCACAATTTCCACATTGTAAAAAAACAGCTTGAAAAGGCTACAAACCACTCATCGTGCGTTCCATTATACCTTGGAGGTCGGTATCCGAGTCAAAAACCGAGTTTTCGAGGCCGGAAGTGACGACATG
>JAODKL010000040.1:3571284-3597811 GCA_026780765.1 Petrocephalus schoutedeni
GTGTTTTTTGAAATGTGGGTGTGTTTTTTGAAATGTCGTTGTGTTTTTTGAAATGTGGGTGTGTTTTTTGAAATGTCATTGTGTTTTTTGAAAGGTCGGTGTGTTTTTTTAAATGTTGTTGTGTTTTTTGAAATGTCGTTGTGTTTTTTGAAATGTGGGTGTGTTTTGCCCTTCAGGGCCACCGTAGAAAACAGTTTAGTTGATGCCTTCACTTGTAAGAACACAACGTGCATTTTCTGATGTCTAATTAAACAAGTTCAATGTGGATAGATCATGCATGTTTTTCATACGAATAATATAAAATCAATATACATTTTTCAAGCAATAAACATATTTCCCATTAAAGCCATATGTTATTGCATATGGCAAAATGCAAAGCTCTTGTAAAAGTTTTACATTTATTCTATCAGCTTTTCCCTTGAGTGCCTTACATGTCAGGTGTCTTTTTTGGTTTGAATGTAGCCATAATCATACAAGAAAAAAAAAGACTTGCAGTGAACATATAAAACCGTCATGCGTTATCATCAAGAGTAACGCATGAGAATGAGAATTCTTGATTGCCTTATTTGAACATGGGGATTACGCATATGGGGTGTGCCCAACACCTAGCTGTATCTCACGACATCCAAAGGAATGGTGAAAACTCTCCAGATAATTATATACTAGCGGTTGATGTATTAAAGTGCAGACATTTTTATGCACACTGACAATCAGTAGTAAGTTATGCTTATTACAGTGTTTTTTTTACAAACATGTGGCCTCATGGCTCCCGTGTGAAGAGTTCTGTTGACTCTGTGTTTCCCTCCCAAACCGCAGGTGGTCTCCAGATTGCCTAAAGTGTATGCTGATTCCTGTTGGCATTTCTGTGGTGTGGAACTGATATTATGAAAGAAGCCTCCTTCCTGGGGCTTCCTGTGATAGGCTAGGCTGCAGACTCACTGTCACCAAGCATTAGAAAATGCATAGATTTCATAGACAGAATGTTCCAGCACTCTGCACTTATGAATACATACAATATAATATGCAATAATGCATCATACCCAGGGCAAATGCTTTAAGGTATGCATGACTCTTTCAAGTGTCAAATACCATCATGTATGAATTGCAGCTTTTGACATTTGTGATTATACTAATATCATACTAATGGTAATTGAGAGCAGCGCAGTGGCTCAGTGGTTAGCCCTGTCACCTCACACCTCTGAGCCCTGGCTTTATGTGTGTGGAGCTTGCACTTTCTCCCCATGTCATCATGGGGTTTCATCCAGGTCCACTGGTGAATTGGAGCTGCTAAATTGTCTATAATGCTGACAGTGTGTGTGAATTGTGTGTATTATTCATTGCCTTGTCGCCATAGCGATCCTGCATGGTTGGATGTAAATAATAGTTACTGTCATTGACTTAGGGACAATATCACCGGTTCAACAACATTGGAGAAGCCACACAACTAAGGGGGGAGGATTGACAGGAAGTTCTGGCTGCATGACATAATTATCTTCTGGTTTAGCTGAAATTCTGCTTCTCATGCAGCTGGGTGTTTCTCTGAAGTACTAACTGGGACACGGGATATGAACTCATAACCATTAAGTTTAAAGTCTGTTTGTGACCACAATGCAACCTGCAGCATTACCCTGATCTAAGTTTACAATCTCCACTGTTGGGACCAAGCGCATTCCATTCCTGCAAGCTCAGGGAAATTACATCTTAACATGTGGCTTTCTGTGGCTCTGCCTTTGTAATGTAATGAATCATCTCTTGGGGATTATGTTATTTTCCAAATAAGGGATTTCTTTTTAGGTTGCTTTTGCCTTTGTGTTGTTTTAACCCTATTCTGTGGAACGTAAACCTTTCTAGATAAGTAGTGGGTTGAACAAACCATGATGCCAGTCTTCCAAGATAAAACGCCCGCAGGCATTATAGTGTAGTATATGAGATAATTTTGAAAAAAAGCCCAAATATGAATCAGTTGCAAAAGTAAAGTTTCTTAATTTATTGTTTAAATACTAAGGTCAAACATGCTGAGAATGGTATTTTATGGCTTGAAATAATATTGGTGGGTATGTTTTATATGAACTCATATCAAAGACAGAGCAAAGCTACGTATTACACATTCCAGGGGCAAGTTATGTAATGCAACACAGAAAAACAGATAACAGATGTGCTGTGTGCCAGCTTTTTGGGAGGCTGCTGGTAATTGCACAAATATTGACATATTGTCATGGCAGAACCTGTGGAAAAGCTTTTAAGGAGAGGAGCTCATGTGCCCCCATTATTGTGAGGCAACACATCACACCCTCTCCAACATATAGTGCGTTCCATTATACCTCGGAGGTCGGAATCCGAGTTGGATACCAAGTTTTCGAGGCCGGAAGTGACGACATGTGCGCTCCCGTTTCTCGAAAATCTGAGATAGTGCCAGATTCAAGCCCCCAGCAGCCCTGATAAAAGACCTGGCCAGAAACTTCAAAGCAATCACTGTGGAGAAAATCCCATTCTGGCCCTTATGTCCTCAACACATTTTCTTGTATTCCTGCCTCTATGGTAACTTTCACTGGTTTTTAATTCAATTAACCATCCCAAAGCAGATAAAAATGAATGGCCAACAATGTTTTGGCGCAAAGATTTTTTATATGATGAAGCTGATGAAAAAAAAGAAAAAAAAAAGATACGTCTGAATGTTTCTTCAGTCGTAACACTGATATTCATTTCTATATACAGAGACATAGCTTCTGGTCCACGCCAACTTCAAGTAAATCCCATTATGGTACGACATGTGCATGGGGGGGGGTGTGGGGATGACATGGAAGGCCATGCTTATAAACACTTTGTCACACTTGTGAAAGTTGTGTTGATAACATCAAAGCTTGTTTTTCATCCAGGTCAGTGCCATTGTTGTGATCATGGGTATAAATTACGGGGGGCATGAGGGTTGTAATAATTCCCAACAATGATAAAAACTGGGCAATCGAACCCCCTGACCTCACTAAATGGGTGGAGACCTAGTTATGCCCTTGGTGGTAATAACCATCTAATGAAAAAATGGACCACCAACTCTTTCTCGTACAAAACAGATTGCTGTTTGGTGAGGCTTTAACTGGGCAAGAATTTCTACTAATCTGACTCTGAAGTCTGGGTGCTATGATGAGTAAGTTCTTTGTCAGGAGGGGGGTAAACATCTATAAACAGTGACATCAGCTTCCATGCTAAATCAAATGTTTTTTTCTGTTTGTCTTTAAAAGATGAATTCCATCCTAAACCAGACTATGTGCTTGACATAGCAAAATGTAACTGGCCCAATGAAAAATGCTCATTGGGAATTGTTTTGTTGCAGATTCCCAGTAAAGACGATTAACATTAAGTTATCAGATCGTGGATTTTTTTTCCTCTTTAACTTCCAGGAAAAGAGATAGAGGACACATTTTTGAGTTTGTTGGGTTAGGGTGGGAGGCAATGGGCGAGTTTCCCTGAAGGACCGTAGCATTAAGTGTATCATAATCTTCATCATAAGATTATTCATTCAAGTATGAGCATTTCCTTAAACCTTTCATACCTGACATAACACATCAGTTGTGCAGATAAACAGTTAATTTGGCCAGTTGTTGCTGAAGAGCTCTCTAAATTGCCCTTGACCAAGATCACGATAATAAACATAGCTGGAAATGCAGCCTTTGTTTTAAATGAGCGTTTTAGCTTCATATGTTAAGTATGATGGTGCAGTCTGGTTATTTAAATGTTTATCAGTATTGTCAGCTACTCAAGAACAAGACATCAGATGCTAGGTTCCAGTAAGCTGTTACCTGATATTGTGTAGCTCCTGGTTTCACTGCAGTATTTCTACGCAGCAGGAGGACTGCAGGGGCTCATTGGTGATGTCCCCGGCCTAAGCAAGTCAGTCCATTCAGTGAGCAGAGCCATACTACAGCACCTAATTACAGTCATAGCTTTCTCATGAAACACTGTATTAGCAGTAATAGTAATAATCTCAAAACAATGATGTGTTATTTTGGTAACACAAATAAATAACTGTATAGTTACTCAAATGGATCAGTATGTTTTTATTTTGGTCATCTGGCTAGTTTAAATAACATGTAAAGTTTTAGTAGTAAAAAGCAGGGCTGGACTGGGACTAATAGATGACTGTGAACTTTACCGTGGTCCCAAGTGGTATTGCCTGTCGGGAGTATAGGGTTAGGGCTAGGGAAAGTTCTTGTTTTATTTTGGTACCTAAAATAAGTATAATGAGCTCAATGTGATCAAAATAATCCGAGTTCAGGAAGAAAATCTAAATTGCAAGCTGAGAATGGCAAGTTGCTGAGAGAGCTTGAATATGGTCTCTTCTGTGTTTTCCCAGCATTTCCATACGGGTCGTCCTACAGACTTCAGAGTGCCCTTGGGGCATGTATGCCTGAATGGCCCTCAATGGGCTGCTGTCCCATCCACCATCTGCCCCATGGTTTCTGGGGAAGGCTCTAGAACCCTCAGCCTCTGATTGGATATTGGAAGTCAGTGTTTGGCTTGACTGCAGTTACAAAGACCAGAACAAAGTGTCCTGACGGGGCCGTTAATACGTGATTACATGAGGGGGAGCTGCAGCCCAGCAGGGATTAGTCAGCTTACAGAAAGCACTGTACTCCCTTTGTCATTGCCATAATGCCTTAAAGTTGGAGACTTACTGTCCACGCAGGCTGTGTGATCAGGAGGCACCCAGGCCTGGCCACTCTCAGGGGGGCCCTGGACTGTGCCACCACTGCAAGTGACCTCAGCTGTGTGCACAGGGGGCACCCAGGCCTGGCCACTCTCCGGGGGGCCCTGGACTGTGCCACCACTGCAAGTGACCTCAGCCACTGTGCACAGGGGGCACCCAGGCCTGGCCACTCTCAGGGGGGCCCTGGACTGTGCCACCACTGCAAGCGACCTCAGCCAGTGTGCACGGGGGGCACCCAGGCCTGGCCACTCTCAGGGGGGCCCTGGACTGTGCCACCACTGCAAGCGACCTCAGCCAGTGTGTAGGCCACACTGAGCTCAAGCAGTGGAAGCCTTGCATGGTGAGCACAATATAAAAGGTAATGCTTAACAGTAACTGTACCTTTGTAATGCCTTTATGACGCATTGTATAAAATTCATGAGCTACATATAAGTACAACTTAACATCCTAACATACATTATCAGCCATAGTATACATCAATAGCAAACACTCTATATTTTTATGCAGTGATGGAGCTGTTTTTCCACAATAACAATTCACTGCCATTGTACTGTACAGTTGTGCATGTGACAAATAAAAATCTTGAATCTATGTGATGTTAGGCTCCAGGCTCCTGAATGGGATAAAGCTATTATAGAAAACGGGTGGATGGATGCATATGAAAGTGGGCTGAATATTTTATTAATGCTTAATGAATGCATTATGAGGCTGCTGTTAATATAAAGCATTACCAAATAACTACTACTGTTGTTACTGCTGGCACTGCTATAACCATCCATCCATCCACCCATTTTCCAACCCACTTCCATCCTTTCTGGGTCGTGGGGGGTCTCGGAAGCTACGGGCATGAGGTGCTACTATAACCACTCAGGTTCAAATCCTATGATTAGCGGAGCAGCTACGTCTGTGTTGGGCCTATGAGCAAGGTCCTAAATAAGCTGGATGGCTCAGACCGTGTTCTCTGCTGTCACCTCTACAGGTGTATGCTTCTTAAAAAAAGGAGAAAATTCTAACATGCCTGTTCTTGTATTTCGTTCTCTCAAATCTTAATTTGATTCCATCAATAATAATAATAATAATAATGACAACACAGAATCCCATTACCTTTAAAAATGATTTATCCCCATGTCAGATCTCCACCTGATATTATAAACAAAATGTGTTTACGGAACACATTAATATGCGCTGTGATCGATCGTGCTATGTAGTAACTGTTAGCAAGCATGTGCTGATTAGCAGGCTTGCTTTGGTTAGATCCTCAAGATCCTAGTCTGTAATAAATTATTCATAGAATGAAAATATAATGTAGTCTGTCTATACATATCCACGGTAACAAACAACAATGTCAACAGGGATAGCAAAGTTTTATTAAATCATTAGTAGCTGTAGTACCAACTAACCACAACTCTGTAGAGGGGAAACCATTACAGGTGGATCCATTGTTCTGAAGATAATCACAAATGAAACCAGTAACAAGGCTTCAAAACAACTGCCCATCACTATTTCCCCAGGAAACGTCATCTTATTCACAGGGTGGTGTGGTGCTGCTGAGGTTAGCATTGTTGCCTCTCGGACAAGGATTTGAGTCTCTATCAAGGCTCCTTGTGTGTAGAGTTTGCATGTTCTCCCTGTGTCATTGTGGAGTTACCTCTGGGTTTTCTGCTGCAGTACATTGGTGTTACCAAAGTGTAAGTGTATCCTGTGATGGGTTGGCACCCCATCCTGGGTCACTCCCTGCCTTGTGCTTTTAACTTCTGAGATCCTAGATTCTGAGGCTCCAGACACCAGTGACCCTGAATGAGGCAAGCAAGCACCAAAAATGGGTGGATGGCATCTCCATTATGGCGTGGAAAGCTAAGAGGTGTCTTTTTTCTTTATGTGAAGGGACAATATAAGGAATTTTTTGTGTATCCCAAATAAAACTTCACAATCTAACATATCCAAATCCCAGTCTATGAGAGTTTAGAAAAACACTTTAGGTTGGATATCTTCAAAAAATACAATGTAACAAAAGGTGGAAGTACATTCATTACTCAGTTATGGCCCTGTCTGTGTCCTAGTGCCTGGCTCTTTCACAATGCTAACTTAGTTTTCTTTACAGGTATATCCATCCATAAATCTTTTTACTGTTTATCTTGGTCAGGGTCCTCCCCAGAAGTTCAAAATAAACCTAGCAAGAAGTGTGAGATGATAGTGGTAAGCTAGCTGGTTAGCAGAACATGCTGATTCAGCATCTTGAAAAGAAGGATTGGGTTTATTTATTTAGTGTAGTGACTGCTTGTGGCCAACAGGGGGCTCTATGCAACTGTGTGGTAAATGGCACCACTAGTGGTTAGCCCTGTTCTATGTTCCCTTTGGCTTCAAAATACTGTTTTTAACTTATAAAGCACTGAATGCCCTTGCACCAGAATACATTTGAGAGCTACTGGTTTCTTTCAAACCTCCTCACCACTTATTCAGGCTAACTCTCAATATTGTATTCTAGAATAAAAACACACTTGTTCAGCCTAGCTTATAGGAACTCTAGTTCCAGCTCTAGCTAACCACTCACTCCCAGTGTGAGCAGCAGCGCTGGGTGGGGATCAGCACCATTGGCTTTGGATGAACTGATGTGTCAGTGCTATCACTCTTGCTTCACACTGGAGTGCTGATTTCAGGGACTCCCCATGCCTGCGTTCCCACTTGCCTCTCCTTCTTATTCATGCTGCCATAGCCATATCTGCCAGAGCTTACATATTGCACTCACCTAACTGTCTGCAGTGCCCCTAGTCTCCCCTACTTAGTTAATGCGTTTTTATTTTTTGTTACCCCTACTCTTCCTGGGGTGTACTACCTAGAAAGAAAAAATATCAGGATATTCTACCAACGCTGCTGCCTGCGATGCCTCTATTTCCTGTGACGTCCCTCCTGCGTGCCTGCCCTTTGCTCCTGTGATATCTCCTTCCTTCCCTGCTGCTGTACCACTGTTCATCCTACCATCAGCAGCAGCACAACCTGCCTACCTCCCACAGTAAGACTTAAATCTTAAAATTTGGACTATGTAAATCATTTTACTTCCTCTGCCGCCCCCTGGAGGATGGGCTCTCCCTTTGGCTCCAGTTAGGGTAAGGGCTTCCTCTGCCGGGCCCTGGAGGATGGGCTCCCCCCTTTGGGTCTGGTTACAGTTTGGGCTTCCTCTGCCAGCCCCTGGAGGATGGGCTCCCCCCTTTGGATCTGGTTAAAGTTTGGGCTTCCTCTGCCTGGTGTTCGTTCCTCTTGATACCCATGTATTAAGTGCTCCCTAATCCAGTGCTTGTCAGTCCGGTCATTGTTATGTGTTGTGTCTTTCTGTCCTGTGTACGTTCCTTAATAAATGTCCCCTATGAGGGCTTGCTCTAATAGATGCTGCCTTGTGGGACGTTCCTGCTCCTTAGACATGACATGACATGACATTACATACATGTGAATGCATGTGCAGACTTGTTGACCAAAGTTGGCAACCCTGCAGGCATCTTTACATAACTGTATGGATATGGGTAACCATATGGATAACCTTTCCATAACTAACTTTATATCCAACTTATTGGCTACATGTAGCCATGTAGGATTTTTTTAAAAAGTGTTTCTCAACATAGTCTTTGTAGATCTCCAGATAGTCCATGTTTAAGGTAAGATAAGATAAGACAGATAAAATACCATTATTATCAGAGTACAAATACAATGAGCTGTTGTTTGGAACACTATAAAACAAGGAACACTCACAGACTTTAAGTACAAGTTGGGTACAGTATAACACAAGGGGGGTACAGTAATCACATAACACAACGGGGGTACAGTCATTACATAACACAAGGGGGGTACAGTCATTACATAACACAAGGTGGGTACAGTAATCACATAACACAAGGGGGGTACAGTTATCACATAACACAAGGAGGGTACAGTTATCACATACCATAGTATTTCTGTCACAGTTGCTGAGACGCTGGAAGGCGGGTAATGAAAACAGCTGTTAAGAAGTAATACATGCAGTGACACTGCAGATTGATAGCACATAATTCAGCATGTATAAGTGTGTAAATATGTGTGGCGTGACTGAGGTCCAGTTCAGTTGCAATAGTGGTTGTCTTTTCCTCCAGGTCCAGTGGGCATACGGAGCTCTGTAGCACTTGCTGGACAGTAGAGGAATGAAGATGCTGTGGCCGGGCTGGATCGGGTCTCCACAGAACTCTATAGTTTTGTGGAGGCAGCAGGTTCTGTAGCTATGAGTCAATGATGGGCTATTTTGATAATGCACTGGAGGGTCCATTACCAAAACAGTCCAGAAAAAAAGTGGCTCACAGCTGCTAGCACATCTGGAGCAGATAATCAATCAATGAAAAGCACAAAGTACCTGGGACAGGTGTGCTGGCAGCTGGGAGGTTCCCAGAGGAGTGCGCTCAGAAACATTGCTTTAAAATAGCAGTGGTGTGCTATTCACTGCTACTTGCACTGGAAACCACTTTCTTAGAAATCAGATTTTTGTTTTGTTGAAAACATCTTGACATTTGAAATTACTTTTCTATTAGGTAATAATACAATAATAAACTATGGACCTTGAACCGTTTTTTTTTTTCATTCAATACAGAGTTAAAATAAAACATTAACCCACAGAAGGAGGGTCTTTGCCTCTCATCAGAGTATAAACTCAAAAGGGGAGCAGGTTTCCTGCATTTTCCTGCGAGGACGTGGACTTCAAGATGACCCTGGAGCTCTTCCTTGACCTTTATTCACAGCCGTGTCGATCGGTATACATATTCGCTAAAATAAATAAAATACCCTTTGAATTCAGGAAAGTGGACCTCGCCGCAGGTATGGGACCACACTTTATAATGTTTATTATATATATATAATACTTATATCATCATGCAGGCTAGTCGAAATTAAAACACTTCATTGTCATTTTCCTTGTCAAATATGAAAGTGTGCAGTATACTGAAATAGCAAAAAAAATGTATATGCAAATATTATTGGCCTACATGGGTAAAATTAGTTAAAGTTATTCTGATTGAGGTTATTTAAGAAATTAAGAAGTTAAGATATTATGATCTGTTCAGGGCCATAGCCAAGATTTTTAAATACCAAGGTGAAATATGTCAGCCCTTCCTACAGTAGCTGTGCCTCGTAATGGATCATGGGTACTGGAGTTGCAGAGAAAATACTGGTGGCTCGACCTGGGGGCCCTCAGTGGTAGGCGTGGGCATGCAGTCTGTCATATACGGCGATATCCTGCATCTCAAGCGCAAGCTGCAGAGACCCCGAAACAACAGTTCACAAACAAGGAAGACAGCAAGAAATCAGGAGGAAAACACAAACACTGAGACCAAAGGAGAGACTGGAGAACCGAGCAGAGATACGCAAATAGGAAAATCAATCATGATACAAAGTACAGAGATTTACTAAACAAGCAGCAGCGAGCCTCAGCCACTGACTTAGGGTTTTTAAAGTCCAGAGTCCAAAGAGTCAGAACTCTAGTATGCAGCAACAGTGCCCCCTACTAGGCTGGTCAATTATGACAAAGTCATACCAGGGTCTGTTTGGACTGGCTCAATATACATTAGAACTACATTTAGTTTATCTAGAAGACATTTTTGCCCAAAGCAATTAACAAGTGAGGCAAATAGCAGATTACAAACATATGGTTCTCAAGCAGTTCACTAGGCATTAAGCATTCATGTAGAAAGGTACTGAAAAGACCCCTCCCCCCCACCCTTCGTCCGGCAGGAAAAACCTACCAATCTATGAATGAGACAACTATTCAAATTTACCTCCACTTTTTCCTCATAACAGGACAGTAGTTTAGGGATCAGAACCATTTTATATCCTAGCTTATGTTATTTGATAAATAAAGGACTCATAATGAAGGGCTGCTGATTCTTGCCATTTTTAGGTAATACCATAAATTCCTTGTCTGTTTGCTAGGTGAACAGTATGGAGAGGAGTTTGGGAAGATTAGTGTTTTGAGGAAGGTCCCAGTTATGCGAGATGGAGACTTCATCTTAACAGAGAGGTATACCTATTATTGGTTTTGTTATTTTTGCTTAGCAGAAGCAAAAAATATCATTTGCTGGGGCTATTTGTACTGTTATATTTAGGATACATACACTAATTTTGCCCCTTTCAAACCCCGTAGCCACAGTGATACAGTAGGGACCATGGGCCTGTGTTGTTCTACACTTTGTATGAGGATCTTGGAGAAGCCATTGATGTGTGCAATGCTCTTGTGGTGTAGTGTGGCAATCCTGCAGTACATGGTTGAGAAGTTCGGTACCCCAGACCACTGGTACCCGGCTGACGTACAGAGGCGAGCTCGTGTGAATGAGTACCTGTCCTGGCAGCACACAGCCGTTCGGAGCCACGCTTCTAGGGTCTTCTGGTTCAGAGTAAGCCACTCCGTCTCTAAGGAGGCCCCCGCCTTGCTCGCTTTTGGTATTTTCTCCTCTCCTCCATAATAACAGAAAGCTTTATTCTCATACTGTAGCTCCAGTGGTGGATACTTATATTTCAGGGCATAATATTTCACACACTTAAGGGGCAGTTTGTGGCTCAGTGGGTTAAACCTCTGGTACTTGTAATCCAAAGGTTGCCGGTTCAAGCCCTACTTTCACACATCTGTGGGCCCTTAAGCAAGGCCCGTAATCCCCAGCTCCCTGAGTGCCACCTGAGCTGGCTGCCCTTCATGGCCAAGCTTGCTCTCATGTGGTGAGCAAGGTTTGGGGAGATGAGAACAAAATTTCCCTACAGGGATCAATAAAGTATCAATTATTATAATTATTCACAAGTTAAAATTGCTGATATTTCATCATTGTTCCGGAATTCAGGTAGGTTTTTTGTGTAAAAGTTCAATGACACAGAAAAGGCAGGTAGCTTTAGCTAGACTGTGATGAATTAAAGCTAAAAAAAATAGCAATGGTATGACATAAAACTGTATTTCTCATGTTAGACTTGGAAATTAATGGCATGTGGCTTTAACAGTGCATGGTTCCCATCATTACCGGGGCAGAAGTTCCCAAGGAAAAGATGGATTCAGCACTGGAGGACCTTAGCTCAACCCTGAACTTCTTTGAGAATAAGTTCCTCCAGGACCAACCCTTCATTACTGGAGATCAGATTTCATTGGCTGACCTAGTGGCCATCACAGAGATGATGCAGGTATTTTTACATTGATTTACATGTACTTATTTACTTTTATTTTTTTTCCCAAAGCAACATACAAGTAAGATGGGCGACACATCAGAGGCAGCTGTCAAGGAGCCAACTTTGGTACAAGCGCTGCTAGACTGAGCTTCCAGTAAATGACTAGTGCAGGATTTTTACGGGAACAGGAGCTATACAAAACATCATGGAAGCTCAAGACAGAAAAGCTCTTCAAAGAAATCACACTGAGAGGGTCCAGGAGAAACTAAGTGATGAATTTTACAAGAAAACAGGAGTATTCTTGAACAGCAGAGTTTTTATTTTCATTCCGTTACACAGCCAGAGTGGGAAAACAGCACGGTGGTGTGGTTTCAGCCACTGCGCTACTTTACAGCGCCGGAGCGCAGTGGCTCCGCCCCCTTCCAAGCTGCTCCTTTGCGGCCGACAGACCAGATGCACGGGAAAACTTAGCTGACTGCATTTTTCATTCTTGCACCTGTCAATTACTATTCTCAGCACTAAGCGCAATATATATTATAAAATTTGAGCAATATATTACTAAGCTTTCTTTATGGTTGTCCAAATTCCAAATATAAAATGAAGCAGTGTTTTGGTAGTTAAAAATTCATTTTTGAAGGAAATATAGCACTTTAAATAATGCTGGTACATACAGCAGCAAGATATGTCAAGTGCACACAAATAAACATATATTGAAAACGAAGTGCAAAGACAGCAAACATAGTACAGACAAATGAAGAGTGTCAGCAAATTAAATTATATATTTAATTTTTAAATGGCAATAGGCATTTGTGCTGGAGCCTCTTCTGTCTGTGTCCTCATTGCTGACCTTTCCTGTTAACCTGTGGCGTTCCCCACTGTGTTTCTTTCAGCCTGTGGGTGCAGGCCTGGATGTTTTCAGGGACAGAGCCGGACTGAGCGCTTGGAGGGACCGTGTGAAGCAGGAGCTGGGGGCGGCTGCATTCCACGAGGCCCACGAGGGCATCCTGAACGCGGCCAGCCTGCCGCAGACAATAGAGAGCAAAGGCATGCTGGAGTTCCTCAGGCCGCGGATTCAGAAGCTGTTCAACTGACAGCCAAATGCAACTCTCTCAGGGTTATTATCGTTAACTAAAATTAAAACTAGCATAAAAAAGTATGAAAATGTTGCTTCTGAAACTAATTGAAATAAAATAAAAACAAACAACAAATACTTTCCACTAGTTTTTAATATTGTTTAGCTAAAGTAATGATTTATCTTTAATGAGGCTCTATAATATCTAGAACATGCTTTATCCATTGTGAGGAGATTAGTACATAATGTGCACTGTGCATTCATGTAGGATTTTTTAAAGAACAGACAGATAAAATAGTTCCACCACTTTAATAAAATGATTAAATAGATATTGTCTGGATCTGTCCCTGCAAGTTCACATTTGGCTAGCAGATGGCGCTGGACATCCCGTTTGTTGCCCAGCATAGTGTGTCAACTACTCACACTGGTTTCCCCTTTGTAGCCCATTATATGTGATTCCTAGTTTTTAGGTGTTATGACCCACATCCTCATGTAGCCCTCTTTATTAGTGTATATATGTGGCTGCCCTTGCTCTCTTCCTTTGTCAGTCATTGTGGATGTGCTGTGCATTTGTTCCTGCTCCTGGTTTGTTAGTGTTTGTGGATCCCAGTTAGTGTTCTTTGTTACTGTTTCCTGTCAGGATCGGTGTCATGAGCCAGCCCGTTCGATCTGTCTGTGTGCCACGCCCCCTCGTTAACCTCGTGTGAAATCCCTCCAGTTATCAGCTGTTTCCTGTTATTCGTAATCAGTCATGTGCATTTTAGTCCACGTTTAAGTTTGTTTCCCCAGTCCGGTCATTGACATCATTACGCTGTCTGGTGCTATTCCCTGCTCGTTTTCGAATAAATCCTCGTTACCCTTACCTTTTGGACTCCCGATCATGCTTCCCCGCTCCACACCTGGCACCCGACCTGACAGTCGGCGTCCACCCGACCCTTCATGTGTCTTTCCCCATTTGGCCAGCTGGTGTTGCTGGCCATCCTGATTCCCCCTCCTTGTTGCTTGCCCCTCGTGTGCTGCCCCTGCTCCCCAGACTGCCACATAGCTCAGTGGGCTGAGTGTGCGGCTCTGTTATTCCGTGTGTCATTTCCCTGGTTCATTTGTTATTTTGTATTTTTGTTCCCTTGTGTTCTATTTTCCCTTCTGAGTTTGTCAGTTGTAGGTTTACCCTCCTTGTGTTTTTAGTTACTCTGTTCCATTTATTTTCCCGGTGTATTGGTTGGTGTTTTCTGGTTTTATTGTCTGTAGCGTTCCCTAGGTTTGTGAGTTAATTTGTCCCACCTGTTGCTTGTTCCTGTGCTCCCCTTAATTTGTTAATTGATTTGCGCCATTTCTTGTTCGCCCCGGTATTTCTTTGTATTTAAGTGCTTGCCTTTGGCTGTTTCACTAGTCGGTCATCTTATTTTAGTTGGTTGTTGTATTTGTATTGTGATCCCTACAAGCAACCATAAATATTTTTTGCAAATAAAACAAATAGTGGAAAAATGTCTGCTATTTGTCACTAGCTTTGTATTATTACAACAGATGCTATTTGAGTGCCTACGTTTTCCCTTGTAAGGGATTAACATGTGTTTAGCTTAAAATGTACGCGTTTATTACTCGAAGCTGAAAAACTGAAATTTCCACCTGGGGACCAAAAATATGTTCCTGTATCTTTTGATAAACCAGTGCCGGCTAGTGGCTGATAAGAATAAAGCAACTGCTTATTTCGCAAAAGTCTCAAAATACTTCGCTATAAACACAATTACAGAACAACAGAGGCCTAGTCTCAGACAGTAATCTGGTTACGTTAACTAAAAAAAATTTTTCTCGTCTAATTTAGGTTACCTAAATCAAGAGCCAAATGTGCCAGAGGATGACAAGGGATTTATACTTAAGAAAAATGCAAGCGAAATATGAAACTAAGTGAGACGAGTGAAATTTTAAGTTAAGTTTATGTCACAATAACGACAATCTCATATGTTATCTATTACAAAACTAACCTAAAAATAAATTATATAATCAAAGCAGTACATTGCAAATCGCGATTTATTTGGAGCAGTTTTAATTACTCGAGTTTACACTTTGTAGCCTAATTCACATTAACAGATCAGTTCAGATTTATGAAATCATACAAAAAATTAAGAACAAAGCGAAATAAATTCACAGGTAGGCGGTTCCTGCCGAAGGCTGTCATGTTCACCTCCGACCAATCCGCCTGGAAACAGGTTTCGAAAAAGACAGATAAATATGACTCAGATAAAGTGACAAATAAAACAGAATTATATCGCAACGACAGGTAATAATGTTAATTCATATTATGTAGTGGCTATGCAGCAAAACATTAATTTAAGGAACTGTTCGCACTCGTGAACATATCATTGAGATCATGAAAGGACAGGTCAGGCTGAAGCGGTGTTCGTACCCCGCGCGCTCTCTCCCACTTTTGTCACCGTTTTCTTCCTGCAAAAAAGCTCCGAGAGCATTTCTTTCAGGTATTTGTTAGATGCCGTCAAAAGAATAGCAGTTGCTGTGCAATAGATCGAATAGCTCGCTATAATTACCACCGCATTGATCTGTGAATTGGTAAGAGAAGAGATAAAGTATAGGGCAACGATGGCCAAATTGGTCAAGTAGACCCCCACAAGAGATACAGTTAGCTTGCAGACCAGCAGGTAGGAGTCCATGCTCTGCACCTCAGTCTTGTTCCTCTTCATGGACAAGGTGTGTCCACAGATATACATTACAAGCCTTATGGAGGTGAATAACATGACCATCAGTGGGAGAGGGCAAAGGAAAGCGATTAAGATGGAAGTGTAGATCTTTGTGTTAATCCAAGGTGGGAAGACAGGCAGTGCATGAAGGCAGGTAACATTTTGTGTGTAGTTAGTAGGTGCAGCAACTGATGAATAATTCTGCTCTTTAAGGAACAGTATCGGGATAAGCATTAAAGTTGTGCCCAGCAGAGTAAGCAGAAGAGCCGTGTTGATGATGGCAGAGACGTGCCTCTTCAGTGTTTCGATGAGGAGAGAGGAGAACCTGACTACCTTCACCCAGTAGAACACGCTCAGCCAGGCAATTGACCAGAAGCTCACGCAGCTGCTATGAAGCCAGCAGAAGATCACAGCTTTCACAAGCGGGTGAAGCTCCCCTCGGCACCACATTCCGGCTTTTGCCGTGGCTACGAGGCCGAACGTGGTGAGTTCCAGGAACATGTTGCTGAAGGATATGCTGGAAATGACCAGGGAGATGGTCTGAAAGTTTGCCATCCTCAGATTGTGGAGAAAAGTCACAACAAGGTTAAGGGTGTTCCACAAGAAACCTACTGACACCATAAGAATTGTGCCATTAAATTCAGAGTCACGCACACCAAAAGTTGTCTCCATGCTTTGGTACACCTCCAAATCATTCTGATGCCTAACCAAGAGTGCTTCTTATAAAGATTCAATCTCTCATGCAAATCCTAGGTGAGTCACATGCTCCTCAATATATTAAAAAAAAATCTGCTTTAATATGGCATTAATCACCACTTTTCACTGTTTGAAAACACGTGACAATCAGATTTTGTAACTGTAAATAACCTAATAATTATCCTTAAGGTCTTTAAGGCACCTAATTGAAATTGCAGCTGAGTCTGGTGAAAAATATTATGTTTTTGTTAACTTTTTTAAGAAGTCCTTTACCAATGCAAATCTTTTAGCACTTAATACTGATCAATACTTTGCAATTGTTTTTAACTCCTATTTTTGGAATGAATGACAGTGTTACGAGTTTGGCAGGAGGAACGACCCATATTGCAGGCTGCGAAGTAAACCCTTTGCAGGGCGTTTATTAAGTAAACCAGGGAACCACGAATGCCGGACAATACACGCAACATTTAGTACAATGACCGACAAAGGGCACAGGACGCAGACTGACTAAAATAGGGCAAGACATCAAGGAGGAAACACAAGGCAGGTGTGCATTGGTTAACGAGGGGCTCGTCACATCAGGTAAAGACAATGAGGATCAGGTGAGGCTGGTTAAGCTCCGCCTGAGGGAAACACTGGGAAACAGACAGGTAGGGCGGGGCTGATCGTGACAGACAGAGTATTAAAAATAAATAAAAATCATGAAGGAAATATTAATTAGCTGTAGGCCTTACGCCTGATAAAAGCAGCTTTAGCAATAGTAACGATAAAATGTTTTTTGTATTTTTTGCACAGTTACAAGTTACAAGATATCAATGGAAAGCATATATGGCCATCAAGGGATCCTATAAACCAAAAATTTACTTTAAAATAAAGGGGCTATTGAAAACTAACAATAGCACAATGAGTCAGGAGCAAAGTAATAACAGGCTCAAGATTCAAGATTTATTAGTCGCATGCACGTCAGCAGGGAATCGTTATCGCTGTTACTGCAGACCGCAATAAACATGGTAACATGAATTAACAAAATAAGTATTAAAATATATAGACACATAAAAGGCATATTTAAGTTAAGATAAAAGTTATATGGAAATATCCCATTAATAAAAGTCCAAGCACTGGCCACAAGCATACTCAACAAGCACCCCATGGTGGATGGTGATGGCCTAGTGGTATGACGTGGTTCAAATCCTGAGCAAAACCCTTAACCCCATGCTGCTCCAGGGAGATTGTAATTCCCTGTAACTGGGCAGTGTAAGTCACTCTGGATAAGGGTGTCAGCTAAATGCCATGGATGTAACTGTAAACAAGCCTTCTCATCTCTGATGCTCATTCCTCGTGCCATCAGACCCCTTAACACACCATTACATCCGTATTCCCATCTGGAATTCCTTAGAACAACTTAAATTCATAACTGCTTATCAACCAAATGTACTGGTGACTGATGTACATGACACTGGATGAACCTTGCACTGTACTTTACTGTATACAGCCACGTTTTCTTTCACCATAAGCTGTTTACATGCACATTTCTCAACTGAGAAAATTCTATAGATAGTGCCATCAAACCCACTGCATAGCCCTAGTGGAAAGTTGCACTACATACAGCATATTTATTTGTTTGTTCATGATCAAATTGTGTTATGGCAGGGCTAACTAAACAAGGAGAGACTGGGAACATAAGCAGAACATAATACAAGGCATGGGCAATGAAGACTATAAACAGGGACATAAAGCAGGGAAAAAAGATAATACCAAAAGTGAAGGATAAAACAAAACCCCCAAAATTAAACAAATGGTCAGGAAGGCCCCAAGGAAGCCTAGAACCCATGACTGGAGGGGTGTCAGCTTTAGAGCCACTTAGTGGAGCCATTGAGCTACACATCAGGGACTTGGTGCTACAAGATAGAGGAAACAGGATGGCCAGTGACACCTGCTGGCCAAACGGAGTGAAAACACATGGGCCTGGCCGGACCCTCACAGTCTTATGTGTCTAACTTGTCATATTGTTTCTAAAGTCTTGGATGAACTTAAATTTCATTTCATTGTATGCTTGCTTATTCTGAAATGGCAATGAAGTTTGTTTTGAGATAGAGAATAATAATGATAACAACAACAACAATGATAACAATAATCACATAAGCACCGCACTACCCTAAAATCACATCTCATGTCTCATGAGAGATTTGCATGCTGCCGCAGAACTCCGAAATCCATCTGGGCCCTATTTTGGAAATTGACTGTGGTATACACCAGGTGTCCATTTGGTAGCCTCATCAGATATAATGTTTCATATGCAGTTTTAAACGTGCCGATTACATATATACAAATTAGTTCATTTGCGTGACAACATCCGGTCACTTTCATAGCATACTGTATTTTTTAAAGAACCCTCTATACAATATTTCAATTTATTTATAAGAAAAAAAAATTTCAGCATTATTGAAATGCTTTTCAGTTTCTTATCTCTTAATGATTCGCGTTTTCCACGAATTGAGCTAAACTGGGTATTACAAGGTTTTCATTTCAAGCACATTTAAATGGCAAAGGCAGGCGTACGTTAATCAGTCAAATTATTGAACGCAGCGACGTCATCATCTCAGTGTTCAGGGAAATCAGTTCATCAATTATATGTTTCAAACTCAATTTATTTTCTGAATGCCATGTAATTTGCCCCTGGGCCCGTGTGCGTGTAGCTAAATGAAGACTAATGCAGTGAACATTAACGATAGTAATGCAGCTTTGGTTGTTTGTATATTCATATACAGCAGGCTTTTTTGTCAGGCGCTATTTGCGTGAGCTGGCTGAGCGTTTCGCCCCCGGCCACGCTCGCCACACCCGCGGTGGGCGGCTTCCGCGCCCGGCGAGACGCATCGCAGGGGCCATGTGACTGCAGCTGTTTTCTTCGCTCTGACAATAGATATTTCTTGCAGCTATGCCGTGCGATATTTTCGGTCTGTGTCAGTACGAAACGAACAAACTAGTTCAAATAAAGAGCCGCAGACTCGGATCGCTTAAATGGACTTTAAACACGGTCATTCTGATGTTCATATGGTGAGTTTGCATTTTGTTTTTCTGCATCTGCCTGGAAACTTTCCCATTCTGCTGCCGCGCACGATCATTCATCCAAAGTTCTCAAAGGGAGGTTTTATGCGATGCGCCTGTATTGTCCCTTTGAGTCGCGTAGGCTTCTTCGGGATTTTTAGCTTCTTGGCTGTTGCGTCGTTTTGTGCTGGAATTAGAGGAACATCAATCCGTCTGCCTGGTGTTTCGCCAAGTGCACGGCCGCGTCTGGGATTGTCCGGAAATTTGCTGCAGGATGTTCAATCGCTTAAATCAATTGTTATTTCGATTAACAGCATTATGATGTTCTGGAATAAGGAATATCAAGAGCATGACTTGGTGGTGAGCTCGGTAGCCACCAAGGTAAAAGGTGTGGTGATGGCACAGAGTCCGGACACGGGGATGATGCTGTGGGACGTCGTGGACCATAGTGGCGTCTTCAAGGTAAAAGTCCATGAGCAGAAAATTGAAGCTTAAGAGCTTATGCAAATGTTCTCACGTGCCATAACTACCAGAATTTTATGTTGCTCTTTGTTGGCATTAAAATGAAACCAAAATGATTTATTTTACAGGAGAAAAACTCGTTTTTCGTGGTGACCAATGTAATAATCACCAAGAGACAGAAACAGGGGACCTGTCCTGAGGTGAGTCCATATTTAAGTTACGAAAGTATCACAAGAGCACACTTTTTATGTAAAAGCTTGTTTTGTTTTTCAAACTCTGACTAAAGTGTTAAACCAATAGACCTGCAGATTAGTTATCTCTAGTAGAAAGTGTCTGAGCTGACCATTCTGGTGTCTGTTTTGAAAAGTGTTGACCAATTGCTTGCTTTATTGATCATGTAGGCCTAATGGTTTGATTAATAATCAAAGGGGGATTGTGTGAAATAATGTATTTTCAATCATGTATTCTTACCAATATGCTATTACACTATTTTTGGATGTTTTGCGCCCCCTTAGAGCCCCTCAGTGTTCCCCACACTCTGTGACCTTCAGCATGGACTTAAGCAGAGACAGTTTTCTCAAAAAACAAACTGAGGTGTGTCCTCGGCTGTAGAAGCTAAGAATACCTTATCTTTGTGGGGGCCCCAGTCGGCTTGAGGCCCTGTTTCCCCTTGGTTTTAAAAGCAGTCAAGCAAGATACATCGCTGTTTGCGTCTGTCTGTCACGCTTCTCCAAGGTGTCCAGCAGATAACTACTGTTTAGGTTTCGTTACTGTCCTCCATGCACAGGTATTATAATGTTTTTGTCAGGGACTAAGTGATGGGTGTTTCATTGCAGGTTCCGAGCAGTGGAAAGTTGTGTCGCACAGACAGAGATTGTGAAAAGGGATACTGGGACCAGCGCAGCCATGGTACAGTAACTGCGGATGCAGACAGTGTGGCTTCAGTACCAAACCCACATTTGCCAGATACATGTGCTTGTAGCTTATGGTGCAGCCTGTCACTGGCAAAGAAACATATGAGTAAATGCAAGTCTGTGGCTGATGATTTTTTATTTTTAATTTAAATTTTAATTCATATCACCCTACATTCACCCAAGGGCTCCAGACGGGGGTCTGTGTTAAATTTGACTTGACACAGAAGACCTGTGAGGTGTCTGCTTGGTGTCCCATTGAGGCCACAAAGAAACCACCCAGGTACCCAGCTGGAGGAAGGAGAGCGAGACTCGATTTAAGCATGTTGAGGGATTAACTACTTTTTAAGGATTATTTTACTGTGCTTAGCTAGTGAGCTGTCTTGGCATTCATTTAAAGTGGTCAAATGAGGCATATTCATTGTCTGACAGCTTATTCATCATAAAGATCTTGCCTTTATGAGTGTCAGACAATTATCCTTTAAAAAAAAGAAAGAAAAAAAAAGAATTCTGCCCAAAAAAATCAAATATGTTAACCAAGAAACAACTGGGGAAGTAGGAAAAAGTCCAGTCATATGGTGCAGTTATATTTTGCATCAAAACCCAGACTTTGAGGAACTGTGTTATTGTGAAACTTTACAAAAAGTGAGTATTGGCCTGTTTGGCTCTGTGGGCCTGTGATTGGAAGGTCACTGGTGCAGATCCTCTAGCCAGCAGAGTGGTGCCACTTTTGGGCCCTTGAGCAAGATGCTTAATCTCAGTTCCTCCAGGGCTGCTGGATGCCGCCCAACCCTGTGCCATGATCCTCAAACTTGCCCTTACCTGTACATGTCAGGCGAGCAAGGCGGCTTCGGTGAAAAGACAGATTCCCCATTGGGGATGAATAAGATATCACTATACTGTTTCACCCTGTGTGGTTCACACGGTTTAAATTACTTGAATTGTGCTAGATGTTCAGTAATGTAAGCAAAGGTGGTTCTTCCAGTTTCGCCATTATCTGATGAGTAACTGGAAGGCCTCACAGGGAGGGAGGTGTTCATATTCAGATGTTACCATGGAACAGCTATTATGTTCAGCTATTGAAGATATAAACCAGTAAGAAGCATCAGTGAATGTTCATATTCATGTTTCCCATAACTGTTGAACTTACATGACCACCATACCTTCCAGGCCTGCCCACTTCTTGGCGGCAGAGAACTTCACCGTACTCATAAAGAACAATATACGATTCCCAGCCTTCAACTACTTCAAGTAAGACCAGTCATCTCAGCCTACACAGAGTGGTGACTCCAAAATGTCAATGTTAGGCCACGTCATCAGAAGAGTTAGGCCCAAGAGACCATATTGTTTCAGTTTCCACCCCTCACCAAATAGCTAACACAAAAGCATGATGAGAACGAAAAGGCAAACTGAATAAGATGCTGAGAGAAACCTTTCTTTGTGCAGAAGGAACATCCTACCAGAGATGACAGAGGCCTACCTGAAGAACTGTATTTTCAGTCGCCAGAAAGACCCGCTGTGCCCCATCTTTCGGCTGGGTGACATTGTAAAAGAGGCTAAGGAGAATTTCACAGAAATGGCGGTGGAGGTGAGGGACTCGCTCATCGCTTTTTGAGCATCTTTACAACAGCCATAAAAGTTGGCCACGATGACTGTATGAGAAGGTTCAATCAGCTCTTCAGCAAATCTCCAGAAGTAGAAAACTACATATTCAAATAAATATAAAGATATGAAGACCTAACAAATGATATAGGCAAACTTACAGAATCTCATCTGCAATATCTTCCAACCACTTATCCAGTGCAGGGTCGTGAGAATGGTCTGCAGACTATAGGACACAGAAGGCTACTTCACACAGATGTCTCGCTCTCTTTCTCTCCCACTTCTTTTCTGACCTCAGGGGGGAATAATCGGGGTCAACATAAAGTGGAACTGTGATCTTGACCAGTTCTTTAGACACTGTCGGCCCGTGTACACCTTCCAGAGGCTTGATGAAAAGCAAAGCAACCGCACTCTCTACCCTGGGCTCAGCTTCAGGTAACAGGAAGTGAGGCCCACGGTCACATAGCCTGTTAATTGTGTTGTGGGCCGTGGGGCAGCACTGGCATGATGCGTGTTTTTCCTCACACTTTGGCTGCTTCATGTGCTTCAGCCTCAGTCCGTTCAACACGCCTATTATTTCTAACCCGCTGTTATTGCTTTATAGGTTTGCAAGGTATTTCAACGAGAGTGGAGTGGAAACACGGACACTGTATAAAGTTTTTGGCATCAGGTTTGATGTTGTAGTGTATGGAACGGTCAGTATAATAATATGTTTTTTTCTGAACAAATATTCCAGTCAAGCAACCTGTTCCTGTTGAAATAAAAGTAACACTTTACTTAACTGAAATTAAAGTATATTACAGAAGTAAGCTTGGAGTGTTATTTACATTGGTTAATCAGGCAGTGAAACCATTAAGTTAATTTAAGAAAAAAAGTCATGGTATTCTAGATATTAAAGGATTTTTCTGTTTCATTCTGCCATTCGTTATTTGCAGCCGTGCCAAAATTCAGCTGCTCCTCTATTGTTGGGAAAGGAAAAGTGAGACCTTTATTTATTGATGGTCTCTCTTCATTGGCTTCCTGCACTTTTTAGCGTTGATTATTGCTTATTGTTTTTCCTTAAGGTCTTAAACATACTGGTACTAAAATATTAGCAAGGAATTCTACACCGACATAGCCCTAGTAGAATCCTTAGATTGTCCAGCCTGCTGGTTCTAGATGCCCCCACATCTGAGTTTAGATTTAAGAGCGATTGTGCCTTTGCCATGGTGACTCCGGCCCTTAGGAATGGTTTGCCCTTACATGTCAAAACTGCCCAGTCTGTTAATAAGGATCTAATCTGTCTAATCTATCTAATCCATCTATCTAATCTATCTAATCTATCTTCACTATCTAAATGTTTAAGTCTGTGTTGATCTATTTTCTAATGCCATCAATTTTAAATGCCATTTGATTAAAGTGGAACATGATATCTTTGGCGTTCCTAACTGGAAATTTTATTTTATTGTTTTTAATTGTATTAAATCAGTTATTCATTTATACGTTCTTCTATTTTTATCCATAATATGACTTGAAAAGTTCTATTAGTTCCTCTATTTAAAAAATTCTTATTCATATATTTTTTTACTGTTAATTTGTGCCTGTTCAGCATTATAGTCAACTTTTGTTATTTTAAACGTGCCATAGAAACAGACGTTGACCTTGACCTTTTAAATGAGTGATCTGTGTAGCTTTCATTAAGCTAATTTGAAAGAAAATAATGGTGATTTTGTCTCTCTTAAGGCAGGAAAGTTTAGCATCATTCAACTGATCATTTACATTGGATCGACGCTTTCCTACTATGCAGTGGTGAGAATAACTCTCCGCCTCTCCTGCCACCTCCTTCACGTGATGTCTCAGGGTGCGCTGCGGGCAGTAACGGCTGTGGACTGTGCTGCCTCAGGGTGTACTGTGGGCAGTAACGGCTGTGGACTGTGCTGTCTCAGGGTGTGCATGGGGGCAGTGACGGCTGTGGACTGTGCTGTCTCAGGGTGCGCTGTGGGCAGTAACGGCTGTGGACTGTGCTGTCTCAGGGTGCGCTGTGGGCAGTAACGGTTGTGGACTGTGCTGTCTCAGGGTGCGCTGTGGGCAGTAACGGCTGTGGACTGTGCTGTCTCAGGGTGTGCTGTGGGCAGTAACGGTTGTGGACTGTGCTGCCTCAGGGTGTGCTGTGGGTAGTAACGGCTGTGAACTATGCCGCTTCCAGACCACCGTGTTTATCGACTGGCTCATCAGCACCAGTTGCTACTCAAAGGAGGCCCAGCAGGACTTTATGAAGATGAAAGTTGAGTCTATTGAGGACAGAAAGAAGGTGAGAGGGGAACCCCGCTTTACTTTCTGACTTGCACCTCCCTGATTGCCAGTCGTGGCCAGTGTCCTGCCACCATAAGTGCTGGCGGACACATCAAGGCAGAGGTTATGACAAAGTTTCTGTTTCTTCTGTTCTTCTCTGGCCAGAAGCTGCTCTGCGTCTCCTTCGTGGATGAAGATCATCTCAGGTTGGTGAAGGCATCCCGTAAGAAACCATTACAGAAGGTCAAAGTCATGGCCACTCATCCAAAGAAGGTAGGCTGAGCCCCTCTTTAAAAGATGTATCACTAAAAGTTAAACTTTGTGTCTTTATGAGAGAATGCGATGGTTATTTAAGACCAGAGGAATAGGAGCTTGGAAGTGTTGACATGTGGCTTAGTCCATATTCCACACTTAATGTCCGATTCTGAAACGTTTAATAGGGTTTGTTTTTAACATTAAAAAAAAAACACAAAAAGGTAACCTGTATTCATGCCTACTTTAGCTGTCCACCCACATCTTAAATGCCAAGTAAATGCCATTTGGCTGTTAATCATGAAACACCCCGGCCCTATTAATGAATGCTTGTGTTGGTCCATCAGGGGGACTGTTGATGCCAGTAGAACACAATTAATACACCCTGATTTCTAAATATTCTAAATTTCACTTGGGATAAATAGTGTGTGTCTGTCTATCATCTGATTTTTGGTTGTATGTCTGCGTGTGACTCGATATGCACATCTGACATGCCAGGACAGTGCAGCGAGAACACGGGCATTGGCGGCAGTGCTACAGATCCCCCCCAGGCAGAAAGTGGGCACACAGTTACAGGAAATGCCTCTGTCGGGCTGCCCGGCCTGGTGCCTCTGTGGCCAGTGCCGTCCCAGTGAAAACCTGCCGGAGCAGCTGTGTTGCCGGCAGAGCCGTGGACGCTGCCTGACCACCTCGCCACTTTTCGACCGCCTGCTGCTCAGCAGGGTCGTCCTGGAGTCGGTGCTGCTCTACCGGGAGCCGTTCCTCGACCTGCCTGAGGGGGGCGCCATCCGCAACCTCCGCCACTGTGCCTACAGCCTCTACATCGACTGGCGTTTTGAGGGTTTGCAGGAAGACGCCTGCCCCGTCATGCCCAGCTGCTGTGTGTGGCATATAAGGGATAAATACCCCAGCCGCGATGGCCGCTACCGCGGTCTGCAGCCGGAGACCAGCGTGCTGATTCACTCAGAAGAGAACTCATGCCTTTAGTTACCTGAGACACTGGGCATTGGTTTTAGAGATTAGCCAGTATTTTTTTAAATCTCCTTCACTGCACTTCTCTGTATGCAATTGGGAGTTTTGCAAAGGGTCTCCTGTCTGCCTGTCGCTATGTCGATACCAAATTACCAGGTTCCTTTTCTGTTTAACTGAGTGCATTGTTTTTTTGTTTTTTTTAACTAAATGTCTGTCTGTGGTTAATGTATCCAGGGTTGCTCCTGTGCATGGTGGGAATGTGACAGAATTTTTATACTTCAAAAGCTAAAAGTATTTTTATGCCTATTGATGTCATTTATTACTAATTTTTGCAGTTATGAACATGCGCTCCAAATAGACACCACACACATCTGTAACATTTTTCCTGAGCTGTTTTGCTGACCTGTATGATCACTGAAATGGGAAAAATTGTGACGTTTTATGTTCAAGTTCCATGAATACTAGTGTATTGTATTATTGTATGAATGTATGCAGGTTATGGAGATATAATTGATACTTCCATACATGCATACAAAAGTCAGCCTCTCCAAAAAAAAAGTCTTCTATTGTAGCTTCCTCTGGGGACAAAAATAATAATTAAAAATGGCCCCTGAAGCGACTCCGGTTTCCCCCCACAGTCCAAAGACATGCTGAGGTTAATTGGCGTTCCTAAATTGCCCGTAGGTGTGCATGT
>JAODKL010000040.1:3597911-3619191 GCA_026780765.1 Petrocephalus schoutedeni
TGTGTGAGTGTGCCCTGCGATGGGCTGGCCCCCCATCCTGGGTTGTTCCCTGCCTTGTGCCCATTGCTTCCGGGATAGGCTCCGGACCCCCCTGCGACCCTGAACGGGATAAGCGGGTTGGAAAATGGATGGATGGATGGATGGGCCCCTGAAGCGTGGATTTCGGTCTCCCATAAACGGCCCATGTTTGCTCTAACATAGTACAGCATTTAACTAGGAAAAGAAAACAACTGCATGTGCTGCGCGATTCCAGAAGCTGAGGAGGGGGGATCCAGACTAATGAGGGGTGAGCTTCCAAAGAGCCGTAAGTGCAGCTCTGATGTGGGAGAGCGAGGCAGCCTTGTCAGCATGATCACCCAAGTGAAAGATAACAGCAAGACTAAAACTGCCTTCCATTTCAACTCCTCATTGGGAAATTCCAAGTTCCTGGTTGGAAATTTCAACTGGAACGCCCCCCACTTTTCCTACTCGGAAAGTGAATCTATACAACCCTGACCTCGCAATTCAAGTTGGCTGCACCATTCATCGGCAGAATTTAAAGCTGTAGTTTTATACAGTTTATTGGCATCTTATTTGTGGCTTATAAAATCAGTCATACACAAAAAACAAAAAAACTGCCCAACTGCTATCTATCATTGTTGTGGTGTTTGCACAAAATAGCACATAATGTGTTGGCATTGCTAACAATGGGTAACAATTTGCAGGGTTTCTTGTATAGCCGGATGATTTGTCAGAATCAGCGTAGTGTGGGCTAGATGCAATTGAATGAAGATATTAGCCATTTGAACTGGGGTACCTTAAATCTGACAAAGTTGTCCAGCTGAGTAAGAACTTATTGTGCTGGAACACAGTTAACTTTGGTGTGACGTCATTTCCAGCACCGATTTCCGATCTCTGGGGTCAATGAAACACAGCATAATACTAATACTGCATTTCTGTGACTCCAGCTGTAATGAAACAGCACCTCCCACTGAGCCTCTCTGATGATGTGTGTCTATCATTTGCACATTATATTTTAAGAATCAATACTAGACTCTTGGTACTTTGTAGTTTTTTATGAGTTTTTAATAGACATTTTTAAAACTTGTATCTCCATATATCATCTGTATATTTGTTATGTACATCACATTCCATACAAAGACTTTGGTACATTTATAAAGTTTGTGAATTTATACTTTATCACTGTCTTGTCTTCTGAATTTTCGGATCCCCCAATAGGGGATCAGCAACAATCAAACTTACCTGAGCATTAATACATGGATCCTGGATCCTTGATTACATGCACCTGTTCTCTATTACCCATGATTATTTAAACCTTCTTGATACAAGCTTCTATGGGAAGTCTTGTCTCTTATTCTCTGGCTGTGGGCTAAGCATTAGTTTCCTTGTTTGGGATTACTGCTCTATAGCTTCTTTCTGATTTTTGCATCTGTGATGGGTCGGTGCTCCATTCTGGTTTATTCTTTGCCTTATGTCCTTTCTTTTCAGGATAGGCTCCAGACCCCTGTGACCCCTGCATATGACTTGTGCTATATATATTTCTTTTTAATTTCATTGCTTGAGTTCTTTTGTAAATGCATAAGTAAGTCCTTTATACACATTTGCTTTGAATGCAAGAATAATCTGCCACATAACCTAATTAAGTCATATTTAACTTGTGTGCTTTCTGCTTGTTTACATAGGGTGTGATCATCTCCGTAACCAGGACACGTCAGAGGAAAAACCATGATCCCTTGTATTCTTTTAGCCGTCATGAGGCCCTTCAAATAATTCTCTAAAATTATAAGGGAACTGCTCAAAATCGAAATAAGTTGTTTTTATTAATTGTTATTCATTTTATTGTTATCATATATAGCTAATTGTTCACACAAAATACATAACATTATAAATACAATTATACCATATTTTATCAGTAGGTTTGCATAATTGTTCATAGCTGACAGTGTGGAGTCAGGAAGGCTAATCAAACACGATGGTATTTTACTTTGAAAAAAAACTCCACACAGCTTTTATCATAAAAAAATTACATGCAAATTGCCATATTAACCGATTTCCTCAGCATGTACTGCAATATTCACAAATTCTAAAATGTTTCTGTGGTTTTAAGGTATACATGTTTTTAATGCTTTAGTCATTTGATTCTCTTCAGTCAATATCCCCTAAAAGTCTAGACAGAAATACAGATGACAAACATGGTGGTCCCTTATATGTCCCTTACGTCAATTAAGAACAGGTCTGCATCTCTGCTGTTTATAATTTAATTTTCCTTTGCCAGTCTAAACAGCCACACTGGGATTGTGTTGCCCTGGATAAACTGAAAGTGGGAAAAGCCTTATAGAGGAATAAACAGAAACAGAATGGATTGCTAGTTTACACCGCTAAATGCAAAGACTGTATGATGTAACTTCGCTTCTTTATGGTAAGAGTAGGTAGGCCATATATTCTTTTGTCAGCGTTGTCCCAGCTCACATGCACACTATGGTGTGCTAAAAGCAGTCCACTGTGATGTATAACCCTATTCATGCACTGAAATGAAACCCTCCTTTGTTCCATTGTTGTATGTCACCGCTAAGTGTCTGCGGGTCTGCCGTACTGGAGCTGTCAATATCTACCTAGTAAAGAAGCCTAACTATATTGAGAAATGAAGAATTTTCTACAAAATCAACTAATGAAATTTAGTTTGTTAACGTCTAGTATTGTTACACAGTATTATGTATTCAATAGCATAATTTTTAAGATAGCCTTGATAAATATATTGTGGTATCCATTGACTCCAGCAATGATGCCACGTTGAAAAACCAGGGCGGAAAGGTAGTCTGGTTGATGCTCTTTTATTTGTAGTTCTTAACAGGGCTCTGAACCACATAAATCACTACAAGTCCTGCTCGTACAGATAGCATACAAGAACTGGCATATCTGCAATTCTTCCTTAAATGTAGAAACGGGGAGGGTCACTGTACGAACAATGAGAACTACACATGGTGGCTAATTTATACACAGTCAAACACACAGGGAATGCTTAAATCTAAGTAGGGCACCAGAACACACAATGCATGGAACCAGGAACATTAACTACATGCATGACCCAGACAGGGGCTATTTACGGTACGGCAGTGCGGCATGCTGGAACACATGCAAATAGGCCAGACAGCACTCAATTAACCGATGCTACACAACTCCCCCCTTAAGGGTCAGCCGTCCCGGTGACCATTAGTACCAGTTCCACCTCAGTCCAGCACGAAGTCCTGTAGGTGCGATGCAATGCAATGCAATGCAATTTTATTCATATAGTGCATTTTCACAACATTACATTGTCTCAATGCGCTTTACATAATCTCTTTCATATAAACCCCCAGTGAGTAAGCCAGAGGTGACAGTGCCCATGTGAAAAAGTCTTACATGAAAATATAAGATCATATATGAATCATAATCATATATGCAAAGTAGAACTCACATAAGAACCATAAGGTTTTTTCTGTATGGCTGGCAAGAAAAAACTCCCTAGAAGGAAGAAACCTTGGGAAGAACCAAACTCAAAAGGGGAGCCCATCCTCCAGGGACCGGCAGAGGAGTCAACTGGGCAAAACAAAATCTAAGTTTATATAGAATGGGATAGGTGTGACTGCCGCCGCTGCAGAGACTTCCTTGGCTGCCGTGGGGCAGTGCTGCCGCGGAACGATGGGCCAGGCACAGGTACTGGGCCACTGTCAGGGGCTGCAGAAGCTAGCGGCCTCTGGGGACACCTTGGGGTGGTACGGGGCCAGTCTGTCCCAGTGCACAATGACCGACCGAGACCCAGGGCCAAGCGCTACACTACGTCTGACAGCCGCCCCAACACCACGCTGGGTCCCTGCCAGCAGCTAGACAGTAGCCCTTCTTCCGGCAGGGATTGTACAGCCACACTGACATCCCAACACATAGTGGGGCCCCAACAGTGGGTGTCATATGCTCTCATTTGCTTTAGACCCGCTGCCATCAGGTGGTCATGGTTGAGGCTGTGGGGGGCTTCTAAGTGCCGCCTCAGGTCCTGCACGTGTCCAGAGGTGGTGGCTGGTTCTGGTTCGGGCTGACAGCCAAGAATGGTCCCAATACCGCTGATGTTGACTGGTCAGGATCACAAGCTGCGTTGTTAGGGTCTGGTTGAACATCTCGACTAGCGTGTCGCTTTAAGGGTGCAGCGGGTGGTGTGGGTCTTATGCACACCCAGCAGTCAGCAGACCTCCGCCACGACAGCGGACTCAAAGTTGCGCCCTTGGTTGTGGGGGAGCTCCTCCGGGGCCCCAAACCTGGAAAAGAATTAGTCCACCTGCTTTGTGGCTGTAATGGTGGCACTCTGCTCCAGCACTGCGTACGCCTCTGGCCACTAAAGTAATCCATTGCTATGAGTATGAACCGGTTGCCGGAGTCAGTGGTGGGAAAGGGGCCCAGGATGTCCACACTGATGCACTCCATGGGGCTGCCAGACGGCATGGACTGGAGAGGGGCCCAGGAGTGGTCATGTGGGCCCTTGCATGTGGGTATGGACATGCACCTCTAAATGCAGGCGGCAGCCTGGCCAGTAAGCCTGGCCTGTGTTGATGTCATGCTGCACCAGGTTGGCCTGGGTGCAGTCTTCATCACGGGCAGCGAAGATGCCTGCAAACTTCTCCAGCAGTGACTGCAGCTGAGCCCTCGCCCCTTTGTCAAGACCCTCACCGCTCCGCTGGTACAGGGACTCTTTTGGCTCTGCTGTCACTGCCTGGGTCACTGGGGCTCGGAGCAGAGCTGTTGCTCTCCTCCACCCTCTCTGTCTCGGTGAAGGCCTGCTGTAAGCTAGCTGGTGCCAACAGCCGCGCTGATCACTGGTTCTTCCCCCAGTTTGGGAGCTCTTGGTCCACTGGCTCCCTCAGGCACCTGTGCCTGGTGTCCCACCTGCAATCCGCTGCTAATAAAATATAATAAATAAAAAATAGATAATAAAATATTTACTGAGTATAAAAATATAAATTGCCAAAAACAGTAAGACAGATCAACCGTGTGAGTGGTGCAGATGTGCAAAGCAGTGTAGAACTTTCTTTGCAACTGCTAAACCGTGGGAACGGATTTGTAAAACCGTGCGCACAGATTGAAAAACCGAAGAAACAGATTACGAATTTATTTCTCTCTTAATACATAATTATATATGATTATGAAACAATTCGGAACGAAAATTCAGTCGAACTGACTTGATTCGCTGAAAATCATAATTCCCATCTCCAAGGTGAAGATGGCGAAATGAAACAAAACACGGCTGTGGGTCTGCATGGCGTTCAGCCAGCGGAACAGCGCAGCGCGGCGGGCGGAGCGGAGCAGCGGAGCAGCCCTCCGGAGTGACGCGCACGCGGTCCGTGCTGCATAAACGCCGATGGCAGAGAGCGGCGCGGCGCTTCGGCACGTGCGACGCTCCCAAGAAGCCGGCACGTCCGTCTCCTTTCCCCATGGAAGGCGCTTAGGAAGGTGCAAGCTGCGGGAACTCTGCAGACCCTCTTGTACTTTTTTTACAAAGATATGGCAGATATTGACAAGCTTAACATAGACAGTATAATTCAGCGTCTTTTAGAAGGTAAGGAAGAATTGTTAAATGTCACCGACTCACTAATTAGGTTGATTGTGTTAAAGGTTCCCATATATAATATATACACACACACATTTTGATCTTTGAGTATCTAATAATTTAGTAGGAAGTTCCTACCTGATCTATTTACAACTTGAATCCTTTTCTTTGATGCACTTAATTAGAGTTTATTGGACTTGGATTAATGCCTGGAATCGTAAAGTAGAAATATATTAAGAAAATCTGGGAACGCAGCGGCAATTTCGTTGTTGACATTTTGACTGACCGTTAATATAGATTTATGTATAAAATAGGTTTTGACAGACTGGCTGTAGTTATTATTATGCTTGTGACTGAAGTATTTTCTGAAAATATAATCCTGTAGTGATCGCGTATAATCAATCTTAATGTGATGTGTCAGAGTTACAGCAGGCGCTTGACGTCATCCTTTACACATAGTAGTTTTAAACGTACATACAAGGGGCGTCGACCCAGTTTTTATTTTGGATGTCCCAGATTCTGTCCCGATTTTATCGGTGTAAATTATAGGACTACACGCACTATTATGTACCATTGCTCTCCTCAAAGCCCACGTTTCATTTGTGGTTCCAAGAAACGTTCATCAGTCTAAAGTTGATCAGCAGTAACTAGTAACTAGTGACTAGGGCGCTTGCTTTAATGAGGCGGCTTAAATGTTTTTGGCTGTGTGGATTTGGGCAGCACATTAAAGTAATAAATCCATTGCAGTTCATTGAACGTCCAGTCCAGCTAAGTAAACCTTGGCCATGTTGCCAGCTTGTTTCAGTAAAAATATTCACCAGATTAAGCGACTACATGCCACTTAATTCATTTCATGTACTAGGGAAATCTATAATGTACAAACTAGTTTACTAGTTTTTAACTTAGTTATAAGTGCTGCACGGCTGAGCTTTCAGTGTGACCAGCACCAAATGCAGGACAGCACTGGGACAGAAGCTAGCTCTGTAAAATACCATACAAAATACTTTAAGAACCTATCAGGAGCTATTCACATCAAAGCACCAGACATACTAGGTTCCTCCTATAGGCAGGACAATAACGCAGGAATAGGGTGAGTTGATGGAGAACAGTGGTCAGATGAACTAGTTGAGGCATTTTTGAATAAGATGGATTTTGGGGCATTTCCTGAAGGTTACTGGAACTTAAGGCTAAATAAATTCTCTGGTTATTAAGTGTTAAAGTACAATACATGACATACATTTGTAAAATGCTTTTCTGTCAATTTGTGAATTCACAGTAGTAGCTGGAAATGTAAGCCAGGTGTCTTACAGTCATGATACTTACTGTAGTTCACAGTTACATGTATATTGTTTTAGGTTAGCTGTGTGTGGACATGTCCCACATGTACTGTAGTCTCTTCCGGTCGCTTTTTATCTGAAGGTACCTTTACAGTCAGTGGTAAATGTGACCCACTACTTGAGGATTTGGTATCAGCCTTCAGACTTTTTAATGAGTTGTCAGATTTGTGTGAGCTGCAGAATGCAGTTAGTGTAAAAATGGCCGGAAGAACTGACAGTTACATTTGTCCTAATAAAATACTTCGCCATTATTAGATTCCTATTAAAGTTTCAACACTTTGCGCTCCAATCAACTTGTACAAGTTTGTTTTAAAACTTATGTTAAAGAGGGATAATGAATGTGAATGTCTACAGCTTTAGCTTTAATACTGTTACATGTATTTCATGAATGTGAATGTCTACAGCTTTAGCTTTAATACTATTACATGTATTCTTCAATGATTCAATTGCAGCTAATTTTGAAATGCATCTTTACTGCTTTCAGATTTACCTTATTTTAATTTTGTATTGAATGTAGTCCAGAGTTATGTCAAACGAATTAAGAGCTCAGCACGAAGGAAACTGAACACACCTTCTGGCTTCAAGGTCTTGGATTTCCCAGCCTTGAGCTGATCTGTACACTTGCCATGCAGAATTATAGCGAAATAACTTGTTGTTTGTGGATTTCAGTTTGTGGCCCCAAGGTTATGGAACGGTCTCCAAGTGTCACTTCTCCATCAATTGAATTATTTAAGAAACAACTCAGAACACATTTGTTTAAGCGAGCAGTTGGGTAAACTTAATGAGGTTTTATTCTTTAACTTATGTTTTTTGGATATTTGTGTATTTTTGTATTGTATTGTATATACATATGTGTATGTTTACATCTATACGATTTTTAAGTGCAGTCAAACGGGAACGGGAGCGCGCATGTCGTCACTTCCGGCCTCGAAAACTCGGTTTTTGACTCGGATACCGACCTCCAAGGTATAATGGAACGCACGAAAACTACTGCTTTTCATTTAATCCTGTAATGCAGACTAAAATATCCTGCATACTTTGGAAGTTCTGTAAGATATTTTGTTAGTAAACTAATGAGTGAGTGGATACTGGAGGTGTCATTGGTTCCTGCCTCATTTGTCAAGGGACAGCGCCGAAGCTTTCGTCAGCTGAACATCAGAGGTCAGCTTTTTATGCTTAGAAGTAGGTCAGTATGACCTATAAATAGAGAATACGAAAACTTTTTACTTTTTTCCAGCATCAGCCTCGATTTTTAGCAGGACAGACTGTTAATGCAGACAGTACATGGAGTGGATGTTCAGGAGCTGTATTTGCAAACACAACAATTCCATTCTTGTGTCTTAAGTTAATTCAGAAATAAACTTAAATTTCTGTTTGCCAAGCCCCAGTCCATGACCAGTCATCAGCTGGTAGAGTTGGCACCTGTCCCATATATGACGGGATTGTCCCAAATTGAAGAATAGAGTGCCGTGATCCATAAAAACAACCAATTCAATTTATTTTTATATAGCATCCAACCGAGTTGCCCCTAAGCTCTTTACAAGTGTAGGTGCGGCTGGCATTGGGAACTGCTTCAGTTTTGAGCATATAATTTATTTGTCATTGTGCAAAGATTGTGGGTGACCAAACTCTTATTGCCTTTTTAAGTGAATGGTTCAAAACCTGGCAAGAGTGTGCAGCTTCTGGAGAGTGAGGTGCGAAGCCTGTGCCTGAAATCCCGAGAGATCTTCCTCAGTCAGCCTATCCTGCTGGAGTTGGAGGCACCTCTCAAGATATGTGGTTGGTTTACTTTCATCTCTTTCTTATGGCATTTATTAGTCAAAGCAGCTGTATTGCCATTTACATTATATATACATACACACACAAATATATATAATATACACACAATCACATTGTTTTGTGCTAATGTTCAGAATCGATTTCACTGTATTCTCTGTAGGTGATATCCATGGGCAGTACTACGACCTCCTAAGGCTGTTTGAGTATGGTGGGTACCCGCCAGAGGGCAACTACCTTTTCCTGGGTGACTATGTCGACCGGGGAAAGCAATCACTGGAGACCATATGCCTGCTGTTGGCCTATAAGATTAGATACCCTGAGAACTTCTTCCTACTCAGAGGAAACCACGAATGTGCCTCTATCAACAGGATATACGGATTCTACGACGAGTGTCAGTTTGCCTGTCGCCTGCCAGCCACCATGACTTGAGTAAGGAGATATTTGTGAGCTATTTTCATAACTATGGATGGATTTGTGGTTTTAGGTAGGAGGCGGTACAGTGTCAAGCTGTGGAAGACTTTCACTGACTGCTTCAACTGCCTCCCCATTGCCGCCATTGTGGATGAGAAGATTTTCTGCTGCCATGGAGGTGGGATATCAGTGCAGGCTTTGGAGTCAAGCTGGTACTGAATATTCCAGGTCAATCAGCTCTTTTAGCTTTTCATGAATTCCACATTATTCCATGGAAAAGTTGTATAAGGGGTCAAAGTAATTGTTGGCCTTATCTGTACCTTCATGACAGAAAATATTATTTGCTTGCCTGATTCTTTATGCATTCTAAAATCTGCTTCCCTTGAAGTGTTATTAAAGGGCTTCCTTTTGATGCCTTTGCTGTTTCAGGTATACCATCACTTATTGTGAAAGCATCAGAAAGACTCCTGTAGCTGAGCTGTTGCTGAAGTTCTTGAGTGAGTCAGTAGTAACTATTCGCACTCCGCACTTGCTAGGCCTGTCCCCAGACCTCCTGTCCATGGAGCAGATCCGGCGAATCATGAGGCCCACGGATGTTCCTGATCAGGGCCTGCTGTGTGATCTCCTGTGGTCTGACCCAGACAAGGACATGCTAGGATGGGGAGAGAATGACCGCGGCATATCCTTCACCTTCGGGGCAGAAGTGGTGGCCAAGTTTCTGCACAAACATGACCTGGACCTCATCTGTCGGGCACATCAGGTGAGGGCATGTGTGCCAGACTAATTACGACAGTGCCCAAGGAAATTCTTGGGATCTTATAACAAAAATCATTACTTTATTCATTTGTTTACAGAAAAAGTTCTGTAAACAAATCACGTTAGAAACAAAACATTCAATTCAAATAGTAATAAATTTAAATTCAAATTATAGTTCTAAAAGAGCTGTTCTGAATGAAAAAGTTCACTGACAGGCTGTCACATTTGGGGCTTTCTAGTTAGTAACGCCTTTGCAGTAACATAAAATGCCAAACATTTGTGTTTCGTATCCGCTTGGATAAGTAATGACCGCACTTGCAATTATTAGCAAAATGGCAAGAACTACCTGTTGTGGTAGGTAGACTCTATAACATCCTAGACATTTTTGCCAACATTTATGCACCAAATTGGGATGGCGGTACTTTTTTTGCAAAAATTTCCGTTCAACTTCTAAACCTGCAATATACATCATCTGATTATGGGAGGAGATATGAACTGTGTTCTTTCCTCAGCCCTTGATCGCAGCCCTTGATATACCTACATCAAGGGCGGCTGCCACAATAAATTGGTTTCTTGGGGCATATTATATTTCAGATATGTAGCATTTTAGAATTCCCACAACTAGGGATTATTCATTGTTTCCTCTGTCTATACAACTTTTTAGCACCTATAGCTTTTAGCACCTATGTGGCAGCTATTGGAAACTTGGTCTTATGCCTCTGCCTCTCTGCATGGTTTGCTTTGCTCAAAACTCCTGCTTTGTCATTTTATATCTAGTTATACTTCAAATCCAATTGTTATACATAATAACATAATAATCTGGGCCCAAATCAGAAGATCCTTTTCACTTAAAAATTCTTCAATATTTGCCCCAGTAGTAAAGAATCCTATGTTTATGCCATCAGTGACAGATGAAGCCTTATTTATACAGCCACCCAGTTCTCTCACAGTCACTATCCTAAAGCGGAATCCTCCCTCCACGGGGTTAATTAGCACGGTCTGCTCCTTATTAACTCCACACAGTCTGCACCCTCTGACTGTATTAAAGAATCATTGGGAGGAAGATCTGAGCACACAGCTTTCTGAGGAGATATGGGCAAGAATTGTAAAGGGGATGTATACTTCCTGAATGTGTCTGATACGCAGCCAAATTTACAACATATATTCTCCCTGGATGTGATAGACGCAAGCGATCACCAGCAATACTATCGCATATGTTTTGGTCATGCCCCAAGTTTAATCATTTTTATGGCATTATCGGAAATTTCACAAATGCTGATTGAAGCTTCTGATATTACTGCAGTATTTGGAGTTCTCCTACAGGATCCCTTATTTAAACACCATTTACGGAACATGGTCACTTTAGCGACGTGTGCAGAAAGACAGCGAGTGTAATTCAGGAGGAAAGAGACCTCCCCACCTACAATGAGTCAGCGAGTTAGGGATCTGACATATTATAGAACACTTGAAAAAATGCACTGTTCCATTAGAGGATGCTCATGGAAATAGTACCTGGCAGCCATTTTTGGACTTTGTCAAAAGATTGGACCCTGATAATAGCAAATTATGAATCACTATTTTTCTTTCCTTCCTTCTTTTGTAATTTTCATTCCCCTTCATAAATGTATTTATTTATTTGTCTGTTTATTTTTGTCATGTCTTCCTTCACGTGCTTTAAGTATGAATCTTGGTCTCTATGGTACAAAAGTTTTTTGCGGGGCGGGACTCTGTTGGAGCAACATAAGGGAAGTTGGAGGAAGGAGGGATGAATGTTTCGCTGTTTGTATTCATGATACTAAAAACAAATAAAAAAACAGTTAACAAAAAAAAGTGTTTGTTTACACGCTGAAGAGGTGGACCCTGCAAGCCCCCCCAAATCCAAGGGCCTCGAAAGTGCTGATGCAGGAATAGCGTCCTGTAGTTAGGGCTGGCATCCCCCCACGCCACGTGCTGCTTTTACAAATTGCTGAGTAGAACTTTTAAGGGGCTAAGTGTAACTTCCTTTAGCTGTCCCTTTGCACTGCAGGTTGGTCAAAAACTTCACGATGCCCTGTGTTTTTTTGCATAATTAAATTATCAGTGATTTCCCATATGCTGTGTGAACTGCACAAGGAAATCCGGAACATTTCAATCAGCTTCTGTGGTTTAGTGTTCTGATTTGTCATGCCCGTACTTCTCGTGGAGGTGGTGGAAGACGGCTATGAGTTCTTTGCCAAGCGGCAGCTGGTGACCCTGTTCTCAGCGCCCAACTACTGCGGCGAGTTCGACAACGCAGGCGCGATGATGAGTGTGGATGAGACACTGATGTGCTCCTTCCAGGTAGGAATGTCACTCGCACTTCTCACCTTACCGCCTCATGGGAAGACTGCCTGAAAATACATATCAGCATTTATAAGACTGTGCACACATTTTGTAGATTTTAAAACCAGCGGAGAAGAAAAAGCCGAATGCAAGCCGACCTGCTACACCCCCTCGGAGTATGGTGATGAAGCAGCCCAAGAAGTAAGGCAGGGAGTATGGCGATGAAGTATCCTTGGAGTATGGTGAAGTGAAGCAGCCCAAGAAGTAGGGCGGGGAATGGGCATTTATTTGCTTGTTTTGTGGTTTAGTGATCATTTGCTTTTTATGCACTTTTTTTACCTAAGAAAAAGTCTGCCTTAGAAAGGGTTCAACGCAGGGCTACAAAAATGATTCCTGGGCTAAAAGGAATGTCTTATGAGGAAAGGAGACTAAGGGGCGATATGATCCAGGTATATAAGATTCTAACAGGTAACATAAGGACATAAGAAATTTACAAACGAGAGGAGGCCATTCGGCCCATCAAGCTCGTTTGGGGAGAATTCCACTAGTAGCTCAGTGATGTTAAAATCTTGTCTAGCTCTGCTTTAAAGGAACCTAAGGATTTAGCTTGCACTACACTAACAGGAAGACTATTCCCTACTCTAACTACAAGCTGTGTAAAGAAGTTTTTTCTCAACTCCAGATTGAAATGTTCTTCATTTCCAGCTATGGCCATGAGTTTTCTTATTTGAATTAATGTTGAAGTAACTATTTAATTGGACAGCATCCAGACCTGTTAGTATCTTATATACCTGGATCATATCCCCCCTTAGTCTCCTATGCTCCAGGCTGAACAAATTCAGCTGAGCTAACCTTTCCTCATATGACATTCCTTTTAGCCCATGAATCATTTTTGTAGCCCTGTGTTGAACCCTTTCTAAGGCAGCAATGTCCTTTCTAAGGTAAGGTGAACAGAACTACACGCAATATTCTAGGTGGGGTCTTACCATGGAGTTGTATAGTCTTAAAATTACCTCCATTGACTTTGCCACACACCTAGAGATGTAACCCAATGTCCAATCAAAGCATTGTTGTGCTATGCATTCAGGTATACTATATCGACAAAAATATTGGCACATCTGGGATTACACCAACAGGAACTTTTATGACATCCCATTCTAAATCGATGGGCTTTAATATGGAGTCCCCCCCCTTGCAGCTATAACAGCTGCTACTCTTCTGGGAAAACTTTCTGCCAGATTTTGGAGTGGGAATTTTTGCCCATTCATCCAGAAGAGCATATCTGAGGTCAGGCACCGATGTTAGATGTGAAGGCCTGGCTTTAGCTACTGGCTGTTTGATGGGGCTGAGGTCAGGGCTCTGTGCAGGCCAGTCAAGTTCCACACCAAACTAACCCAACCATATGTTTATGGACCTTGCTTTGTGCACTGGGGCACAGTCACGCTGGAACAGAAAAGAGCCTTCCCAAAACTGTTCCCACAAAATTGGACTATTCACCTCAGCCCTAGTGACAACGTTCTAGTACTTTACGTGATCTGCCACTTTGTTGCTGAGTTTCTGTTGTTCCTAAATGCTTCCACTTTGCAATAATGACACTTATAGTTGACTGTGGCATATCTGATATATTTAACAAACTCACTTATTACTAAAGTGGCATCCTGTGACAGAATCACATAAGAATTCACTGAACTCTTCAGAAGGACCCATTCTTTCACAAAGGTTTGTAAATCTGACTGCATGGCTAGGTGCTTGATTTTAAATGCCTGGGGCAATGAGTCTGAATGAAACATTGATTAAGAGGTGTGTTCCAATACATTTTTCCATATATTGTAGATCTAATATTGCCAATAATCAGACCAAAAATGTTTTGTTTTGATCACGCCCTCCCAAACAATTGTTTCAATGTAATTGTAAAATGCTATTTTCACTACCATTATTTATTTAACTGGCGCTTGTGTCTAAAGTGATGTGCATGCAGGTACAAGGCAGATAATAATTATTTAACTGGTTGCCATGAACAGTAGGTTACAGGTCCCCAGCCAGTGTAAAGAAACTACATGCTGTGAGGAATCTATGCTAAAGAGCTTCTCTCACACCAGTGGTGGAATAACACTGATTCACCCTGCCTTTGATTCTGCCGAAGCTGGTGAAGGAGACAGCCCAGACTGGAGCAGAGATCTGGGGTGTAAGAGTGCCTCAGGGCTCCTAGGCTCCAGCACTATCTCACAAGATGTGACGAGATGGCCGAGTGGTTAAGGCGATGGACTGCTAATCCATTGTGCTCTGCATGCGTGGGTTCGAATCCCATTCTCGTCGCTACTTATGGGGCAGGCAGGCAGGGGGTGTAGTGGTTAGGGATGCAACCATGTAATTGAAAGATTGCTAATTCAAGTCCCCAACGTGTGAGTACTGCTGAGGTACCCTGAACAAGGCACTGCCCCCTGCATTTTGTTGTTGCGTGCTGTGGTGTGTCAACAATGACAATTAATCACTTTCACTTTCACATATCTTTAGCAGTGAGCAACTTCTGAAAGTAACATGATTCTCATGCACATACGGTTTTTTTTCCCTTTAACACAAACATTTAGTAAAGCACTTTCTGGTATCCCCACAAATGACTGTTCAATACACTGCTTAATTTACACTGCCCTTAATTTAAGGGAAGACTTATCTTTATCCCTACAGTACTTTTTTTTGCATAATGTTGATCTTGCTTTTTCCTCTTCCCATTGCATATTGTAATGCAATGACTTGAACAACACATCAAGTATGTTTATTAATTTATAAAAATTCAATGTAATTTAATGCACTACGGAAAAGAACATTATATGTGATTGTCTGCCTGCATTGTTTTTACATTTATTAAATAACTGTGGTGATATAAAGCTATTCTTGCATGATAATATGGATATCTGATGATATTACAGTTTTGAATGACTTATATTCAAGTAGTCCTGGTATTTCGCTGATATTTCATTAATGTTTATTTGTGTATAACAAAACTATAACAAAACAAAGATTGTAATTGAAAACTTTTAATTTAGAAACCTTAAAATTCCAATCATTAATCTTGAATACCAATTATACAGGATCACAATAAAACAAAATTCTATAGACATTTTTTTGTTGTTGATTATTGCTAGAAAGCCTGATCGGTTATTAACATTGTGGTTAGCTTTTTGAATTCTCACACCAGCTAATTGCAGGTTGGAAAATATCCATTAACAATCTTAGTGTTTGTTTTTGCTGAATTTAATAGACAAGCCAAGATGTAAGAACCCCACCTGTATATCATCCAAAGTCAAGTCATAGTTTACAGGGTTGTCAACTTTGATCAGCTGGTTAGCGTGAGATTTTCAATTAGAAAAAAAAGTCTGCACACGCATTCACATGTATGAAACAGTTTTACTACCTTGTAAATAATAATAACAGTAATAATAAATTAAGTAATAGCCCAACACTTTTGATGTAGTTAGTTTTAGGTTTATAATTTAATAATATAGATTTGCCATAAGACTTCTTGAGTGAGTGTGACAATCTGACACATGAGTGTCACACCTGATGCGTGAGAGTTGGCTGGTACACTAAACACTAAACTTATAGCTTAATAACATCACCAAATGTAGCATACATGAATTTTTGGTAGGATCATCTACCCTCCGTTCTCACCTAAATATACGAATATGCATTTTTTTAGTCTAAAACCAGAGCTACATTTCTGATTGGTTTGATAAAATCAGAGTGAAGGGTTAGATAGAGCCAGCAGTGAGCCGTGGGGGGGCAAAGGGTTCAGGAAGAAGTCATGAATGGAGATGGGAAACACTGTCAGCAGCATGGTCAACCACAGTGGCAACACAATTTGGGGAATTTGAGGGAACTACAAAATTTATATTTTATCTTAAGTAAATTACACAGCTGTACTGGTTCCTGTAGCTAGAGAAATACACTATATGGGTAAAAGTATTGGGACACAAGTCTTAGTCATTGAATTCAGATGTTTCGTTCAGATCCATTGACACAGGAGTAAAAAGTCAAGCACCTAGTCATGCAGTAAGATTTACAAACATTTGTGAAGGAATGGGTCATACTGAAGAGCTCAGTGATTTCAAGTGTGGTACTATCATTGGATGCCACATTTCTAATAAGTCAGTTTGTGAAATTTCTTCCCTGCTAGATATTCCGCAGTCAATTATAAATGGCATTATTGCAAAGTGGAAATGTTTAGGGTCAACAGAACCTCAGCCATAAAGTGGCAGACCACGTAAAGTAACAGAACGGTGTCACCGAGTGCTGAGGTGCGTAGTGCGTAAAAGTTGCCAAAACTCTGCTGACTCAAACACTGCAGTTCCAAACTACTTCCGGCATTAACCCCAGTACAAAAACTGTGCATTGGGAGCTTCATGGATAGGCTTCCATGGCCAAGCAGATGTGTGGAAGCAACACATCACCAAGTGTAATGCCAAGTGTCAGATGAAGTGGTGTAAAGCACGTCACCACTGGACTCTGGAGCAGCAAAAATGAGTTCAGTGGAGTGATGATTCACACTTCTCTGTCTGACAGTCTGACGGATGAGTCTGGGTATGCCAGATGCCAGGAAAACATTACCTATCTGAGTGCATTGTCGACAGCGCGCAATGAGCACAGAGAAAAGCTAGCGTATCCTAGTTTTAGCCACAAGGTGGCATCAAGAGCCGTTCAATTACAGAACTTGTGCTGTTCTGTGGTCGCAGCGCCGCGCCGCCTTCGAAATGCAATAGCGAATGTATTTCTAACTTGAAAATAGATACTTTCGTCTTTGAAATAAATAAATGTATTTCGTTTTAATGCTGACAGGCAGACTAAATAATTGATATTGATCAAAATAGAAATACGTGTTATACTGATCTTCATTCATACTGTATTTATAACAGAGATACTTTGCTAATTCCTGGGGGAAATCCTCTTTTTGCCTACCCCATCTTGCCCTCCATGAGACACACAAGAGGTGAGAGCGAGCTGGGCTCACAGCGTCTTGTCGGCCAGCGAGCAGCCACCCAGGGCTGGGGGTTACGGGCAGACTCATCCCTTCTGAAAATGCTGTATTTTTTGAGCAATAAAACGTTTGAGTAAATTAGAGAATACAAATCTTATTATTTTTCTGTCATAACATTAACATAGACAACTATTTACTTGATGGTTTTCCTCTGGAATGGTTTTCCTGTGTTCAGTACTTGCATAATAAAAAGACCTACAGTGGACTAGAGTTGTATTTCAGAGTCAGAATAAAGGAGTCTTTTTACAGGGAGGCCAAAACACGCTGTTTTTGCAGATACCACGCTATATTTCACAAAGTGTCAAAGAGCTAACTTTTGTAGGCTACATGCCGAGTACTATACATAAACTACAAACATGCGTGTTTGGTTGTTTTTTTCCCCTGGAAAAAAATAAAATACAGAAATTGTTTTTGAATCATTGAGTTAGCCAGAGTGCGAGACTTGTGTCGGTTGAGGTAGGCGAAAATATAATAATCATAATAGGTAATTGAATAATTGTATAAAACCACTCATCCATCCTGGACGGGATGGCAGTCCATCGCAGGGTACTATAGTCTATAAACCATATATAAACAGAAGAAAACAAATGCCCGAGAGGCTGTAGCATTTGCCCCCTTATGAAAATGCAATTCTGAATAGGCAATCACTTAACGCCTCAAAAATACTGTACTGCACACACAGCAGCTAAAACAATAAGGACGGTGTACCCCAGCAACAAACGCGCGTCCAAAGGGAGCACATGTAACCGCTGGAGATGCCTTTTAAGGGAAGCGCGATGGCATAGCGGCCCGTGACGTCAAGGCCGGCCGAAGGACGAGAGCCGGCGGTTTTGACGCGCTCGGGTCGCTCTGTCTGTCTCGCGGACACGTGGCCGCTCGCGCGCACCTGGAATGAGGCGGCGGCGGCGGCGGCTGCACGTGCGCGCGGCAGCAGAGCGCCGGGACTCGCGGGTCCGCTCAGATCGGGCGAACCGAGAACACGAGCAGGACACCGGCGAGCGGCGGCCAGAGGCCCCCGGGCCCCTCGCCGTCTTCGCCTTGGCGGTTGAGTTGTAGTCCGGTAGTACCTGAAAGTAGCGGGACATAGAAGAACTTGGGTATAGCCGTCTCGCCGGCCTTTCGCTGTCTCTGAGGGGAAGGGCATGTTCTCTGTACTTTCCTATGGCAGACTGGTTACCAGGGCTGTCTTGGGCGGATTTTCCCAAACCGATAGCCGGGACTACAGCTTAGTAACGACTAGCTGTGGATTCGGGAAGGACTTTCGCAGGGGCATTTTGAAGATTGGGATGTGTTACGGGGATGACGCCTGCTTCGTAGCCCGCCATCCATCTGCCGACGTCCTGGGTGAGTAAGCTCCTTATCTGAACTTTATAAGGGCCAAATAACTCGCTGTTTTGTGACCGAGCGGGCACGGGACGGATGGAGTACGACCCGGTACTCATTTTAAAGGCTTTCCAAATAGCCGGTTAGATTTGCACAACCCAGTAAGTCTGTGATATTTGTTGGGTTATGCAAAAGTATCTTGGCATTCTGCAACCTGACCACAGTCACAAGCCTCGCCTACACATTACAGTACAACACGGCATAGATAGTCCTGCCTGTTCAAAGAAGTCATGTATATATAGAACCCTGAAGCCGGACTGAAAGCGGTGCTCCGAAAGGCTGGTCTTTAACCCAGAAGCCGGTGTTTGTGGGGGTTTGTGGATCCGGACTCGTGCTCGGAAACGAGGTTTACAGAAATGATAAAATACCGCCGCGGACCTAAAAATTGGAAACGACTGGATCGGTCTAGGTTGGGGGCTCGAGATTATGTACTGCAAGGGTGCCCGTAGTTTTTTGGCTTGTGAGCTACTTTTAAAATGACCAGGTCAAAATGATCTACCTACATTAAAAATGCAAAATGTTTTTTACATATATACACTGAGTATACTATATTTAAAAAGGTGTTTTCAGCCACAGAAATGCTGTTGATGTTGATGTACCGCCTAGTTCAAAGTAACACACTGATCTCTGTAAGCTCTAGGCACCGTACTTTCAGGTGGGTGACTGTTTCTGAGATGCTAGTACCACCGTGTTCGGCTCCACGCCGGTGAATTTTTGTCCTGTCTGCACTCAGTGCGTATCCGGCACGAATGATACAAGCAAGCTTGCCTTGCCTTGTTGCTGTCCCACAATTGAGCCCTGGTTCCAGACCGCATGGAAAAAGCTTGGTCACGTTCACGTTATTCTGTTAGTTTGCCCAAAGTCTTCCCCTTGGCTACTAACTCTGGGATAGTGCAACATGGTTCACTGTTAGTCGTTTATATCCCTGCATTTCTTTTAAGAATAACTGTTCAGTGAAAATAGATCAAATTTTACACCTGAACCAGTTTTAAATACAAATGTTGCTGAAAAAAAAACGAATGTCTTATGAATGCATGTCTAAGAGCCATATACTGTACAGAATTGCTCTGATGTTTCTGGAGTTTGCTGTCAAGCTAATCTTGTTGTTAGCCCCTCTAGTACGCATAACCTTTTTGGCAGGTCATCCTTAAGTGGGATTGCTTAACATACATTATGGCCGTGCCAAGTTCAGCCAATGTCCTTGGCAGGATTGATCCTAGATTCCATGAGAAATCCAAAGTGCAACTGCAGAAAGTAACATTAATCTTCTGCTCAGACACCCAGCTTTAGCAAATGGAGATCCTACTTAACCCCCATACCACCGTTTGTGTGCTCATTTTGTCGTTTATTTGTTCAGGTGCCCTTTATGTCCTGCGTCAGACCTGCAGGGATTAGGACTCGCTTTTACTACAGTACCTGCTTGTACAGCCGCATGTCTTTATTCCTTTTGGTAAATTTCCTGATCAGTGATACAACGGTAACATCATTCTGGCATTTGAGTGTATACATTTTTGCTAGATGTCTAACACCTCATTCATGTTTGTAGACTTGGCATCATTTGAACTGGCACAGAGGACCTGGCTGCCATGTAGTCTGCCTAAATGCTTGCTTGCTTAGTTAAGATCAAGCTAAAGCGATGTTTGGGTTTTGCTGGTTTTTTTTTTTTTTTTTTTTTTTAAAGTTTACAAGGCATATGACTTTGACTAGTTAACTGAGCAGGCCCATCCGGGATTTCATCAGCACAGTGTCACACTGCCTTTAATCTTGTTGAACTGCTTTTTAATGACGTGACTTGGGTTTTCATTATGGCTAATGCTGATCTTGTTGTGCTTTGAACTTTATTCCTGTCTTAACAGGCATGTAAGATCAAATCCACCTGTGATTTCCATATACCTGCAGAGACATCTAATCTTGGAGACTGTTATGGTCACCTGTATGTAGGGCCCTATAAAATCCGTTTTATTTTTTTTCTCCGTATCCGTTTGGTCCTTTTTAATTTGATCTGTTTTGCATTTAAAGGTTTTTATAAGCTGCTGATCGGATTTCATAGGGCCCTACGTATGATGGTTTAGTTTGTGAAGTGCTTTTTGGTGGAGTTTTTATCACTTTTTTTCAAATGTGTAAAAATGATACTTTATTGATTCAAAATGATTCAGATCATTTTGTCCCACCCCCCACCATCCTTCATTGGCTCAATTTTCGTGTCATACGGGACTAGGCTACTGTCATAATTGGCCAGGTAGGAGCTCTCTAGTGAATGTGTGTGGGCCTTGTATGGTTTCTACAGTGGCCTCCCAGGCTGTGACAGCTGGGCAATAGGCAAGAGAATTACCTTTCCAGGAAAACAACACACAGGGCGGAGCAGTCCTCTGGGAAAGGGGAGACACCAGTCTTGCAATGCCCGTGATGCTGTGGCCCTATCAGCCGGGTTTAGTTTTGTTGATGGCGGAGTGAAACGTTCACACCACTGAGACTTCTGGATCCATTAACCGAGGGGAGTGGTGCGTTCCATTATACCTTGGAGGTCGGAATCCGAGTCACAAACCGAGTTTTCGAGGCCGGTAGTGATGACATGCACGCTCCCGTTTCTCAAAAAATCTGAGATTATCTTGGCGCAGCCCAGAGTACCCCAAGTTTGGTTTCAAGATGGCTGCCCAGTGCAAATACTGTACGTGGTGCTGTGATATTTTACATTTTTAAGCACTTTAG